>CM060318.1:27954292-27959292 GCA_030674155.1 Stramonita haemastoma
TTTTCTGACGTGTTGTAACTAACATGAATTTCGATTTTTTGGATGTAGGGCCATATGATTTGAGCCCGTCCATGTTACAAGTCTATCAACATCTTTTTGTAGATCTGTGCATACCGTTTTCACATCTTTTCCTGAACTGTGCAAGGTTGTATCATCAGCAAAAAGTTCACAGCAAGAAGTAAGAGGTAAAGGAAGATCATTTATATATATTGTAAACAGTATTGGGCCTAATACAGATCCCTGGGGAACACCAAATCTTAAAGGCATTAATGAAGATACTAAAGAATCTTGAAGGACTGCTTGTCTTCTATTAGTAAGGAAAGAGGTTAGTAGTTTAAGTGCTTTGGGGGCTAAGCCATAGATTGTAAGTTTCCTTAACAGAAGATTGTGATCAATGGTGTCGAAGGCTTTGGCAAAGTCCACAAAGACTATTCCTGTTTAAAAGATCATTGTTTACATTTAAGTGCCACTGTTCTAGGAGGTTACTGAGAGCTGTATGGCATGAATGTTTTTTCTCTAAATCCGCTCTGATTTGGGTGGAACAAGTTATTTAATGTAAAGTGTGAAAGCAGATTGCGCTTGAGATGCTTTTCTAGAGGTTTGGACAAAGTAGATAGAATGGATATAGGCCTGTAGTTAGAAGGGTCATTAGTATCACCAGATTTGAAGACAGGAATCACCTTAGCATCTTTAAACATTTGAGGGTAAGAACATTTTTCAATGGAAAGGTTATAAATATATGTAATATGCTCGGCAATTATGGGTGCAGAAATCTTTAAAATTTTACTGTCTAAGTCATCCATGCCACGGGAGCTGGATTGCTTCAATAAACACAAATCTTTATTACACTTCACTTACACCAAGAAATTTGAAATCAAGCTTAGTCTGTATTCCTTTAGAATCACAGTAGTTTTTTAGTGGATGCAAGTCATTATTTACTGAATTATCATTATTGATTAGTCTTTCTGCTATGGTGCAGAAATGTTTGTTCATACATTCGGCAGATAGATTTATAGGTGAAGAAGGACATGTTGTGGACGTTTTACCTGTTAACTGATTTATAGCTTTCCATATTAATTTAGGGTCTTTTTTATGCGCAACAAGCTCTGAAAAATACTTCTTTTTGGCTACTCTTTTCATAGATGTCACTTTGTTACGTTGTTGTTTGAATTGTTCACTTTTTCCTGTAGACTTCAGTAATTTATCACGAATAGCTATGGCTTTATTTATTTCATCAGATAGCCATGGTGGCTTATCTTTTACCTTAACACGTTTAGTCTTAATGGGAGCATGCTTATCAACAATAGAAGAAAAGATATGATACCAAGTAACCAGAGCTTTGTCGGGATCAGTATACTGATAAACATCAGTAAAGCTTGCTGCACATAAATCAGACATAAAATCATCTGAATTAATGATTGATAGCTTCTAAAAGAAATGTATTTGTGGCTACACTTAGGAATTTTAATACCTTTTTTTGACCAAGTCAAGCAAATTGGGAAGTGGTCACTAATACCAACAACTGGTACAGACATTTCTACTATATTATTCAGGTTAGTAGTATAAATGTGATCAATAAGTGTCTCTGAATTGAGTGTTTTTCTGGTAGGAGTGTCAACCATTTGGGATAGATTGTATAGTTCAAAAGTAAGTTTCCATTTGTCATGTGGCTTAAGTAGGTCAATATTAAAATCACCAAGCAGAATTATCTCAGTTGCATAATTTGATACTTCATCCATCATTAGATAAAAACGATCAAACCAGTTGACCCGTTCGCTAGGATTTCTGTACAGAAAACCAAACAGAATAGGTTTACTTCCCTTTAATTTAATCTCCAACCAGACACACTCAATATTATATTTATCAGAAAATTTCACTTGGGTATAATTAACAGACCTATGTACATATATTACCAAACCAGTTTCAAGTTTAGTTTTTGCATCTTTTCTAATGATATTGTACTCAGGAATTGACAATACACTATCAGCAACTTTATCAGATAAACGAGATTCTGAAAAGCCAAAAATGTGGAAGTGGTCATTTGAATTATATAGAATAGAAGAAATATCAGATACTTTATTTAACAGATGACATATATTCAGATAGCCAATTCTTAAACCAAATTTGCTCAGCCATTTATCAGTACTGGCATTGTTAGCCATGGCTGTTAGAGATGGAAAAATAACACTACAATCCCAAGGACCCTGTAGTTTATATACGTTAAGAATTCTTAAAGTAGTAAATATAGGACAAAAGAAAATTTGGATCAAGTATAAAAGAGGCACAAACCAGTGAAAACTTACAAATAATATTCAAAACATCCAACTGTACATATACGTGCAAAATGTAATGCACACAAAAAAATTGTATATAATCAGCAGATGACAAACAGAGATATCAAGAGGAGTAAAAAAGAAAACAAAAAAACAGACAAACAAACAAAAAAAACAACAACAAACAAACAAACAAACAAAACCAAAAAACCCAAATAAACAATAGAGAACAAGAAAAAAAACCAAACCCCAACAACAAGCAAAAACAAGCAAATAAACAAACAAACAAACAAAAAAAAGTGAATAGAGAAAGGAATTAACAGTCAGCTTCAGTAACCAGCAAATTCAAGGCTGCATGTAAGTTCAAAACACAAAAGCTGTCTCCAGGGGTAAAGGAGACCGTTCCTTTTCCTTACAGTCTTTTTCAGATTATTCACAATCCCTAGATGTCCCCAGTCCATGATTCTGCTGGCACAATTGATCCACCAGGTGAGAACTGTCATTGATCACATACTGTACAAAAAGACAAGGAAAACACCAAGAGCCTCAGGAAAAAAACAAACATACAAACTAAAATACTAATAAATGTTAAGTAACCAGAGAGTTGTCTAAAAACATGCATATAAGTAGCCAAAGGTATTCTGCTATCAATTGGCACTTAAATAGACATAAGACAACCACAATGATAAGGAATTACATGAGAGCATTGAATATAAAAAAAGATTGCTCTCCATCTCCCACCCTTTTTACCCATTAGCGTTTAACTCTCTAACATTACACTATTACACCAGTTGTGATGCTAAATTAATCAGTTGATGTGCATATTGATTGGCAGGATTACTGGATAGCCAACTCTGGGGGGCTGAATGACCAAAGGGTACAGGGGGGGGTAATAAGGGGAGGCAACAGGGTTTAAAGGAAAAGAAGGTTAGTCTTGGGATAAAGTCTCTGTCATGGAGACCATAAGGTGGAAACTGACATGGAACTGGTAATTTAGGAGGGGGATACTCTGAGTACATGACAGTTGGTTGTTTTAGTACAGGGCGGAAAGTTGGTGGAGCCCTTGGGGCAGAAAATGATGGTTGTAAATTTATATCAGTCTGTGGCTGAGTATGATAAGCAGCAAAGGATACATTGTTACTGGAGGGCTCTGGAGTCTCCAAGGTTGCTGGTCCCCCAGATGAAGCTGGAGGATGATGGTCTAGCTTGGGAAGTCCAGGCTGGTGGCTGCTTCTTGACGGTAGAGGAGGGAAGTCCACTGTGGACATCACGGCTGGGACATCTCGGCTCATGGTGGAACTGGAGTGCCTGAGGGGTCCATTCCACCTAGCATGGGGATTTCCTCTTGCACCCCCTACGTTGATTCTGAAAGGGGGGTGGCCACTGGGAGCACCACCTTGATCTTTAAGAGGTAACACATTATTCACATAAGTATCATCAGAACTTCGATGATGTGGCTGGGGGAGGGCTTTTTTGAAAGTAACAGCCAGGGAGGCTGTACCTCTAGTGCTGAGGTGGAAGTTATCCCTATATAGGGCTTGGCGAGGAGCACCATTTTTTGTAACGAAAATTTGGTAATTGTCTAGCATGTTTACTTGGGATCTTGAGCATGCTGCATATAGGTTTTGGTTGGTAAGTGCAATAGTGTTATTTAATGCGTGTCTGCCACGTGCCGGAATGATTGAACTAAATGTAACATACGCATTTGGAAAAGAGGTTTTGCACAGCGTAATGATCCTTGACCAGGTCTGAATCGAAATCTGTCCATCTGAACAATCGTTTATTCCCACATGTACAATAACAGTATCAATATTTTCATGTTTGTTGAAGTCCTGTAACCACTTTAACAAATCCGCCACAGTTAACCCAGGAATACAGATTTTAAAGAGTGGATTGTTTATTGTTCCCAGTCTTTTGGGATTGATGTATCTGATGACAGAGTCACCTATCAGAAGAGACGAGGCTGTTTCGGGGATGGTTAGTTCGTTTAAGATTTGCTGTGAAGTTTTTCCTTGTTCAGAGTGAAGTTGTGGTGTTGCATGATTAGGTTTAGACAAAAACTTGGGAATTTTGGATTCAGAGCTTGGAGAAAAGTTTTCACTCTTATTAGCTTCAGGTAGTCCCTCATTCTGACTGAGGTGAGAAAGCAGCTCATAACGGTTTTGGATTGGTACAGTAATATCGGATTTAATATCTTTAGAGTGAGTCTCAGAGCTGTTATCTACCTCTGCATTGTCATTTACAACAGTTGGGTGAACAGAGAAGGTGTCATCTACTATTGTGTGAACAGGTGGAGGTGAGAAAAGAGGGTTGTCAGGAAGAATAGCCCAAGTATCTTTGTTATTGTCACAGTCATAAGCATCACAGTCAGTAGGAAAGTCACATTGTGTAGACACAGTATTAGTCTGAGAGCTTCTTTTCTTCATCTGTTTAATTTCAGAGTGGATTGTACCCAAACATGTTTTGATTGATTTGTTATCTTTAATCACATTATTTATTGAGAGGTCAAGTTTTAACAAGCTGGCTTTAATGTTATCCACTGCAGAAACAAGAGATTCAACTGTCTTGTCAAACTGTCGTTTCAGCTCATTTTTAATAGACACTTTGGAGTCTTCAACGCTAGACATGAAATCCGCATCACGCACAGATTGATCAGCTTGCAGACTATCAAGAACAGTTTCCATGTAATGGAGTTTGTCAGAAATGTCCTTATTAGCTTGCTGTGAA
>CM060318.1:27966792-27976792 GCA_030674155.1 Stramonita haemastoma
TCAAATGGGAGGACAAATTCCAAAGTCTTGGAGGGTTTAGCACAACTGTCATTTTTTCTGGGGAAAAAGAACTGACTGAAAATGATGGAGGTGATATCTTTAGTGTGCTTGTAAAGTACTAATTGTATTTTTTTTATAATGATAGTGTTGTTGAACACATTTTTGTCTCAGTCTTGCCTTTCTGTGTGTGTGTGTGTGTGTGTGTCTGTCTGTCTGTCTGTCTGTCTGTCTGTCTGTCTGTATCTCTGTCTCTGTCTCTGTCACTTTCTGTCCTCTGTACAATGTCTGTAAGTATTTAGGTATTCTCTCTCTGTCTCTCTCTGCCTCTGTCTCTGTCTCTGTCTCTTTCTATCTCTCTCTCCCTCTCTCTATAATATATCTCTCTTTCTTTTTTTCGCTCTTTCTCTTCTCTCTCTCTGTCTCTCTCTCTGTCTCTCTCTGTCCCTCTGTCTCTCTCTGTGTGTCTGTCTGTCTCTCTGACTCTCTTTTTCTGTCTCTCTCTGTCTCTCTCTGTATCTTTCTCTGTCTCTCTCTGTGTCTATCTCTGTTTTTGTCTGTCTCTCTCTGTCTTTCTCTGTCTCTGTGTGTCTCTCTCTGTCTCTCCGTCTCTGTCTCTCTGTCTCTCTGTCTCTCTGTCCCTCTGTCTCTCTGTCCCTCTGCCTGCCTGCTGCTGCTGCCTGCTGCCTGCATGCATGCATGCCTGCTGCCTGCATGCATGCATACATGCCTGCCTGCCTGCTGCTTGTCTGTCTGTCTGTCTGCCTGCCTGCCTGCTGTCTGCTGCCTGCCTGCCTGCTGTCTGTCTGTCTGCCTGCTCTGCTGCCTGCTGCCTGCCTGCTGCTGCTGCCTGCTGCCTGCCTCTTCTGTCTGTCTGTCTGTCTGTCTGTCTGTCTGTCTGTCTCTCTCTCTCTCTCTCTCTCTCTCTCTCTCCTCTCTCTCTCTCTCTCTCTCTCTCTCTCTCTCTCTCTCTCTGTCATGTACATGTACACTGTACATCTGCCTGCCTATCCGTCTGGTCTGCCTTCCCGCCCACCATTCATACCCTAGACTGTCTGCTTGGTCAAGAGCTCAATGAATTCACATAGATCTATCTCTCCATACCATTCCTCCTCTCATCCTTCCCTTTATGCTAGCAGGCCCTGCAGGCAGAAAGGTAAAGTCCTATTCATGCTCACTGGGATGATCAAAATCTGAGAATCTCTCTGCGCCGTTTACCCTCAAGAGGGGGGGATGGTGAATATTGAAAATAACGAAAAGAGAGAGCAAAAGTATAAAGAACAGCGATTTAAAAAGTCTCAAAAAAAACCAACATGTTAAGGTGTAGTAAGGTGGTAGTAGGTTCGTTATTAGTTTGGGGTTTGTTTATGGGGGGGGTGTTGCTATAATCGCGCGACACATGCATTTACGCACACATGTAAGCAGGCACATTTTCAAGTACACACAGACACACAGACACAGACACACAGACACAGACACACGCACACCAACCCCACCACACACACACCACCACACACACACACACACACACACACACACACACACACACACACACCGCACACACACACACACACCAATGACAAAAAAGGCAGAGCAAGACAGAGAAAGAGACACACAGAGACACACAGAGAGATCAAATCAAATTGAGAGAGAGGGGGGTGGGGTGGGGTGAGAGAAAGACAGACAGACCAACAGACAGACAGACAGACAGACAGACAGACAGACAGACATAGAAAGAGAGACGGAGACTGACAAAGCGATAGAGATATAGAGAAGGAGAGGGGAGTAGATCATGAAAAAAACATCAAGTATTCTAAATCATCAACAAAAGGTCAAAAGCCTGTATAACTGCTCTTTTACAACGCTATCCTCCCTCTCCCACCCTGCTTCACCCCCCCCCTCCACCACTAACCACCACAAACATCACCCACACCCCACCCTACCCTACCCTACCCTACCCTACCCTACTACCCTCTCCCCTGCCAGTTTTTTTTTTTCTCCCTATTTCCTTTCGTTCTGTTTTTCTGAGTGGCCTGCAGAGAAAATAGATCAGCCAGATCGATACGTTTTGACATGTAGACAAATGTACGGGGAGAAGACGAGCGACAGGCTAACATTTTGATTATTGAACACGTTTGGGGGTGTGTTTGTGTTTTTCTTCCTCAAAAACAACCCCAATCGTCATCATTCTATATCACACTCACACAAATACATACGCACACACACGCGCGTGCGCGCGCACGTGCATACAGACACACACACAAATACACACGCACGCGCACGCTCGTGCGCTCGCACGCGCATACATACACACGCACGCACGCATGCACGCATGCTCACCACACACACAGAGAACATCTTTCGCACACGTTAAAGCCCGTTCTGCTTGTCGCAAGAGTAGGCCATTGTGTGCCGGTGGGAACAGATGACACAATTTACAAAACTGCATACACACGGGTACTGAATGTAAAAATAAAAAAAGGATAAATAAATGAATGAATAAATGCGCGCATGCGTGCACACACAGACACACACGCACACGCACGCACGCACATATGTTTTTCTTAGATGGATGGCTTGATGAAAAAAAAACAATTGTACTGTTTATTTAATAAACAATCTGAAAATAAAATAAAAGTTTGACACACACACACACACACACACACACACACACACACACACACATCACACACACCACACACACACAACACACACACATAACCATAAAAGACAGACAGACAACAGACGACAGACAGACAGACATATAGATTATAAACAGACAGACAGACAGTAACAGTCAGATAGACAGACATAACAGACAGTCAGATAGGCAGACAGACAGACAGACATAAAATGAACATTTAAATGGTTGAATGAATGGATGTATCTATCAATGAATTTATGAATTATCTTTCATGTGCAACGAAAAGATTTTAGGCCAAGCTTAGTCTTGCAGTCTTTCCTTGCAAACATTCATGTATCAGTGAAATATTGATAGAGAGAAAGTGGTGAGAGACAGACAGAAACAGAGAGACAGTCAGACAGACGGAAAGTACAAACAGAGACAGAGAGACGAGCAGACAGGAAGAGAGAGGGGAGAGATAGGGGGAGAGAGAGAAGCTATTAATTTTAATGGAAGGAGACAGAAGAAAGAAAAAAACAGATACAGGTTTCAAATTAATTTCTATCATGCTGGAAACTGTTATTTATTTACTTCCTTCTTTCCTTCTTTCTTGCTTTATGTGTATATCTATTTTCCAATTGCCTCATTCGAGCATTTTATCTGAACTTTGTTTATCAATTTGAAAGCTTCATCAAATTTTCTACTTGAACTTTTCTTCTTTTGCTTCGTCTTTTCTTTGTGATTCTTTTCTTCTTTCTTTCTTTTTCTTTTGCATTCTTCTTCTTCTTCTTTGCATTTTTCTTCTTCTTCTTCGTTGCACTCTTCCTATTTGTAGTCGTCTTCTTCTTTACATTTTTCTTCTTTGCATTCTTCTTCTTTATCTCCATTGCATTCTTCTTTGCATCCTTTTCTTTGCATATGTAATGCACTTTCACAATAGGTAAATTAAGTGCCTTTTGATCATTTTAAGATTTTGATACAGTGAGGAAGTTCAATCATTTAGCTTTACAATTGTACTTGTTTTTGCTACAGTTTGACTAAAAGCAAAACACAGTAGTTTGAATTTACAAATGGGTGATGCGGCCATTTTGAGAAATTTGGGTTAAAAATTTCTTGGACTGTGTACTTGTGTTTCATCAGAAGACCTTAGCAACAGGGCTTTTAAGCTTTATAAGCCAAAATGGGCGCTGATTCTTTGATATATGTTTTTTAGATGTTTGAAGAAACCAAAACTGCGAAAACATGAAAATTGCTCAAAATAGGTGTAGCCACCTTTTCCGGCCCATAGCCAAAAACGCTCCCTGCGACTTAATGTTCCTTCGTGGTAGTGCGTCACATAGTTCTTTTTTTATTCTGTATACTTCTTCTTCGTAATTCTTTTTCGTCTTATTCATCTTGTGTCTCCTCTTCATCTTTTCTTTGCATTCTTTTTCTTTGCATTCTTCTTCTTCTTCTTCTCTTCTTCCTTCCCTTCTTCTTTCTTCTTTGCAATTCTTCGCAATTCTTCTTCTTCTATGCAATTCTTCTTGGTCGTCGTTTTCGTCGTCTTCTTATTTTTCGCAATTCTTCTTCTTCGCAATTCTTCTTTTACGCAATTCTTCTTCCTCTTAATTTTCCATTCGAGTTCGTCTTTGCAACTGTTTTTCTTTTTGCTTCTGCTCCTTCGCAATGCCTATTTTTCGCAGGTTTTCTTCTTGCAATTCTTTTTCTTTGGAATGTTTTTCTACTCTTCTTTCTTCTCTTTTTTATCATTTATTCTGACAGTAAATTTCCTTTTCCCCTTCTCCTTTTTGGGGCATTTTGTTTTATTACCCGAGTTACTCCATGTGAAATGTGTGCTTCTCTCCCATGGGAGAATGCTTTACCTCACTTGAAAGTCGGCTTTTTTTCTCTCTCTCTTTGGTCTCTCCATAAACTTGTTTGCCTATGTGATTCAATTTAGCGGCAGAATTTTTTTTCTAGAAAAACTTTCTTCACCGTGGGCATTGTATTGTTTTGTTTTGTGTTGTGTTGTGTTGTGTCGTGTCGTGTTGTTTTATGTATCGTATTATGTTGTATTATGTTGTATTTTGTTGTTTTGTATCGTGTTGTTTTGTATTCGCATTGTTTTGTGTTGTATAGTACTGTGTTGTATAGTATTGTGTTTTATCGTATTGCATCGTATTGTATTGTATCGTGCTGTGTTAAGTTGCGTTACATTGCATTGTATCGTATTGCGTTCTTTTCCATTGCATTGTATCATGTTGCGTTGTATTGTGTTGTATTGTATTACTTTTTGTATATATTGTATTGTATTGCGTTCCAGTTCAGTTGCGTTGTTTTTGCATTGTACTCTGTTGTATTATACTGTATTGTACTATATCGTGTGTTGTCATGCTGTGACATGTCTAGATACCTCGTAGTCTGCTCTGTTCGGTTGTGTTGTGTTGTGTTGTATCTTTGGCATTGTGTTGTAATGTGTTGCTTTGAAATGTGTTTTCCTGTTTTCAACGGCAATCTATTGCAGTGTATCACGATGGATTAGATTGGATTGTGATGGGTTGAATTCAATTCGATTAAAATTGATTGCAGAAAAATCTTTTTTTTTTATCTGGAAAGAGGGTTAACCTTTTCTGCGTATGCCCTGGTTTTTTTTGGTATATATATATACGTAGGTATTTCATTTCTTTGATTTTGCTTTGTTTTGTTTTTTTTGCTTTTTGCGTTTACATTATTTTATGCATCCTTTTACTTTTCCTTGCCATAAAGACTAAAATCTCACTGAGAACATTAACAGCTCTCTTGTTGCCGTGGGGTCTTTCATGTGTATGTCTTACTGCTATCAATGGGTACTGCATTTATTCACTAATCTGGAAGATCTGTACTTAGATCACCACCTACTCTGTAGTATATAATATGCCCCTAAAAACTCCTGCATTAATTGGGATTCAAATCCCAAACTCTTTGTTTTCCTCAGGGGCGTATTAATTAACACCCAGAAGTCGGAAGGTAATGCAGCGATGGAGAGAAGATGGGCGCTGACCTCAATAATATGCTGGGCCCTGGAGAAGCTGAGGTTTCTGACATCTCGCGCGCTCCCCAATGACCGCATAGGTTATGGGGACACCTTTACCTTTTATCTTTAGTATGAGGTAGTGTGTGGGGATGTCCTCTCAGCATAGTATGAGATTTGCACATCAAAGGGTATCAGCTCTGTGGTGAAAGAACTCTCTCTGTCTGTCTTCTCTGTCTCTCTGTCTCTGTCTCTCTGTCTCTCTGTCTCTGTCTGTGTCTGTCTGTTCTGTCTGTCTCTCTCTCTGTCTCTCTGTCTCTCTGTCTCTGTCTCTGTCTCTGTCTCTTCTCTCTCTCTCTCTCTCCTCTCTCTCTCTCTCTCTCTCTCTCTCTCTCTCTCTCTTTGTCTATTTATCTATCTCTGGTCTGGAGGCTTTAGTCTTGCTTTGATTAATATCGGTAGTGATGGGCTTGTTATTTTGAGAGAGGTGTTATAATATATATATGAAGAGAGAGAAGACAGACAGACAGACAGACAGACAGACAGATACAGAGACGGAGAGAGAGTGTCTGTGTCTGTGTCTGTGTGTCTCTGTGTCTCTGTGTCTCTCTGAGTCTGTGTGGTTGTGTGTGTGTGTGGTGTGTGTGTCTGTGTGTGTGTGTGAGTGTGATTGAGTCTCTGTGTGTGTGTGTGTGTCTATGTGGTTGTATGTCTGTGTGTGTGTGTGTGTGTGTGTGTGTGTGTGTGTGTGTGTGTTGTGTGTGTGTGTATGTGTGTGTGTGTGTAATTGAGTCTGTGTGTCTCTGTGTGTATCTGCGTGTGTCGAGGAATGTATGTATGTATGTGTACACAACTATCGTAGGCCTACATATTATGAATATTTTGTATTTATGTGCCTATGTGCATGCAGGCTTCTTTGTATTATGTGTGTGTGTGCATTTATTTCTTTACACAGCTATAAAGTAGATGAATGACTCTGAATCATTCTAATAAGCAAAAACTAACTAAAATTGAAAACTGCCGTAAAAATATCAAACTCTGGTCAGTCCTAATGTTGTAAATCTCACTTTCATACATCTGTTTAGATTGTTAAATGCAATCCTCCACAGTGTTAGCCTCAGGGCACCAAGTGTCACTCTCTGTCAATCAAAATGTCCTCCTGCATCTTTTATCTGTGTGTGACTTTCTGCTGTAACTGCAGAATTGCTCTATCTCACACCACGCCTGGAGTTCGATCAATATTTTGTTTTAATCTGTTAGTATACATTTTTTTTGGTCTTGTGGTTTAGAGGATAGTCTATTTTTTTAGAAAGTGGGTAATTCTGTGATGTGATTCTCAGCTACGACAAGATTTGCTCTTCACACACCACACACACACCACACAACACACACATACACACACGTACACACACACACACAAACACACACACACACACACACATCACTACACACGCACAGCACACACATACATACACACACATTCACACACATCATCACACACACACACACACACACACACACACACACACACACACACACACACACACACACACACACATATATTATTAGAGGAGAGAGAGGAGAGAGAGAGAGAGGAGACAACAGACAGACAGACAGACAGACAGACAGGCAGACAGACAGCCAGACAGACAGACAGACAGAGACAGACAGAGGGACGAGACAGGACAGACAGAGAGACAGAGTCAAGACCTTACCCTAAAAAGCAACACACTCGGTTCTCCTTATTACTTACTACTGCACGCATGAGCGACAAGGCAAGCTGTCGGCAGAGATCACAGAAGCTGTTTATTGCCCAATGCCAGCTGTCGGCAATCTGTCTCCACCCTCTCCACAATATTCAGCCTGCCTCCTTATCTACCACCATCTATCTATCTATCTACTCTCGCTCCAACACTACATACAACCTTCTGCTACATAACCTCAGAACCACCGAGGATATAAAAACGGTATTATACACCTCCCCTCCCTCCCCTCTTTTCTCGTTTGTTTCTTGACAGTTTTAGGGTTTCACTTATTTTATGCTTGGTGTACTAGCATTCTGGTGTGGTGTGGTGTGGTGTGGTGTGTGTGGGGTAGCCAAGTGGTTGTTGAGGCGTTAAAACTGGTGATGTTAGAGTGAGGCACAGGTTTAAACCGCTCAAATCTGTTTTAGAAGATTTTTTCCTCGAGTTCATCTTGTTGCAGCTTCTTTATCCTTACAAGTCTTTTCCTGAGACTCTAAACCAAAGTTCTGTGCGCGAGCATAAACAATATCCTATGTACAAGTTAAATATCTGATCACCGAAGTCAGAATGCGGTTATCTAAAAGATTGTGGGGGCACAAACGCGAAAATATCACCACAAACTTCAAGTGCTAGCCAAAAAACGAAGACATAACATATCATCCATGTCTCATATGAAAGTTTCAGAATATCAGCACTTAATGGGTTTCTCTCAGAAGTTTCTCCACTAGAAGACCGTACATAGCCTGAATCCTGTATTAGAAAGGGGCAGATAAGTGAGAGAATACAGGGCGAATCAAAGACAGAGACTGGAAACAGTCAGAAAAAGAGACAGACGACAGAGTAAAGAAGAGAAAATGCAGTTAAGAAGGAATACAAAAAAATGCATAGAAGAAGAAAAATTCCAAAGAAGAAGACAAAAAGAACAAGAAAAGAGCAACAAAAAACAAGAAGAACAAAAACAAGACGAAAACGAAGAAAAACGACGCAAGAACGACAAGAATTCCAAGGAAATGCAAAGAATTGCAAATAATGATTAAAGAAGAAGAAGAAGAAGAAGAAGAAAAGAAAGAAGAAGAAGAAGAAGAAGAAGAAGAAAAGAAGAAAACAAGAAGAAGAAAAGAAAGAAGAAAAGAAGAAAAGAGAAGAAGAAGAAAAGAAAGAAAGAAGAAATAAGAAAAGAAGAAGAAGAAGAAGAAGAAGAAGAAGAAGAAGAAGAAGAAGAAGAAGAAGAAGAAGAAGAAGAAGAAGAAGAAGAAGAAGAAGAAGAAAGAAGAAGAAGAAGAAGAAGAAAACAAAGAAAAGAAGAAGAAGAAAGAAGAAGAAGAAGAAGAAGAAAACAACAACAACAACAACAACAACAACAACAACAAAAACAAAGAACAACAAGAAAAACAAGAAACAAAACAAAAAAACAAGAAGAACAAGAACAAAAAAACAGAAGACAAGAAAGAAGGGAGAGAACGTCAAACAAACTAAACCCCAAACTTTTCTAAATCATAGGGCAAGGTCAAAGGCCTTGCACTCCACTCTTTCCCACAACACAGCCTCCACCCCCAACCCCTATTTCACCCTTCCCTGCTTCTCCTTCCCCTCTCTTCTTCTTCATTCGTTCACTCTATGTCTCCTCTCCTTCTGTTTTCCATCTGGTACTGTTGAAATAAATTCACGAAATCAATATGGGTTAACAGTGTAGGCAAATTCATCCATGCAAAAAAATTTACAGGAAAAACATTTTTATTATTACATACTTTTATCAAATACATATAAATCTTCAAATTTTATCACAGTCCACCAAATGCCCACGTACATAGCGGGACCACGCAAACACACATGCACGCATTCATTCGCAAACGCACACACACCACATGTATGCATGACCACACACACACACACAGTATCATACACACACACACACATGTATATACACCCACATAGCACGCACGCACACACGCAAGTGCCCATACATACAGATACACAGACAACAATGTAACAATGATCACATACGCAATTATACACACACCGCGCGCGCAAACGGACGCATGCACGCACACACACATACACTACACATACACACAAGCAGCGCGAGCAAGCGAGCGCGCGTTAACACTAACACTAACATACACGGATGAAAAACAATGCTTGTCGATTTTAATCAAGTCAACATCAAAGGGCAAACACATGCTGAGTTTCCAGTTAATATCATTCTAGATATTCTTCTTTATACAGCTGCTATTTTCCGGTTTCAGTGTTTTCAGTGATATTTATCATCTTATTTATAGAGAATAAATTTGATCATCTTTAGATTTTTGCATCAATTCATTTTTTCTTTTCCTCCTTTCTTTTTTGCAATTCTTCTTTCGCATTTTTTTTCTTTGTAATTTTCTTTTCTTCTTCTTCGCATTCTTCTTCTTCTCCTCCTCTTCTTCTTCTTCTTCTTCTTCTTTTCTTCTTCTTATTCTTCTTCTTCTTCTTCTTTGCAATTCTTCTTCATTCTTCTGCAATTCTTCTTCTTTGCAATTCTTTGCAATTCTTCTCTCGTAATTCTTCTTCGCAATTCTTCTCTGCAATTCTTCGCAATTCTTCTTCTAATTCTTCTTTGCAATTCTTCTCTTGTAATTCTTCCTTCTGCATTCTTCTTTTCCT
>CM060318.1:27981792-27984292 GCA_030674155.1 Stramonita haemastoma
ACACTTGAATTTGAACCTCTGCAGTTGTATAAGTTAAGAGAGTGATGGTGTATTACCTAGTTCATGAGGACTGTGGTTTGACAGTAATCTGAAGATATGGATTACGGTTACCTCTGATAAATATGGTCTTTTTGAGGAGGCTTTTCTTCCAGGATCTACATCTATTCTGACTTCACTCCGGATTAAGTCATTCAAACGACGCTATGATCCGACGTCCTGTGCACAAACAAATCATAACAGCCATCACATCGGTGGATCGGTGGTCTAGAGGTAATGCAGCTGCCTAGAAAGCGAAAAGTCCAGGTTCGAAATGTGTGGCGGTTCGATCCCCGTTTGGGCCACAGACTTTTCTCCCATCCACTAGACATCAGTGTGATCTTGGTGCTAGTCTTTCAGATTAGACGATAAACCGATGTCCCACGTGTTCCCATCGGCATCAAGGGAGTTGTCCTGGCAACATTCTGTATAAAAAAAATCACTCTGATAGGGAAACCAAATAGTACAGTTGCAGACAGGAAAAAAAAAAAATAATGGGTGGCGCTGCTCTTGTGCGACGCACTTTTCCTAGAGAGAACAGCCTGAATTCCACGCAAAGAAATCTGCCGTGACTTAAAGTGGTATACAATACATATCGCCACACGCGCGCGCGTACGTGTGATGGTGTGTGTGTGGTGGTGTGGTGATGTGTGTGTGTGTGTGTGTGTGTGTGTGTGTGTGTGTGTGTGTTTGTGTTGTGTGTGTGTGTCGTGTGTGTGTGTGTGTGTGTGACAGCCACAGACAGAGTTAACAGACAGATGAAGGAAGGATGCTGAAGACCCAAGCAAAAAGAAAACATAAAAAAATATAGTTTGAAATCACGAGGGGGGTGGGAAGTGAAAGGGTTTTTTTTAATTCTTTCTCCCCCTCTATCCAGCTTATCCTCTTCTACCCTCAAACCCTAAAACTACTCCCCCCTGTCCCCATCTCTCTGTTTATTCCTCATGTCTTCTTCTCTCCGTTCTGCTTTCTTTCTATCTGGCCGCCAGTTAATAAAGTAAATCAGCTGAAGCAATCCATTTTGACATGTAGGCAAATTCACCGCCTGCAGAAAAACGACAAACCGACATTTTGATTATTGAGAACGTATTTACTTTGTTTTCTTTCTGAGAAACTTAATCAGCAAGCTCTCTGTCTCTCTCTCTGTTTTTCTGTCTCTGTCCTCTGTCTCTGTCTCTTCTCTCTCTCTCTTCTCTCTCTCTCTGTCTCTCTTCTCTCTCTCTCTGTCTCTCTCTCTCTCTCTCTCTCTCTCTACTCACCATCAACACACACACACACACACACACACGCACGCACACACACACACACACACACACACACACACCACACACACACACACACACACACACACACACACACACACTTTTATTGATTTTAAGAAAAGTAAACAATTATAGTGAAGAGCACACATGTAGGGTTTCCAGTTAATCATCATTTTTTTGAAAATCTCATTTGGTCATCATTTCATTTATTGATTGATTTGTTTATTTATTTATCTATGTTTGTGTGTGTTTTTGCCTTTCTCTTTATTTTTTTCTATGTTTATTCTTTCTCCTCGTGTCTCTGCTTGTTGTGTTTGGACGAAGCCATGAAATTGATCGTGTTTAGTATCATGATGCTATCTCTGAAACTACTTCCTGTTCCTCCTCCTCTTTCCCCACCACCATTTATTTTCTTCTTTGCATTCTTCTTCTTTGTGTTCTTCTCTTTACATTCGTTTGATTTGTGTTCTTCTTCTTTGCATTCTTTTGCTTTTGTCTTCTTCTTTGCATTCTTTGCTTTTGTTCTTCCTTCTTTGCATCTTTTGCTTTGTGTTCTTTTCTTTGCTTCTTGCTTTGTGTTCTTCTTCTTTGCATTCTTTTGCTTTGTGTTTTTCTTTGCATTCTTTTGCTTTGTGTTCTTCTTCTTGCATTCCTTTTGCTTTGTGTTCTTCTTCTTTGCATTCTTTCTTTGTGTTCTTCTTCTTTGCATTCTTTTTTTGTGTCTTTGTATCCTTCTGCTTTGTGTTTTTCTTCTTGTTCTTGTTCTTTGCTTTTTTCTTTGTTCTTCTTCTTCTTCTTCTTCTTCTTCTTCTTCTTCTTCTTCTTCTTCTTCTTCTCTTCTCTTTTTCTTCTTCTTCTCAATTCTTCTTCTCGCAATTCTATTTCTTCTCAATTCTCTTTGCAATTCTATCTTCTTCGCAATTCTTCTTCTTCGCAATTTTCTTCTACAATTCTTAGCAATTCTTCTTCTTCTTCTTCTTCGCAATTCTTCTTACTATCTTCGTTCTTCATTCTTCTTCTTCTTCTTCTTCTTCGCAATTCTTCTTCTTCGCAATTCTTCTTCTTCGCAATTCTCTTCTTCGCAATCTTCTTCTTCGCAATTCTTTTCTTCTTCTTCGCAATTCTTCTTCGAATTCCTTAGCAATCTTTCTTCGCATTCTTCGCAATTCTTCTTCTTCGCAATCCTTCTTCTTTGCAATCCT
>CM060318.1:27986792-27994292 GCA_030674155.1 Stramonita haemastoma
GTGTGTGTGTGTGTGTGTGTGTGTGTGCGTGTGTGTGTGTGTTTCATTTATTCCTTTTATTTATTTACTTATTTATTTATTGTTTTATTTCCAGGCTAATGGAATGTGCATTTTTACGTCCAGTCCCCTTGTGTATATAGTTTGTAAATTTTGTCATCCGTTCCCACAGGCACACAATGGCCTATTCTTCAGGAAAACGGAACAGGTTTTAACGTGTGTAGAAATTTTCTGCGTGCGTTCGCACACGGGACCTCGGTTTGTAGACTCATTAGAAGGATTTTGGGGAGAGCGGAGTCAGCACTGATGTTAACTCCAAGGGAAAGTATCCCCTTATACAAGATTCGAACCCGGATCAGGAGATCACGAGCACAATGTGTGTGTGGTGGGGGGGGGGGGGTTGTTTGTGTGTGTGCTTGTGTGTAGTAACGTCAAGTCAATAAAATTCAAGGACAGACAATTGTACATTGTAATGCTGACAGGAGCACAAAAAGGTAAAGACTATTGACTAGGCTAGTAAGAATAAGCTTTAAATATGTTCCTCTTCCCTCTGTGATTCCAATTCAATCTTGTTGTTTTTGTTTTTGTTGATGTTGTTGTGCGTTCCCAAGCTTAACACTCTGGGGGTCACCCAGAATGTACATTCTGACTCACTCTTCCCACCTTGGAATCAATGTGAGAATGAAATTGCACACTGAATGAGAATTTTGTATGTATGACTGTTTTCAAGTACCTCGTCATAATTATAGGCAGCAATACTCCGACTCAGAAGATTTCTTTCTCCTTTCAGAGAGGGTGCAGGTTGTTATGTTAAGAGTTCGTCATGGCTGAAAGGCAATCTCAACACAACATTTTTTACAACATAACAACATTTTAGTGTAGGCCTTGGCAATTAGGTGACGACATCAATAACTGACATAGCTTTTGGCCTGTGCCAATGCAATCTTAAATCAAAACTTAAACAAGAGGACACCAGTTTACAAGCAATCTCCAAAAACACACACATAATTATACGCGCTGTGCGTACGTATGCACGCATATGCATGGTGCCCCCTAATCCCCCCCCCCCCCCCCCCAACAAAAAAAATAAATAAATAAATATAGATTAAGAAAGAAGCAAACAACTAGAGAGACAAAGAAACATACAGACAGAGAGACACACAGATAGAAAAGACAGAGTGAGACATACAGAGCCACAAGCACACTTATATAAAATAAGCAGGAGACAAAACAGAGAGTAGCAGACAGAAAAAACAAGGCTGATTCATTTCATTAACGTAAACATAAAGAGGAGGAACGAATGTAGGTTTTTCAGTTAATTATTGTCATTCTGAAAACCAGTTTCTTTCGTTACTTTAATATTTTGTTTTCGTCTTTTGTTGTCCTACCTATATTTGTTTGTGTATCTTTGTTTACAGAATTGGATTTCATTATGTTGAGGATGTAGTTTGTAAAAGTAGTTATTTTACCGTTTTCGTTTTACTTTCTTACTCACTCTCTTCTTTCTTTTCTTCTTCTTCTCTCTTCTTTTCTTCTTCTTCTTCTTTTCTTTCTTTTCCTCGCAATTCTTCTTCTTCGATTCTTCTTCGCAATTCTTCTTCGCAATCTTCTTCTTCTTCTCAATTCTTCTTCTTGTTCTTGTTCTTGTCTCTTTTCTTCTTCTTCTTCTTCTTCTTCTTTTCTTCTCTTCTTCTTCTTCTTCTTCTTCTTCGTCTTCTATTTCTTCTTCTTCTTCTCTTTACTACTACGATTATTACCACTTCTTTGCATTGTTCTTTTTCTTTCTCTTCTCTGCATTCTTCTTCTCTCCATTCTCTTCTCTTCTCCATTCCTCTTCTTCTTCTTCTTCTTCTTCTTTCTTCTTCTTCTTCTTCTTCTTCTTCTTCTTCTTCTTCTCTGCTGTGCTGCTGCTGCTGCTGCTGCTGCTTCTAAGCATTCTTCTTCTTCTTCTTAGCATTCTTCTCTGCAATCTTCTTTCTTCTTTGCAATTCTTTTTCTTTGCATTTTTTCTTGAGTTCTTTTCTTCTTATCTTCTTTGCAATTCTTCTTCTTCCTCCTCTTGGCATTTTCTTTCTTCTTCTTCATTCTTCTTCTTTTTCCTCTTTTTGCATTCTTTTCTTCTTCTTCTTCTTCTTCTTCTTCTTCTTCTTCTTCTTCCTTCTCTTCTTCTTCTTTTTCTTCTTTCTTTTCTTCTCTTCTTCTTCTTCTTCTTTGCATTTTCTTCTTTGCATTCTTCTTCTTTCATTCTTTGCATTCTTCTTCTCCTTTTTGCATTCTTGCATTCTCCTTCTTTTCTTCTTCTTTGCATTCTTTGCATTGCTTCTTCTTCTTCTTCTTTCTTTCTTTCTTCTTTCTTTCTTTGCATTCATCTTCCTCTTTGCATTCTTTTCTTTCTCTTCGCAAATTCTTCTTCCTCTTTGATTCTTTTCTTGACAATTCTCCTCTTCCTTCTTCCTCCTTCTCCTCCTTCTCCTTTATCTGAAATTATTTTTTTTTTTTCAAACTGACCATGTTTGATGTTAGGGCTAATCTTAACTTGGAGAACGGTTTGTTACAACCCAGTGTCAACTTTTTTCCCCTGCTTCGCTTCGTAATGTTGTTTACCTGTGTGATTCAATTTAGCGGAGAATTTCACCACAGTTAACGTTAGTTGCAGTTGCTTTTGTATCCTATTGCCTGTGAATTGCGTTTCGTTACATTGTGTGGTATGAAGTGTTGGAATTGTTGTACTGTATTGTCTGTGTATTGTATTGTATTGTATGTATTGTATTGTATTGTATTGTATTGTATTGTGGTATTGTATTGTATTGTATTGTACTGTATTTTTGTGGTGTATTGTATTGTATTGTATCGTACTGTATTGTATTGTGGGGATGATTGGGGAATGTATTATAATATATTTTATTGCATTACCATGGGAGGATTGTATTGTTTTGTATCCTCTTGTAGTGTAGTGTATTATGCTGTATAGTACGTTATTGAATTATATTGAATTGTATTGCTTTGAGTTGCATTGCTTTATATACTATAAGGGGGGAGGAGGAGGCGTGGTAGTAGCCTAGAAGTTAGAACGTTGAGCTCTCTGTCTCTTGGCCTGAGTTCGAGCCACCACTGACTGAGGCACCCGTTTGATAATACCCCCCCCCCCCCCCCCGCCCGCCCACTGGAGTTAATATAAGTACCAATTCCACTTCCCCGAAAGTCCTTTGAATAAGACTATAGACAGAGGCGCCGTTTGGATATACATGCACAACATCTTCATATGTTAAAAACCTTTTTCACCTTTTCCGCCCGTAAAAAAAAACTTACTTTTTTTAAACACATGCACGCTGATATCATATTTAGACATTCTCCTTGAAGTCTGAAATTAGCTATCTTGTGTCTTTTTATATTATGATTCGTATCAAAATGCCTGTCTTGTACTGTGATTGCCTTTCATGGGATGATTAAAGTGCTTTTGACTTGACTTGACTTGTTGACTTGAATTCGGCTACTTTGTTGATGGGTAAATAAAGGTACATTCACGAAATCTCACCTATTGTGAATCTCGCAACTTAAGCCAAAGAATGAAAGAAAAAATAAGAAAAGGCATAAAAGTTCACAAAGTGTAGTTCTGTAAAACAGTGGCTTAACCTTTAAGGGAGAGCACGACACCGTGATACGAAGTTATTTGTTTTTGTTTGTTTGTCAGTTTATTTGTTTTCTTGTTTGTCTTTTCGGTTTTTTTGTTTGTCTTCTCTGTGTGTTTGCCTATTTTGTCTGTTGTTTTGGTGCTTAGTTCTATGTTTGTCAATGAATGAAAGATTGATTTTTCTGAACAATTTTACTGGGAACAACTCCTTTGCTATGTGTGCTTATACGAGTACTAGATGTCAATAATGAGTTCCGAGTTTCCCATCTGAATGGAAAGGGTAAACATACAAACCCCCCCTCCCTAATGTTTCGAAGAATGATGAACACTCTTACAATAAGTAGAATTTGAACCACATGTCTCTTACTTTCTACAGTATGTGTTAATATTTACAATACTGAAACTGAATACACACACGCACGCGCGGGGCGCGCGCACAAGCACACACACATGCACACACAAAGAGATTAGTTGAGTGAGTGAGTGAGTGAGTGAGTGACTGAATATTTTTATTCCCAAGGGTTACAGATAAAAGTTTAATATTGACATACTTTTTTCATCAGACTCTTGAAGAGAGAGAGAGAGAGAGAGAGAGAGAGAGAGAGAGAGAGAGAGAGAGAGAGGAGAGAGAGAGAGAGAGAGAGAGAGAGAGAGAGAGAGAAGAGAGACAGACGACAGACAGACAGACAGACAGACAGACAAGAACAGACAGACAGACAGACAGCAACAGACAGACAGCAGAGAGAGACAGAGACAAGACAGACAGACAGACAACACGACAGAGACACATAGAGACAGAAAGACAGAGAGATTATTGGGGAGTCTACATGCTGTTACTGGCTGATCCAGAAGGAAACGGGACACAGCCTGACCTAGCAAACAAACACAAAGACACCGTTGTCAGTTCACGATGTCTGCCTGTCAATCACTCCACACACGTGACCCATTGAGGCGATCATTGGTTATGTCAGTTTCTGGTCGCTGGCTTCAGTGACTAACTGATGTTGAATGCAGAGTCCCTCCACACTGGGGCCTATTGTCTGTTCACTAGGGTGTGGGATTAATTTGGGCATCAAAGGCTATTAATTCTGTGGCCACAGAAGTGCTTGTTCCATTTGTTGTTGTTGCTGCTGCTGTTGTTGTTGTTGCTGCTGTTTTGTTGTTGCTGCTGTTGTTGTTTTGGTCTTGCCTAGGTTGATATTAGTGGTGCCAGAATAGCTATGCTGGAAGTGGTGTTGGTGTGGTGGTGGTAGTGTGTGTGTGTGTGTGTGTGTGTGTGTGTGTGTGTGTGTGTGTGTGTGTGTGTGTGTGTGTGCTGTGTGTGTGTGCACATGGAGGGGATAAAAGGGTAATACAAATGAATAGCAGACTTTCATATCATGTCTACTTGTACGATTGTGTGTATGCAATGTATTTTTCTGTCTCTCTATGTGCATTAGTGTGTGCACATTTTGTGTAAACATTGATGTGCATGTGTGTTTGTATCCATGTGTGTCTGCTTTAATTGTGTATTTAAAAATGTACTTCAATTATTATGCAAGTATATAATATGAACCAATTTATTTTGAACATAGCAGTGAAGTATTATTAACCAATAAAACCAGAACCCCCAAAGGGATCACCATGTCACAAAGCTAATAACAACACACACCTGTCTACATATACACACATACCTATAGTTTCCAGAATCATAACTAATGTATGAAAAAATATAATCTCATGTATCTGTTTACTCATTTTCCATGACACATCCAGTAGACAGCATTAATTAAGGCATGTAGTGCCAATGTTTCTTAGTCAAACTTAGCCCCTGTCTCTCTTATCTATGTACGACTTACAACAGGTTCTAGGTGACATGCTTATCACGTAGATCCTCTACAATTCGATCAATAATTTCTTCTCTTTGCCTTTTCTTTCTCCTCTTCTTCACATTTGCATCTTCTTCTTCTTTGCTTCATCTTATTTGCATTCTTCTTCTTTGAATTTTTCTTCTTTCCTTCTTCTTTACATTCTTCTCCTTCTTCTTCTTCTTCTTCTTCTTCTTCTTCTTCTTCTTCTTCTTCTTCTTCCTCTTCTCCTCCTCCTCCTCCTCCTCCTCCTCCTCCTCCTCTTCCTTCTCCTTCTTTCTTGTCATCATTGTCATAATCATCATTGTTCAGGCTTAGACAGCATCTATTGTCATCTGTCATATGACTGAAAATGCAAACATTTCAATTTTCTTGGATTTTTTGTCTGTGGCTTAAAGCAAATGGATCTAAGGATTTTTTAAGAAACAGAAGTCCTGTGTTTGAGTCTCCAAGCCATTTTGCTGGCTCCACATTCACTAACTTTTGAGTGGTAGACACAGAGAGACAGACAAACTGACACACATGGGGACAGACAGACAGACAAACAGACAGACTGATAGACAGACAGACAACCATGCCACCCTAAAGCTAGAGCACACTCACGCCCCTTTACCACAAACGATGTTGTTCTCTCATCCAGTAGATTCAGTTTATAAAACGAAAGAAACAACACCCCTCTCCTGGGCATCTTCTGTCTTTGTGTCTCTCACAGCACAGCAAGTTTCTAGCGAAAAAATTGTAACGAGATTAGGAGAGAGAGGGATGGGGTACAAGTATAAAAAACAAAAAAACAAGAAAGGAATTACAAGGTTAGAATGTGTAAAATTTGGAGCTTTGAACCATGCTCTTGGGGGGTGTCACCCTCTGCTCTTATTTGTCTATCCTAGACCTCACCTTTACCGTGTGTGTGTGTGTGGTGTGTGTGTGTGTGTGGTTAATCATATTCCTGTTTGGCATCCTCCCCCACATTTTGGGTTTTGCTTCAGTCCATTTCAGCATATTCTAATCTCTCCAATTTAAATTAACTGCTGTTGAAATAGCAATGCCGTGATGAAGGAGACAGAATGCTCTGGGGAGATGCCGCAGGTCACGGAACAGTGAGATATGTCATGTATGATGACAGCTCAAGCCACGCAAGCCAATGACAGCATTGGCGACACATCTGGTGTCAATTTCCAGGTTTTCTTAAGAATGCTTTTATAGTAATGTTTTTTTTTCCAGCAACAAGAACCTCTTGTCATAATAGCAGAAAGACAAACACAGGAGGGAAGAATGGATGACATGAACAGAGAGATAGAGAAAAATCGATTGTAACAAAGACTGAGACAGAGATTGAGACCAAGACAGAGACCAGGACCAAAAAAGGGGGAAAAACAAAGACTGAGACAGAGACCAAGACAGAGACCAAAACAAACCAAGACAGAGACCAAAACAGAGACAAAGACCAAGATAGAGACTAAGATAGAGACAGAAACCAGGACAAAGACCAAGACAGAGACCAAAACAGACCAAGACAGATACCAAAACAGAGACAGAGACCAAGACAGAGTCTAAGATAGAGACAGAAACCAGGACAAAGACCAAGGCGGAGACAGAGACAGAGACCAAAACAGAGGCCAAGATAGAGACAGAGACCCAGACAGACACCAAGGCAGAGACTGAGACAGAGACCAAAAGATAGAGACCAAGGTAGAGACAGAGACCAAGACAGAGATCAAGACAGACAAGACAGAGACCAAGGCAGAGACCGAGACCAACACAGAGACCAAGACAGAGACCAAGATAGAGACAAAGACCAAAGCAAAGACCAAGACAGAGACCAAGGCAGAGACCAAGACCAACACAGAGACTGAGACAGAGACCAAGATAGAGACAAAGACCAAGGCAAAGACCGAGACAAGAGACCCAGACAAAGAGACAAGACACAGAAGAAATACCATCTTTGCTGGAGAGCATATTCACGCGGCTATCTTTTCCCCCCACAAACGATGTTGTTCTCTCATCCAGAAGATCAGTTTATAAAAC
>CM060318.1:27999292-28004292 GCA_030674155.1 Stramonita haemastoma
CTCCCATTCAAATGAACAGCTTCTTGAATAGCGCTGATGTGATGATGCAAGGGTGGGATTGGTTACATAGATGAATGGCACAGATGTGATGATGAAGGAATGGCTTTCAGAGATGAATGGCACCGTCGTGATGATGAGAGGGTGGAATGGTTTACAGAGATGAATGGCACTGACGTGATGATGAAGGAATGGCTTTCAGAGATGAATGGCACTGACGTGATGATGAGAGGGTGGAATGGTTTACAGAGATGAATGGCACTGACGTGATGATGAAGGAATGGCTTTCAGAGATGAATGGCACTGACGTGATGATGAGAGGGTGGAATGGTTTACAGAGATGAATGGCACTGACGTGATGATGAAGGAATGGCTTTCAGAGATGAATGGAACTGACGTGATGATGAAGGACTGGCTTTCAGAGATGAATGGCACTGACGTGATGATGAAGGAATGGCTTCCAGAGATGAATGGCACTGACGTGATGATGAAGGAATGGCTTTCAGAGATGAATTGCAGATGTGATGATGAAGGAATGGCTTCCAGAGATGAATGGCACTGACGTGATGATGAAGGAATCACTTTCAGAGATGAATGCCACAGATGTGATGATGAAAGAATGGCTTTTAGAGATGAATGGCACAGATGTGATGATGAAAGAGGTGGAAGGGATTACAGAGATGAATGGCCTTGATTTGGTGATGAAAGAATGGGTTACAGAGATGAATGGCACAGATGTGATGATGAAGGTGGTGGAAGGGATTACAGAGATGAATGGCCTTGATTTGGTGATGAAAGAATGGCTTTTAGAGATGAATGGCACAGATGTGATGATGAAGGTGGTGGATTGGATTACAGAGATGAATGGCACTGACGTGATGATGAAGGAATGGCTTTCAGAGATGAATGGCACTGACGTGATGATGAAGGAATGGCTTTCAGAGATGAATTGCAGACATGATGATGAAGGAATGGCTTTCAGAGATGAATGGCACTGACGTGATGATGAAGGAATGGCTTCCAGAGATGAATGGCACTGACGTGATGATGAAAGAATGGCTTTTAGAGATGAATGGCACAGATGTGATGATAAAAGAATGGCTTTTAGAGATGAATGGCACAGATGTGATGATGAAGGTGGTGGAAGGGATTACAGAGATGAATGGCACAGATGTGATGATGAAGGAATGGCTTTTAGAGATGAATGGCACCGTCGTGATGATGAAGGTGGTGGAAGGGATTACAGAGATGAATGGCCTTGATTTGGTGATGAAGGAATGGCTTTCAGAGATGAATGGAACTGACGTGATGATGAGAGGGTGGAATGGTTTACAGAGATGAATGGCACTGACGTGATGATGAAGGAATGGCTTTCAGAGATGAATGGAATTGACGTGATGATGAGAGGGTGGAATGTTTTACAGAGATGAATGGCACTGACGTGATGATGAAGGAATGGCTTTCAGAGATGAATGGAACTGACGTGATGATGAAGGACTGGCTTTCAGAGATGAATGGCACTGACGTGATGATGAAGGAATAACTTTCAGAGATGAATTGCAGACGTGATGATGAAGGAATGGCTTTCAGAAATGAATTGCAGATGTGATGATGAAGGAATGGCTTCCAGAGATGAATGGCACTGACGTGATGATGAAAGAATGGCTTTTAGAGATGAATGGCACAGATGTGATGATGAAAGAATGGGTTACAGAGATGAATGGCACAGATGTGATGATGAAGGTGGTGGAAGGGATTACAGAGATGAATGGCCTTGATTTGGTGATGAAAGAATGGCTTTTAGAGATGAATGGCACAGATGTGATGATGAAGGTGGTGGATTGGATTACAGAGATGAATGGCACTGACGTGATGATGAAGGAATGGCTTTCAGAGATGAATGGAACTGACGTGATGATGAAGGACTGGCTTTCAGAGATGAATGGCACTGACGTGATGATGAAGGAATGGCTTTCAGAGATGAATGGCACTGACGTGATGATGAAGGGGGTGATATGGCTTTCATAGAGGCTTCTGCCATGCAAATGAAAACCTGTCTTGCCTTGTTCCATTATGCAAACCATCCACAGCACGAGCAACACGTTCAGTTCTGTTTCTGAAGATTTCCTTCTGTTTTAAATTGTTTTTTTCTTTTGTTTTGTCGGAATGCGGCTACCTTCATGGTGGGCAAAAAATAGTCGCAATCGCAAAATCTCTCCATTGGTGAACCTGGGAGTTCTAGCCAAGGAACAAAACAAAACAAAAGAAACAAATATTTTAAAACAGAAAGAAATCTTCACTCAGTTTTCTGCACTGTTGCCATGGAAACAATCCAATATGGCCGCCAAAACTCAATGTTTCACACTCCTAAACCTTTTTTGTCTTTAACAAGTTGAAGTAACCTGTTTCTACAGACATTTTTTACAACCTGAATTGTTTAAATTCACACAGGAGGAGCTCCATAAATGTATCCAGCAATTTTTTTATTCTAAAAAAACCATGATTTTGAGCTCTTTTGGACCCGTGTGTACTCTTAAGGGATGTGTGCTAGGTATTTTCAGGTTCCAGAACCCAGCGAGCGCTGATATAAACCATGGGATCTTTAACATGCATATTTTTTTTTTTTCTGCATGCATACGAAGGGAATAAAGACACTGACAGGTCTGCAAGAAATGGACCTTGAAGATGACCAAAACAAATGCCTCAGCTTAATTCACCAGACGCCTCCAAGATTCAAGCCCATGACTTCATGGACCCATCGGATTGCCGTGGAACTATCTTAACTCCGTTGTAGCCTCTGTCTTTATAGTTTTTCATTGGAACGACATTGGGCCACATCAAGGGAAACACAGGCTTGGGAAAAGTAAACGACGGGAACAGAGGGAGAGAGAGGGGGGGAGTGAGTGAGAGAAGGGGAGGAGGGAGAGAGAGGGAATAAAGAGAGAAGAGGGGAGAGAGAGGGGAAGGAGGGAGAGAGAGAGAGAGAGAGAGAGAGAGAGAGAGAGAGAGAGAGAGAGAGAGAGAGAGAGAGAGAGAGAGAGAGAGAGAGAGAGAGAGAGAGAGAGAGAGAGAGAAGAAGAAGAAGAAGAAGAAGAAGAAGAAGAAGAAGAAGAAGAAGAAGAAGAAGAAGAAGAACAACAACAACAACAACAACAACAACAACAACAACAACAACAACAACAACAACAACAAACGAACGAAACAACAACAACAACAACACCAACAAGAACAACAAGAACGAACAAGAACAACAAGAAGAAGAAACAAACAGCTACAGACACAGAGACCCAGAAAAGAGACATATATCGCAGTTGGATGACAGTACGTGTACAGCCCTTTGCCACAAGCGAGGTTGTTTTCTCGTTCTATCGCTAAGTTTATAGCAACACTGAAAACCACAGTTTCCCCCAAAGTATCTCCTGTCTCTATGTCTCTCTCTCTCTCACAACACATCACATCAAGCTTTTGGGGCAAGAAACACTGTAGCTGAATTTAGTGTTATACGGTCAAAACAAATTGCCAGACAGTTATAAGCTGAAGTGTGTAAAGTTTGCGTAACTTTGAAGCTAGTTCCTGTTTCCATTTGTCACGCTCTGTGGTCAGTTTTCCACCACCACCGCTGTCACACCCTCTTTGCTCACCTTCCGCCCTTACCCTATCTCCCAGGATTACATCTCCTTTTTTTTTCTTTCGTTTATTTAGGTTTTTGCGTCGCCACCTTTGTTTAAGATGTGATCTGGGGGGGGGATAACCACACAAGGATTCCTAGAGAGAGGAAAATAGAAAATAGATACGGTAAAGGTGTTCCCGTGACCATGCAGCCGTTGGGGTCCGAGATGTCAGCTTCTTCAGGGGCCAGCATATTGAGGGGTGCTGATTTACCGTCCCTGACCCTAAAGATGGCAGGTACCTACTGACAGCTAGGGAACTGGGGATTGTATTGAAGCTAAGGCGCGCAAAACATTCCCCCATCCACTTGGTAACCACGCTCAATGCCGTTTTATATTAGCTTGGGGAAA
The DNA here is from genome assembly GCA_030674155.1 of Stramonita haemastoma. Taxonomy (NCBI): domain Eukaryota; kingdom Metazoa; phylum Mollusca; class Gastropoda; order Neogastropoda; family Muricidae; genus Stramonita; species Stramonita haemastoma. The sequence continues at coordinate 28,003,309 of CM060318.1, forward strand.
GCAGAGTGTCCTCACGACTGAATTATCCTGTTCCCACAATGGAAGCTAAATTAGTCAAATATTAATTACCGTTTTGAGCTTACCATAAGCTAGTAGCTAGTTACTGCTTGCAATACGCGTATATATGTATGTATGTCGTTCGTGTTTTCTAAGCAAAGATCTGTTTAAAAGAATTTTATAGGAAAGGAATACTGACTGAGCTACAATGTCCCATGAAACGACCGTTGCATAAGAGTAAGAGTAGATTAGTACAGATTCAACCCCTTCAAGTCCAGATAAGATCACATACCAAGCCCTTGTGTATGAATGCACAAGTCAGGCCCAGCGCAACCGACTTCGGCGTAGGAGAGAATTGTTATCCTTTAAAAATTTCTGGAAAAAGGCTGCAGAATGGACCAAGACGGCAGAAAATAAACAAGAAGAAGGGGACAGGAAGAAAAAAAAAACAAGGCGGAAACAAAGAGAGGGATAGAAAAGATTGAATTTCTAGACAGGCCCCCGGTATCCCCACTGGGTAAGAACTCTCCAAATTTGTTAAGTATTCCAATTTTTTTTTTAATTAAAAAGAATGATGTTGACATGTTCCTGAATCTAAATCATCGTGGACACCTACCCTTTTCCTTCACTTTTCTAAGCTTTCGTGGGGAAAACAATGTTGGGGCATTGCACTGAAGAGTGATCTTTTAGATTCCTCCATTGATGTTGTCAGTGATGCGTTAAAGCCTGATCTCTGGAAATGGCTGATGGGCTGTATCATGGATTTTTATCCTGTCTACCCCGATATCTCCCAACCCTAACAGTTCCATGGAGTACTTGCTATATTGGCAAAACCGTTGGAGCTTTTCGCGTGGCTGTAGCTAAATAGTGTTTCTTCTTTTCTGGACTGATGTCAGCACATCTCTATATTATGGATCGATGAACAAGCGAAATGGCTTGGCACGTATACTTCCCTTTCTGGTAATGTATCCAGTGCTTCTGGTGCTT
>CM060318.1:28014292-28016792 GCA_030674155.1 Stramonita haemastoma
GGGCGTCTGAGTCTCTGTACTGTGTCCATCAATGTGTGCCTCATAAACCTGTTCCACACCCCAGTCTTCCTTCCTCTGTGTCAATATCGCACAGTCACAGACCCAGAAACGGCAAACCTTGACAGACGAGGAAATAACTGAGTGCAGAGAAAAGAGGAGGAAAGAAAGAGTAGTGGGAGTGTGACACAGATAAAGAAGAAGTGGGGGGTGGGGGGGTAGAGTTGGGAAAACAGGATAGAAGTGAGGAAGGAAAACTTTTACTTACAGCTTCTTCTTCGTCGTCGTCAAACGCTCAGTCAGGAACTATTGTTGTGTGTCATATGAGCGAAAATGCGTCACGTTGCATGGCGTTAAGCGCCTGACAAGTCAGGCCCAGCGCATCCGACTTCGGTATAAGAGAGCATTGTTATTGTTATCTTTAAGTCTTTCTGTGGGGGAAAAAATGGCAGGAGAATGGACCAAGAAGGCAAACAATCTTGTTTTGGTGTTGGTAGGGAAACTACAGTTATTTGAATGTGATGTAGTACCTTCCAGTTCTGTCTTTCAATGGAGACAGTGTTATATAATTGATGATGATTCTTTCAGTGTTGTAACTGTTTCCCTTTTTCTGTGTCTTTAGAAGTGGCTGTCAACTTCTCTGTTGAATCTCTCTGACTTCATCTATCTCTGTGTGGATCTTTCTCTGCTCTGTTTCTGTCTCGTTGTGTCTTACTGTCTGTCTGTATAACTCTCTGTCTCTGTGTGTGTCCACATGTCATTCTCTCTGTCTCTCTGTCTCTGTCTCCGTCTCACTCTCTCATTTAATTTTAATCTTTTTGTGCATGTGTTTGTGCAAACATATCTGTATATAATTATAAAAGATGGGCCTTTAGTGTTTCTCTGTATAGCTTACAAAAAGCCACACACAATATACTTATGAGCATTGCTACCTCCTAACACACACATACCCCGCACATGCTCACACACATGCATACACAAAGACAGAGATACACACAGACACGCACATACATACACACACGTGTGCGCGCACATGTAAGTACAAGTAAAATCAGAATTTGTGAAGAGACGCAAAATGAAATCAAAACATGTGCGCACGACACACATACACACACACATACATACATACATACATACATACATACATACATACATACATACATACATACATACATACATACATACATACATACATACATACATACATACATACATACATACATACATACATACATACATACATACATACATACACACACTACACACATACACACATACACACATACACACATACACACATACACACATACACAGATAAAAAAGAGTGAACTCCTGGCACAGATTTTCCTTAAGGTAGGGGTGCTATTTATACTGGCAGGCCCCGGCGTCCTCGATAAGGGAGGGGGGGGGAGATTTGAGACACTATGCTATTTGTAACGTATGCTCATGGCATGTTTTAAAAACGCATAGCAGTAAGGGTTGGTAAAATTCTGAAAAAAAAACAAAACAAAAAACCTTTCATTGACAAACATAGAAACAAAAGGCAAAGACATCCAGCATTAGTTGGGTTTTTTTAGAGAGTTGTATGAATTCCATGCCGGAGTTATCGGCCGTGACTCAAAAAATATATATTTCAATATGCAATACAAAAGAGAAACAAACATTACAAAATATTGCAAAAACAATACAAACCAATCTGTATCATTTATCCGAAGTTATCTAGCACTCACTCATCTCAACCTCTAACCTCAAATTACAATCACAAAAAAAACATTTTATAGAGAAAATCATCCGAAAATAACCAGAACATTTTCTTATTTCATCACTTATGCTACTTGGACTTTCATTATCATGCAACTGCATCAACTCAACTCAGCTCAACTGTCCCCATCACAACAGTCGTCGGTAGGAGCTTCACACAATGCCTCCAGGGCTCACCATCTTTCTCTCTGTCTCTGTTGAGTTCTACGATCTTCTGTATAGCCCTCCCAGACCGCTGACCTCAGTGATGTTGGCACCGTGCAACTATATACTGCAAGCCAAAAAAGATAAATAGGGAAAAACTGATCCAAGAAAAAGGGGAGAGAAGGGGATGAGCTTCGTGCATGGGGAGAGGGGGAGGGAAAGGAGTAAGGGGAAGGGGGCAGCATAATAATGGGGCCACGAAATGGAATTTAGGAAGGTAAGAGAAGGAAGCCATCTTGTTACGGCATATTAAGTGTGACATGCTTCCTGCAAGCTCTGTGACTTGAAATACTGAAGCCTCAGTCTGAAATGAATGTCTTACACCCTGTTTGTCTGCTGTCAATGTCTGTCCAACTGTTTGTCTGTCTGTCTGTCTGTCCCTGTCTTCTGTCTCTCTGTCTCTGTCCTGTCTGTCTGTCTGTCTGTCTGTCTGTCTGTCTGTCTGTCCTGTCTGTCTGTCTGTCTGTCTGTCTGTCTGTCTGTCTGTCTGTCTGTCTGTCTGTCTGTCTGTCTGTCTGTCTGTCTTCTCTCTCTTCTC
>CM060318.1:28021792-28024292 GCA_030674155.1 Stramonita haemastoma
TGTGTATCACTTTCTCGTACTTCATTTGAGTTTTTTTCGCGCGCGCGCGCGCGCGCACACACACACACACACACACACACACACACACACACACACACACACACACACACACACACACACAAACACACACACACACATACGCACACACACATACGCACACACATGCGGCTTCGTGCATTTCTCATCAAAAGAAAACGTGCACAGTCATCAATCCACGTCTTTCTTTTTTGCTGGGCTAGTAAGCAGATCTGCTCTTTTCCCCATCAGCTTTTCCCTTTTTTCTTTTAACTTGCATTTTCAGGCTGCACTATACAGTTACTGATGTAGCTAAAAACCAAATCTTAAGATTACCGAGGCAGATATCGAACCTTAACCCGATCCACCTTTGGTAAGAGTAAATCATTATGGTGGATCGGTTTTCTAGAGGTAACGCGCCTGTCTAGAAAGCAAAAAGTCCGGGTCGGAGTGTGCGGTGGTTCTAATCCCGTTTGGGCCCAAAACTTTTCCCCATCCATTAGACCATATCATGAGTGGTGGTTTGGGCGCTAGTCTTTCAGATGAGACGATAATCCGAGGTCCCGTGTGTTACACATCATTATTTAACGCACGTAAAAGAACCCACGGCAGCAAGGGAGTTTTCCCTAGCTGAATTCTTTAGAAAAAAAGTCACTCTGATAGGGAAACAAATACAGTTGCAAACAGGAAAAAGAAAAATAATAATGGGTAGGCGCTGCACTTGTGGCGACGCGCTCTCCCCGGGGAGAGCAGCCCGAATTTCACGCAGAGAAATGTGCTGTGACATAAAATGGTGTGAAATAAAATAAAATATAATATAATAACCCGATCCACCTTTCGGGAGAGTAGATGATTTTTGGTGGTAAGAAGGGATGACATTTCTTGTGTGCCTTGGCTAGAGCTCCAAGTTTCGCCAATGGTGAGATTCTGAGGGTGCGACCATTTTATCCTCCATTAAGGTATCATCCACATTCTGACTTTGGTGATAAAAACCTGACTTACGTAAGGTCAGAAGTTTTGTTGTTTTCTTTTTTAAAGCAAATCAGTCATTCAACACTGCATGAGGTTTGCTGTGCTGCCTTTTCTCACCATCTTTGTTTAATTAACAGACTGATGCATATATATATATATATTCCTTGTGCACCCAACCCATGCTACATACACAATTTAATGTACATCAGGCAATTCCAGAAAATGTTTTTTTTCCTTGAAATCTCTAGCTCTTGCAGCTTGTGTAATATCTCATTTCATTATGCATCAGTGTGTGGGAGTTTATTTATTTATTTTATTCTTTTACATCGAGGATAATAGAATAAGCACTCATGTGCTTTTTTTCATCCAGTCCCCGTGTGTATGCAGTTGTGTAAATATTGTCATATGTTCCCACAGGCACACAATGGCCTACTCTTACGAAAAGCGGAACACGATTTAACGTGTGCGCAAGATGTTCTGCGTGCGTTCGGACACGGGGCCTTACTTTACAGTCTCATCCGAGAGACTTTTGGGGAGAGTGGAGTCAGCACTGATGTTAACTCCAGAGGAAATATCCCCTCGAACGGGAATCGAACCCGGGTCGTCAAATTGCCAGCACAATGTTCTGACCACTAGGCTATCCCGCCCACCTTAGTTGCTGGGATAGCATAGCAGTTAAAGCGTTTCGTTTATGATTTTGACAGCCCGGGATCAAGATGGGCCACAAGCCCGTTTAGAGGGATTTTTTTTTTTACCTTGGAGTTAACATTAGCACCCTTATTCTCCCTTTTATTTCTTTTTTTGTTAATTTTCTAACTCTTGTACACAACTGTAAAGTGCAGCCGGCTAAAGGAAAAGCTGAGGAAAAGAGCTCTGTAAACACTGAAGTGAAGAGAAGGGGGAGGAAGGATGGTGGTGTAGGGGTGTAGGGATGATGGGGGTGTGACGGAGAGTGAATCAGAAGGTGGACATATTATTAATTTTTTTGTGGCTGCAGAGCAGAGGTCAGTCAGAACGGGGAGAAAAGGAAGCCATCCTACTCTGGCTTAGGAACAAGGACATACCTTCCTGCATGCAACTCTGTTGACAAAGAATTAAGAAACGCTTTCTGGACGATTGGAACATTTTAATGACCTCCTTTTTATTTCTTCAGCTATGTCTGTCTGTCTGTCTGTCTGTATGTCTGTATGTCTCTGTCTATCTATCTGTTTGTCTGTATGTCTGTCTGTGTATCTGTCTGTCTGTATACCTGTCTGTCTGTCTGTGTATCTGTCTGTCTCTGTTTCTGTTTATCTGTTTGTCTGTCTAATGTGCATCTGTCTATCTGTCTGTTTGTCTATCTATCTATCTGTCTATCTATCTGTCTATCTGTCTGTCTGTTTGTTTTTCTCTCTCTCTCTCTCTCTCTTCTCTCTCTCTCTCTCTCTCTCTCTCTCTCTCTCTCTCTCCTCTCTCTCTCTCTCTCTCTCTCTCTCTCTCTCTCTCTCTCTCTCTCTCCTCTCTCTCCTCTCTC
>CM060318.1:28034292-28036792 GCA_030674155.1 Stramonita haemastoma
CGCGCGCGCGCGCGCGCGTGTGTGTGTGTGTGTGTGTGTGTGTGTGTGTGTGTGTTGTGTGTGTTGTGTGTGTGTGTGTCCGTGTCTCTGTCTGTCTCTCTGTCTGTCTGCCTGTCTGTCTGCCTGTCTGTCTGTCCTTGTTTGTGTGACTGTATTTGTTTGTGGACGCATAGGTGCTTTCAAGTGTTTCCTTTTAGTAATTATAGGCATGCCCACATGCACATGTGTTGTGTGTGTTTTACATGCAGGAAACTCTGAGAAGGACGAATACTTGGTTTCAAGAATTGAGGCAGTGAAAAACGGACGTAGATATCTTAAGATAATTGATTTTGGAAGACTCCCAAAAATTATGTAATGCTAACAACAAAAAAGTGAATATGAATATCTAAAATGCCATGAGACATAACAGACCTATATACCAGCCACGCTGCATGCACAATCATCAAAGTTGGCACGCTGTAACTATGTAACCCAGGGGGCATACTCTAGGTCAGTGCAGAATTGTATGGGAAAGCTGCGAGTAGGGAAAGACGTGTGGATATAGTTCTGTGAAGGAACTGGGTGCAGCATGTCTGTGTGAATATGTCCGTTTATCTTGCATCCATGCATATGTACATACATGCCTGTCTGTGCGGATAAAATGAGGTGGACGAGCGTGAGAGAGAGAGAAAGAGAGAGAGAGAGAGAGAGGAGAGAGAGAGAGAAGAGAGAGAGAGAGAGAGAGAGAGAGAGATAGACAGATAGATAGATAGACAGATAGATAGATAGATAGATAGATAGATAGATAGATAGATAGATAGATAGATAGATAGATAGATAGATAGATAGATAGATAGATAGATAGATAGATAGATAGATAGATAGATAGATAGAGATAGATAGATAGATAGAGATCAAAAAAGAGGGGATTGAGAGAGAAGGGGGTAGATAGATAAACAAACATACAAACAGATAGACAGATAGATAGACAGACAGACAGACAAACAGAGAGAGAAAGAGAGAAGATATAGACATGATATCCAAACCAGAAACTTAGAGGCAGACAGACCAGACAGATTGAAACATGTGCACTTTCACGGGGAAGGGAAGGAGCAGTATAACAGATGACACAAACCACAGCAGAGCAGACCCAAAGAAAAAAGCCAAAGGGGAAGGAAGCATTCAGTGTTGACAGAGAGAGACAGACAGTCAGACACAGAGAGAAAGAGAGACAGAAAGAAGCACAGAGACAGACACATAGACACACACACACACACACACACACACACACACACACACACACACACACACACACACACACACACACACACACACACACACACACACACACACACACACACAACACACACAGAAAGAAAGAAAGAGACAGACAGATAGACAGACAGACAGACAGACAGACAGACAGACAGACAGACAGACAGACAGACAGACAGACAGACAGACAGAGAAAGAGAAAGGGACCGAGAGAGATTTCAGACTGGAGAGAGAGCTGCAGGCATTCAATAATCTCAGGTCAAAAGGGCTGAGAGACGATGCTGTACTTAATGCTGCCAAAAGAAGGCTGTCTTTTTCAATCTCTCTTTCTTTCTCTGTCTCTCTGTCTCTGTCTCTGTCTCTCTCTGTCTCTCTGTCTCTGTCTCTGTCTCTGTCTCTGTCTCTGTCTCTGTCTCTGTCTCTCTCTCTCTTCTCTCTCTCTCACTCTCTCTCTCTCTCTCTCTCTATCTATCTATCTATCTATCTATCTATCTATCTATCTATCTATCTATCTATCTTTCTCAACAGAGCTACACGAAGAGTGACAAGAGACGAAGAAGACGGGAAACACAACAACGCAAACAGAAAGAAGACCGTCCTGGAAGTGGAATTCAGAAGAAGAAAAAAATAGTTGTGTTTTTTCTTCCTATTGATTTCCCTTTTTACTTCCCCATTTCGCTTCCCACTACCCTTTCCCCACATCCTTCCCTCTCCCATGACTACTTAGCCCCAAACACAAAGTGGTAAAGAAAAGCAGGAGAAGATTAAGAAGCAAGGACAGCACAGTTGGTTGTTATGTATGTTTTTCTTGTCTGGTCGGGTCAAGACTAGGTTGGGATTTTTTTCCCTCTGTCCTCCATTTCTTTTTTTTTCTTTTTTTTAATATATATCAAGGATAATGGGATAAGCATTCATGTACTTTTTTTTCATCCAGTCCCCGTGTGTATGCAGTTGTGTAAATATTGTCATCTGTTCACACTGGCACACAATGGCCTACTCTTACGAAAAGCGGAACAGGATTTCACGTGTGTGCAAGATGTTCTGCGTGCGTTCGCTCACGGGGGCCTCGGTTTACAGTCTCATTGGAAAGACTTTTGGGGAGTGTAGAATCAGCACTGATGTTCACTCCAGGGGAAAAAATCCCCTCGAACGGGAATCGAACTCGGGTCGTCAAATTGCCAGAGCACTGTTCTGACCACTAGGCTATCCCGTCCCCCGTCTTTGCCTTTGCTGAGTTGGTATCCAT
>CM060318.1:28041792-28054292 GCA_030674155.1 Stramonita haemastoma
TTTGTTTTATTTTGTGTTTGTTTGTCAGTGTGCTTGTTTTGCTATCTTCTGGATCACCTAAAGTGCATTCTAATAAATTCTTTCTCTTTCTCCTCACATACACTCAAGCGGGCATGCGCGTGTGTGGCACAGTTACACACATCTCTCGACATTCCTTGGTGATTCACCTTAACTTTTTGGTTTAATTCCTTTAATGATACAAAATCCCTTTAGACTTCTATTCCCTGGCAAGCGTGCACGTGCGTGGGTCCATGTGTGCGCCCACGCACGCACGTGCGTGCGCGCGCGTGCGTGCGTGTGTATGTGTGTGTGAGAGAGAGAGAGACAGAGAGAGAGAGTGAGAGAGAGAATGTCTATGTCTCTCTCTGTGTGAACAACTCTCTCTCTCTCTCCTCTCTCCTCTCTCTCTCTCTCTCTCTCTCTCTCTCTCTCTCTCTCTCTCTCTCTCTCTCTCTCTCTCTCTCCTCTCTCTCTCTCTCTCTCTCTCTCTCTCTCTCTTTGTGTGTGTGTGTCTGTGTGTGTCTGTGTGTGTGTGTGTCTGTGCGTGTGTCTGTGTGTTTTGTAGCGGTGGGGATGAGGGACTAGCTCATCTGACCCAGAAAGCTGTTTGGTACAGTGCACAAAACACTTTATTTCTATTCATTCTTCGCGTTATTTTTTTTTCTTTTTCTTCTTGACACAGATGTAAATGTGAGATTGCCAGACAAGTTTAAAACAAATGTAACTCCTTTGATCTTTGTTCATTTTGTTTCCTATACTCCTGTTTAGTTATTTTGATTTTGTTCCTGGTCATTTTTATTTGTTGTTTTATAAACTCGAACTGTGATATTTAATTTTGATTTAGGTACTGTTTGTCTGCAAATCTCTGCCTCTCTCATTCTCTTTGATATGCTCAGTAGAAGAACTTGCATGCGGTTTTTTTCTTTTTAGGTTTTAGTTCTTTGATGTTGATGTTTTGTGCAATATATTGATGGTCTATCGTTTTGCCTTGCTTTAAATGTTCAAGTCTTTAGGAGCTCAAGCACTTTAAAAAATCCAGTTGGTGCCCTAGTTATAAACAATTTCTGTCTGTGTGTATGTTTGTGTGTGGTGTGTGTGTGTGTGTGTGTGTGTGTGTGTGTGTGTGTGTGTGTGTGTGTGTGTGTGTGTGTGTGTGTGTGTGTGTGTGTGTGTGGTGTGTGTGTGTGTGTGTGTGTGTGTGTGTTGGTTTCATAGAATCGCAAGCGCTTTGACTTGTGTACTCTTCAAGATTCAGCGCTATATAAATCCCATATATTTTTTTCAGTGTTATTATTATTATTATTATTATATTATTTTATTATTATTATTATTATTATTATTATATTATTATTACTATTATTGTTGTTGTTGTTGTTGTTGTTGTTGTTGTTGTTGTTTACAAACTTTGTGGTGGTAGAAGCTATAATTGCCACTTTTCCTTACTTTTATTTTCTTTTTAATGTTTAGGCCGTTATCATTTTCCTAGGTCAGCTTGAAACACTTTGTTTTCGGGGGGGGGGGAGGGGGGGTGGGTTGAAGGAGATTTGGGGGGTCTGGGTTTCTTCTTTTGCTTTTGAATTTTCTGGAGGGAGTTTTTTCTGTGTTTTTCTGAACTATTTTTCCTTTTTCTCGGCTAGTGCTCTGAGGTTGACTGCAGTGATGTTGCATATGAGACTGTCCTCCACCACCACTACCATCTTGGTAGCCTGGTTCGTCTCACTCTGTCCTCTCTGTCTTCTGTCTTTCTGTCTCTCTTCTCTGTCTGTCTGTCTGACTGTCTGTCTGTCGTCTCTGTCTCTTCTCTGTCTGTCTTTCTCTCTTGTCTCTCTGTCACCTTGTCTCTCTCTTGTTCTATGTCACTCTCTGTCTCTCTGGATCTCTCTGTCTCTCTCTATCTGTCTCTCTCTGTCTTCTCTTCTCTGTCTCTCTCTATGTCTCTCTCTCTCCCTATCTCTCTCCCTACTCTCTCTCTCTCTCTCCTCTCTTCTCTCTCTCTCTCTCTCTCTCTCTCTCTCTCTCTCTCTCTCTCTCTCTCTCTCTCTCTCTCAGAAACAAAAGAGACACAACATCTATTCAGAGAGGAAGAAGAGGGTTGGAGAATTTTTAAAAAGTTTCTCCTCATATCGATTTCCTTTTTCTTTACACAACCACCCCACCCCCCACCACCACCACCACTACCACCACCACCCACCCTCACCTTGTCTTTTCACCCACCCACCTAATGACTACTTAGCCCAAACACAAAGTTGTGAAGAAAAGCAGAGGGGAGGATTAAGAACGGGAGACAGAAAATTCGGTGGCCCCTGTTGCCCTGTTTTCGTGGCTAATTCAGTTCCTCTGTACCCTCTCTTCTGTGCGTGTGTGTTGAGCCCTCTTTCTATTTTTTTTTCTTATTTATTTTTTTATTTTTTTTATATCGAGGATAATGGAATAAGCACTCGTGTGGTTTTTTTTACATCCAGTCCCCGTATGTGTGCAGTTTTTGTATATCTTGCCATCTGTCCCCACTGGCACACAGTGCCTATTCTTACGAAAATCGGAACAGGACTTAACTTGTGCGGCTGCCTTCCGAGGATAGAACAGGATGATTTAATGTTTTGTTTGTGTGTGTGATGTATGTGATGCGTCGTGTGTGTGTGTGTGTGTGTGTGTGTGTGTGTTGTGTGTGTGTGTGTGTGTGTGTGTGTGTGTGTGTGTGTGTGTGTTGTGTGTTGTGTGTGTGTTCGTGTGTGTGTATGTGTGTGTATGTGTGTGTGCATGTGTTTTGTGCGTGCGTGCGTAGTGCGTGCGTGCGTGCGTGTGTGTTCTTTTGTTGTATGTGTTGTGGTGTTGTGTGTGTTTGTGTGTGTGTGTTGTAATGAGATCTGGATAAGAAACATGACAGAAGCTGGATAAGAGGCATGAGAGAAGCTGCTTTAGAACATCATGGGGACGTACATATACAGAAAGGCACAGGCCAGCGTCCACAAAGGTGTCGTGTTTAGACACCATCCCTGGGGGAAAAAAATAATGGGTAGGCGCTGTACTTGTGGCGACGCGTTCTCCCCGGGGAGAGCAGCCCGAATTTCACGCAGAGAAATCTGCTGTGACATAAAGCGGTATAAAATAAAATAAAATAATATAAAAAAACAACAAAGAGAAACAGACAGTCTGAAAGGAGAAGAGCAGAAATTGAGAAAAAGACAGAAAGAAAAAACCTTGAAATGGAAAAAAACAGATTCCTTTTTTTCCAGGGGGCAAATGTTCTTTGTACACCAAAAAAATAAAATAGCAAGTGAACAGAGAAAAAAAGCAATAAAGAGATATGCACTGGGGCGTGATTTTGATAGAATAGTGGATTTCTCTACGATAATATATTTTTTTTTATTTGCAAGCTGATAAATCAAATTGGGATTCAAGAATATGACAATGAATATCAATAACGCTTTTTTTTCTTGCAGCTTGCTGTTACTGATTTTGCTTTTTCTTTTTTTTTCATAGTGTTGTTTCTCTGTTTACATGGGGATTTTCGTGGAGATTATTTTTGTGGAGGAAAGGTGTTGTTGTTGCTTTTTAGGAGGGGGGATTTGCAGTGCAGTTGATGCTGCTGCTGTTGTAAGGTCATCTTTTTTCCGATTTTATTTTCAAAGAATCTTGTTTTCCATTTCCGTGTGTCCTTATTCTCTCTCTCTCTCTCTCTCTCTCTCTCTCTCTCTCTCTCTCTCTCTCTCTCTCTCTCTCTCTCTCTCTCTCTCTCTCTCTCTCTCTCTCTCTCTCTCTCTCTCTCTCTCTCTCTCTCTCTCTCTCTCTCTCTCTCTCTCTCTCTCTCTCTCTCTCTCTCTCTCTCTCCCTCTCTCTCTGTAATTTTTCGTTTGATGTAAAATACTCTCTTTTTTCTTCTTTCTTTTTATTAACACCAAACCCAGTCATAGCAAGTTCACACTTGTTTTTGGTTTTTATTTATTTTTCAGGCGATATTTCTCTCGAAGATCTGGATAGGTGGCATGATAGATTGGAGATTTGAACCTACAACTTCCAATCCCAGGGATTGGGTTCAAGAGGCAAGAACCAGCGTGGTTTATCTTAGTGACAGAAAGAGAGAGGCTGTGCCTAGCGCTGCCTGTCAGTTATGTCAACTTTGCTCTGTGTGTGTGTGTGTGGTTGTGTGTGTGTGTGTGTGTGTGTGTGTGTGTGTGTGTGTGTGTGTGTGTGTGTGTGTGTGTGGTGTGTGTGTGTGTGTGTGTGTGGTGTGTGTGTGTGTGTGTTGTGTGTGTGTGTGTGTGTGTGTGTGTGTGTGTGTGTGTGTGTGTGTGTGGTGTGTGTGTGTGTGTGTGTGTGTGTGTGTGTGTGTGTGTGTGTGTGTGTGGACATGTATGTAATTTGTTAAAAAATTTTTGTAAACGGCTGATGCGCGTGACTAATTTGAATGAACGCGCTTTGATTTGTGTACTCTACAAGATTCAGCGCTACATAATGCCATGTTTTATTTTTTTTTTATTATTATTATTATTATTATTATTATTATTATTATTATTATTATTATTATTATTGTTGTTTGTTGTTGTTGTTGTTGTTTGTTGTTGTGTTGTTGTTGTTGTTATTATTATTATTATTTATTATTTTATTATTATTATTATATTATATATTATGTCAAATTTCTTTTTTTCCCTGTCATCCCTTTAGGGATATGGATGATTTTAATAACATCAATAAACAAAATCATAACTGAACAACATGCATGCGCCAAGGTAAATGGATATTTGAAACAATTATTTGAGAACCAAAACATGTTGTCTGTTACACATACCAAACTCTTTGAAGAAAGTTGCATGTCATTTCTGATAATGTCAATCATTTTAACATTCAGCAGTGATGTTGATGCTGTGCCTCTGCTTGTTCAGTTCCAATCTTATTTTCTTCATAATTACCCACAGCTACATTTTTTTTCATGTGAAAAATTATGGCAGAGTGAAAGCGATATTTCCGGCTTAAATTTGTGTGAAATTTGAGCTTCGTACTTTTCTGTCAGTGCATATAAATCTGTGATTATTTCAAAAGCATTACTTCCTCGACCGTTTTAATTTTCAAAAGCAGTACACGTCTGCATGTTTGGCACAATGTTTAACCGTCTTTTATACCAATGTTGTCCCTTAAGGACTAAATCCTAATTTTAGACATTTTTTTCAGTTTGGTGTGCCCGTTTTCTGTCTTTATGGGAGATGTCTGATATGGAGCGAGTACTTTATGAAACAAAATATATGCCATTATTTATTGTGTTTTCTGTACACACTCCTGTGTATCATCGTGTTGATATTGCACGATTAAATAAATAATGTAGACAATTTCTCTAAAACCGATCCTAGCCTAAAGAAATCGAGGATCTTCTTTCCTGGATGATAGAAAGATTGTTGTTTTTTTATTAGCAATTTTGTTGTTTTCTATTATTTACATAATATATCTTACATATAAGTTACAAAAACGTTCTTAGAAAGGGATAAAGATCAATACTGATACATTTTGACTACATGTATAATTGTGATTTATTTTCAATGAAGTTTTCAATTACAGATTTTTGGGAGGCGCTATTTTGTGGATTAGTTAGAACCCACTCTGATAATCGAAGCACGTGTTACGCATACTCTCTCTCTCTCTCTCTCTCTCTCTCTTCTCTCTCTCTCTCTCCTCTCTCTCTCTCTCTCTCCTCTCTCTCTCTCTCTCTCTCTCTCTCTCTCTCTCTCTCTCCTCTCTCTCTCTCCACACCACACACACCCACCCGCGCCCACACACACACACACACACCACACACCACACACACACACACGCACACACACCACACACACACAACACACACACACACACACACACACACACACACACACACACACACACACACACACACACACACACACACATACACACACTTTTTTTTCAAATTCCTTGGTGAGTCACCCTCACTTTTCGGTTTAATTCCTTTAATGATACAAAATCCCATTGGATTTCTTTGTTTTTGCTTGCAAGCACGTGTGTGTGTGTGTGTTGGTGTGTTGTGTGGTGTGTGTTGTGTGTGTGTGTGTGTGTGTGTGTGTGTGGTGTGTGTGTGTGTGTGTGTGTGTGTGTGTGATGTGTGTGTGTTGTGTGTGGTGTGTGTGTGTGTGTGTGTGTGTGTGTGTGTGTGTGTGTGTGTGTGTGTGTGTGTGTGTGGTGTGTGTGTGTGTGTGTGTGTGTGTGTGTGTGTGGGTGTGTGGTGTGTGTGTGCGTGCGAGCGTGCTGTGGCTGGGTTTGATTTTCTTACTTCTTGTTTCTTCTCTATTTGTTCTTTTATTTTTCTTTATGACTTTAGTACATTTAGGGGAAGTTTTGTTGATTCTCTTAGCGTTTTCTTTCACTTGCTTCGATGGAGAGGATTATTTAGTTTTTTTTTTAGTTGTGTTTTAAAGGGTTTTACGTTTTTGTTTTCGTTAACTTTTTAATTGTTTGGTTAAGTAGATTATTAGCCTTAGAGAACTATACCCTTTTTGCTGGACTTTTTTTTCTCAACTTGGAGGAAAGGTCATTGTTCTGGGGAGACGCGGGATTTTTTTTCTTTAGTATTTTAAGTGAGATTGTATTTAGAGATGTTTTAAAGTGTCTCTTCGAGGGGTGGCAGGGGTTGTCATATGCCTGTTCTGTTTTATACAAGTTTGGGTTTAACATTCATCCAGTTTTCTTTCGTAAAGTAATTACTAACTCACCCGAAAAGCATTAGTTTGCTTGCCTCCTGATAAAACCCTCTCTCTCTCTCTCTCTCTCTCTCTCTCTCTCTCTCTCTCTCTCTCTCTCTCTCTCTCTCTCTCTCTCTCCTCTCTCTCCTCTCTTCTCTCTCTCTCTCTCTCTCTCTCTCTCTCTGTCCTCTCTCTCTCTCTCTCCTCTCTCTCTCTCTCTCCTCTCTCTCTCTCTCTCTCTCTCTCTCTCTCTCTCTCTCTCTCTTTTCTCTCTCTCCTCTCTCTCTCTCTCTCTCTCTCTCTCTCTCTCCTCTCTCTCTCTCTCTCTCTCTCCTACTAAGTATGAGAAAGAAAAAGGCAAATTTACATCGAGGGAAAGACGGCTGGAACAATTCCGAAAATTCGATTCTTTCTGGAATGTTGAATTCACACAATATTGCTCCCCCCCCCCCCCCCTTCCCTCTGTCTGCTCTGTCTCTGTCTCTGTCTCTGTCTGTCTTCTTCTGTCTGTCTTCTCTCTCTCTCTCTCTCTCTCTCTCTCTCTATCTCTCTCTCTCTCTCTCTCTCCTCTCGCTCTCGCTCTCTCTCTCCGTTACAAACAGTGGAAGGATCCATCTTAGTATGTATGCATGCATAAATGCATGTGAAACTGGACAAGGCCAGGATGAGAGGAAAAAGACATTTGTTGCTGTGATGCTTTTTCTATACCTTCGCGTGGCTTTAAATTAACTTTCACGATTAAAACATTAATATTGTAATGGCAATTACTTTAAACACGATGCTTATTTAAGACAATCGTAGTTTGTTTTGATTTTTGTCCAGTATGAAATTCCCTTGTCTTCCATTATCAAATGGGTTGGGTTTTTATTTTTAAATTTCAAATCACACTTAGCGATACATATAGGAGGTAATGTTCTTATAATTTGGCCAGATGTAGTTCTCTTGTCTTCCATTATTAATTGATTTGATTTTATCACATCACGCTTAGAGATGCGGAAAGAGCGAATATCTTTATAGTTTGACCTGCTGTGTTAATATGACTAACAGTTCTATGAGTTTTTTAAAGGTCTTCTTTTCTCACAATAAACTATTCCGCCAATTTTCCTTTTAGAATTTTTTTTGTGGGGGGGCTATTTTTTTGTGCTTTCTGGATTTGTTACAGCACGCTCTTATGAACAAAGAGCTCTCTCTATCTATCTCTCTCTCTCTCTCTGTCTCTCTCTCTCTCTCTCCTCTCTCTCTCTCTCTCTCTCTCTCTCTCTCTCTCTCTCTCTTCTCTCTCTCTCTTTCTCTCTGTCCCTCTCTCTCTCAAGGAGGGGAGGGGGGAATCAATCGTAAATCATTTAAATTGGAAATTTGCTTGTAAAATGTACAAAAGATTTTTGTTCTTTTTTGTTAAAAAAATACAGATGTAAATGTCAAATAGTCGGAAAAGTTTGAAACAATTTAATTTATTTGGTCTTTGAACCTTGGTTCAGTTTTTAAGCTCATGATCTTTTCATTTCGTTTGACTTTTATGTGCTTTCTCTCTCTCTCTCTCTCTCTCTCTCTCTCTCTCTCTCTCTCTCTCTCTCTCTCTCTCTCTCTCTCTCTCTCTCTCTCTCTCTCTCTCTCTCTCCTCTCTCTCTCTCTCTCTCTCTCCTCTCTCTCTCTCTCTCTCTCTCTCTCCTCTCTCTCTCTTTCTCTCTCTCTCTGCTTGAGTCGGTTTGGGATTATCTGTTTATTGAACACAATCATATTGAACTAATACCGATCTCCTTTCTCAAAATAATTACAATCAATGTATCTCTTTTGACATTATAATGTTCAGGTAAGTTGGGGATTGTGTGTTTGTTGAATACACATTTATATCTTTTCTTTAAGTTATAGGTTGAGCTCTGTTGTTGTTGTTGTAGTGAGGGGGGGGGGAGGAGGTTGTTGATAGTCAGGGTAAGGTCCGGATAAAAATAATAGTATGTGAATGCTAATTCTGTAACGTTTGGAAAATGAACATCATTCATTCATTCATTCATTCTTTCTCTCCCCAGAAGCAAATATACCCCAAAGTTGGAATGCTGCTACCTTCATGGTAGATAAAAACAATCACTCATTCATTCATTCATTCATTCATTCATTCATTCATTCATTCATTCTCTCTCTCTCCTCTCTCTCTCTCTCTCTCTCTCTCTCTCTCTCTCTCTCTCTCTCTTCTCTCTCTCTCCTCTCTCTCTCTCTCTCTCTCTTCTCTCTCTCTCTCTCTCTCTCTCTCTCTCTCTCTCCTCTCTTCTCTCTCTCCTCTCTCTCTCTCTCTCTCTCTCTCTGTGTGTGTGTGTGTGTGTGTGTGTGTGTGTGTGTGTGTGTGTGTGTGTGTGTGTGTGTGTGTGGTGTGTGTGTTGGGTGTGTGTGTGTGTGTAAAGGAAGGGGGGAGACGGTAAATCGTAAATCATCTAAAATGAAAATTTGCTCGGTAAAGCGTGGAAAAAAGGTTTTCTTTCCTTTTTCTTTTCTTTTTCTCTGTTTGTTTCTCTTTTCCTTTTGACCAAAGGTGAACAAGTCAGATTGTCAGAAAAGTTTCAAACAGTGCAATTCCTTTGATCTTTGTATCTGTGTCCAGTATTTTTTTAAACTCCTTCTTCTTTCAGTATGTTTTGCTCTAGGTTTGTTTTGGGGGGGTTATTGCTTTGAATATTCCTGTTCTGCTGTTCGCTTTGATGTTGTTGTTGTAAGTCGTCTCAAAATCTTTGTTTTTTATCACTTCTTCCGATCGTTTAAGTAGATGAACATTCATGTGTGTTTTTTAGTTTTTGTTTCATGTTGGTATGTAATTGAATTATTCATAACCTTTTTTTTTTTACTTTGTTTGATTGTCAAAGTCTGTGAGGAATTCAAATACTTTTAAATCTATTGCTGTTGTCTTATTTGTTATCTTCAGGATTTGTTGCTTTTGTTGTTGTTTTTTTTCTCTTCCTTGTTTTGATCAGAAGAGAAGATTCTTTTTTTCGTAAGAGGGTGGAGAGGGGTGACTATTGTTTTTAGTTATTTTGGGGGATTGTTTACTTGCTGTTTTGATTGCTAGTGTAGGTGAGCATTGCTATCCTTCACTCTTTTTTTTATTCGTTTCTATTTTAGCTTGGTTATAGTTTTGATGGTTGTTTTTCTTTTTCGAGTGAGGGGGGAGGGGTCCACAGAGATTTGATTTTCTCTTTTCACTTTTTTGTTTATTTGGTTGTTAGGTTAAATAGATAAGCTTTACGAACTGGGATGGGGGTGAGTGGTTGTTTTTGTTATATGTATGTTTGGGGTCTTTTTTCTATATTTTATATTTCACGTATATGGAGTTTTCAAGACTTTTTAATATGATTTATGTAGAGTCATCTGCATATTATATTGTGGATTATTTATTTTGTATCTATACACAATTTTTACTCCCTAATCATGCACCTCTATCATATGTATACTATTACTAATACTTCACTTTCTAAACACTTCAACTACCTTTACTATGCTTATTTTCAAATGAAATATTTTCAGGACCCCCTCCCCTCCCCCCCCCAAAAAAAAAGATTAAATCCCAAAGCTAAAAAAAAATTATGCCTGTTTATTTATGCTTCCAGATTTCTTCTTCTACCCTTCTACCAGGGGGTGTGCCTGTCCGAAAAGAAGGAGGAGGGGTGGATGATGATGATGATGATGAAGGCAGTGAATGCTGACAGTGACTTGGGAATATCCTGCCTGTTGGCCACTACCGTGTCCCTTCCTGCATAACAAGGTGAGTGACATGGCAAGCAACCTCAGTCAGTAGGCCACCCATCAGTCTCGGAAGACCATGGAGTTGCGCTCTAGTCTTTAGAGCGCAAAGCCTGGGTAAGTAAGTATGGAGGGCAAACTGTTACCCATGCAGCAGACCCTCCCCCCCCCTCTCTCTCTCTCTCTCTCTCTCTCTCCTCTCTCTCTCTCCTCTCTCTCTCTCTCTCCTCTCTCTCTCTCTCTCTCTCCTCTCTCTCTCTCTCTCTCTCTCTCTCTCTCTCTCTCTCTCTCTCTCTCTCCTCTCTCTCTCTCTCTCTCTTCTCTCTCTCTCTCTCCACGCCACTGGAATGATCCATTGGAAAGGCAATGACCGATACAAATGGTTCCAACACCGTCGCAGGAGCCACCAGAACGTTGCCATATACAGCCCCGAGCCTCCCTTGGGACTCCAACTCCCCGATTTTTCCTCAGGGATGGTGTCTAAACACGACACCTGTGTGCATGCTGTTCTTTGTTGGAGCTTTTGTTGTTGTTTTTTCAAACACTAATCAACTAGTACAGAATCAACACGAGTATAACGTATCACCCCCCCCCCCCCCCCCCCTCCAGTGGTGGTCTGGGTGCTACTTTTTCGAATGAGACAAAAAAAAACTGAGGTCCAATGTGTTACACGTCATTATTTGGCGCACATTAAAGAACCCACGGCAGCAAGAGGGTTGTCCCTGGCAAAAGTCTGTAGAAAAAAACTTACTCTGATAAGGAAATAAATATAGTTGCAGACAGGAAAAAAAAATAATGGGTGGCGCAGCATTTGCGGCGACGCGCTTTCCCCGGGGTGAGCAGCCCGAATTTTACGCACAGAAATCTGCCGTGACTGAAAGTGGTGTAAAATGTAAAATGAAAAAAAAAATGGATGTTTTCTGTTAAAGAAAAATATTCCTGCCTTCTAGTATTTTTTTTATCACTCACACTTATAGATAGATGAAACAATGAGTGTTTATATACATGACTTGACCAAAGGTATGGCTATGACTTAATTGTTCTATGAAGTTTTCAAACCTCTCCTTTTCTCAGGAAACTTGGTTTCAGCTATTCCTCTTGGAGACAGCTTTCTGTGCAATGTTCAGCGTGTTTTCTGGATTGGTTACAGCTTGCTGCTAAATTACGAACAAACATTCGAAGCATGTGCCATGCATAATCTCTCTTTCTCTGTCTGTCTGTCTGTCTGTCTGTCTGTCGGTCTGTCGGTCGGTCGGTCGGTCGGTCGGTCGTCGATCGGTCGGTCGGTCGGTCGGTCGGTCGGTCGGTCGGTCGCTTTCTCTCTCTCTCTCTCTCTCTCTCTCTCTCTCTCTTCTCTCTCTCTCTCCTCTCTCTCTCTCTCTCTCTCTCTCTCTCTCTCTCTCTCTCTCTCTCTCTCTCTCTCTCTCTCTCTCTCCTCAAGTTGTACTTGATTGTTTGCTTGCTGCTTTATTTCTGTTTAGTTGTCTGTTCTTTGGTTAAGAGCTTTCTGTTTAAGTGCTGCTGCTTTGTTGTTGTTTTTTGCTAGATAGATGGCTTGATAAAAAAAAGCAAATTAATTGCTTACTCAATGTACCATCTGGAAATAAAATTTTGATTTGATTTGATTTGATTTTCTCTCTCTCTCTCTCTCTCTCTCTCTCTCTCTCTCTCTCTCTCTCCTCTCTCTCTCTCTCTCTCTCTCTCTCTCTCTGTGTTGAATACATAATTATCTCTTTTAAAAAAATAATCATCAATGTACCCAGTGGAGACTATGTGTATCTTAAATGTATACCTATCTCTTTTTTTTAAATCATAGGTTGAACTGTTGTTGGTGATTGTGGTGTGTAGGGTAGGGGGTTGCTATTACCTTTGAACATTGTTTTAGAAATACATATTCCCTATTCAGGGCAAGGGCAGATGGGAAAAATATGTACATACTTACTCTGTAACAATTAAAAATAAAGTTATTCACTCATTCATTCATTGTTCACTCATTCTCTCACCAGAAAAAAAATTATACTCTATAATGTCGGCTGTATTTCCATGACTTCTTGAGTTTGAAACAAAATGTCTTCTGAAGTCGAGCAAAATAAC
>CM060318.1:28062952-28080452 GCA_030674155.1 Stramonita haemastoma
TGAACAGAGAGATAGAGAAAAATCGATTGTAACAAAGACTGAGACAGAGATTGAGACCGAAACAGAAGCCAAGACCAAAACAGGGTAAAAAAAAAAAAAAGACTGAGACAGAGACCAAGACAGAGACAGACCAAAACAGACCAAGACAGATACCAAAACAGAGACAGAGACCTTGACAGAGACCAAGATAGAGACAGAAACCAGGACAGAGACCAAGGCGGATACAGAGACCAAAACAGAGACCAAGACAGACACCAAGGCAGAAACTGAGACAGAGACCAAGATAGAGACCAAGGCAGACACAGAGACCAACACAGAGATCTAGACAGACAAGATAAAGATCAAGGCAGAGACAGAGACTGAGACAGAGACTGAGACAGAGACCAAGATAGAGACAAAGACCAAGGCAAAGACCAAGACCAGAAAGACCCAGAAAGACAAGACACATAAGAAATACCATCTTTGCTAGAGAGCATATTCACCCGGCTATCTTTTCCCCCCACAAACGATGTTGTTCTCTCATCCAGAAGATCAGTTTATAAAACAATGGATCAACTCCACCCTCCCCCAAGGCACTTGCCTGCCCTCCTGCCTGCCTGCCTGCCTTTTGTGTCTTGCACACACACATCAGGCTTTGGGCCACAAACAGTGTAACCAGATTTAGAGGGCACACAACAAGGAAAATGAAACAGTGACCGGCTCTAACCTGTGTCAACTTTTCCCAACTTTAAAGCTTGTTCTGCTTTCTCCTCGCATACATACACGTTGTTGTTGCTTGTTTGCTTTTCCAGCACCATGAAACCTTCCATCCTGACCTTCAAAAAGCTGGCTTTTACATTTTGTGTGTTTTTGTTGATCGTGGTTTTTAGGTCAACATCCGTGTTTCGGGTTTTGGTTTTGGTTGATGGCAGTAAGTATTCCAGGGAAAATGGGAAGAAAGAATCTTGTAGATTTGCAGTGAAAATGGTAATGAGGGGATTAGACAGGTTAAACCCTTCTACTTGTACCATTCTTAAGAGCTCATTATTTTTTCAGCATTTTACTCAGCAGAACTCAGCAGAGATGCCCTGATGGCATTGCATGGAGCTCCTATGAATGATAGCAATGATGGAGATAGTTAAGATGAGTAAGAGTTTGTTATCAAAAGAAAAAATGAAGAGAACCGTTCTTGTTTGGCCTTAACTTTACAGTAAGGCAACGAAACCTTTTCTCTATTCTACTTCCTTTAGAGTCATTGGGACGCTATGCTAAAGAGCTGTTTGGCATGACACATTACTCGATATTGTTAGTTAGTTGTGTGAGAAAACTTTGTTTCTGAAAAATGGTTTGATAATCATTATGCAGTGTTGTCTCCTTCTTTTTTTTCTTCTTCTTCTTCAAACAGTCACACAGCAACTATTGTTGTCTGTCATGTAAATGAAAATGCGTTTATCCCCTTAAGCACCATAGAGAGAGACAGACACAGAAAGAGACAGACAGACAGACAAGCAGAGAGAGAGACAGAGAAAGACAGAAAGACAGAGAGAGATGAATTGCAAAAAAAGTTTGCTTACTGTTACTGTCTGAGCCAGAAGGAAACTGACACACCCTGAATCCAGTAAACAGAACACCAAGAAACCCTTGGTCAGTTCACGATGCCTGCCTGTCAATCATTCCGCGCACGTGACCCAGTGAGGCGCTCATTGGTTATGTCAGTTTCTGGTCTTCTGTGACCGACTAGCATTACTTGCAGATTAGCAAAATAACCACTCCAGGCATGGTACGGGATACCCTAGTGGTCAGAACATTGCGCTCGCAATCTCACATCCTGGGTTCGATTCCCGTTGGAGGGTATTTTTTTCTCCTGGAGTTAACATCAGTGCTGACTCCACTCTCCACCAAAGCTCTTCAGATGAGACTATAAACCGAGGCCCCTATGCGAATGTATGCATAACATCTTGTGCACATGTTAACTCCTGTTCCGCTTTTTGAAAGAGTAGGCCATTGTGTGCCAGTGGGAGCAGATGACCAGATTTACAAAACTGCATACACACAGGGACTGGATGTTTTTTTTTTAAATAAAAAAGCACATGAATGCTCATTTCATTATCATCGATATAAAAGAAGAAATAAATGAATAAATAAAAGTGCTATTGTCTATTCACAAGGGTGTGGGATTTATTTGCTCACCAAATGCTGTTAATTCTGTGGCCACAGGAGTGCTTGTCCCGTGTGTTGTTGTTGTTTCACTCTTGCCTTGATTAGTAGTATCAGTAGTGTCATTCAGGATCACCTTCACCTTCACCACTGTCCCATATCCCACAAACTGTGGGGACACCACTGAGGATTTTGCAACCAGCTTCCTCCACTCCCCAAGGTCCTCCCACCCTTCATAGCAGATCGCTCCACTCAAGGCCCGCTCACTCTCTGATCCTTCGGATGAGACTAAACCGAGGCACCGTGTGCGAAAGCACGCAGAACATCTTGCGCACACGTTAAATCCTGTTCCGCTTTTCGTAAAACTAGGCTATTTTGTGCCGGTGGGAACAGATGACATTATTTACAAAACTGCATACACACGGGGACTGGATGTAAATAAGCATATGAGTACTTATTCCATTATCCTCGATATAAAAGAATAAAATAATTTTTGTTAAATCTTGTCTTTCCATCGTTTTCTCTTTGGTCTCTCTTCTGTTGAAAATAGTGGTAGATCTATATTTTCTCAGTCTGTGTGTGTATGTGTGTGTGTGTGCATGCATGTGTGTGTATGTGCATGCATGTGTGCATGTGTCTGTGTTTGTGCATTATGTACATTTGCATACACGTGTTCATGCTAAAAAAAAAAATAAAAAAAAAGTTGTGACAGCTTTCTATTATTTTTCACTTAATTAATCACATTTTCTTGTTGCTTCCCTTCTTCTTTTTTCTCCTTTCTTATTTTACCCCATTTAGCTGCACTCTATCCTTCTATTTAAATTAACAGCCCCTTCAGTTGAATTAATCTGGTGATGAAGAGGCAGAATGGTTTCAAGAGATGCTTATCTTAATCGAAAAGTGTTCTTCTCATTTCAAGAACTCCGACTAGTCACAACATTGGCAAATATATCTGCTTCCATTTCCGAATTTTTACACCACAATTTTTTAATGTTGTTTTCAATGAAAGAAAATGTGTTAGTGGAAGAAGAAAAAACATACTTTACAGATGTGAAGGATGTATACAGATAAGACCATGAAAACTGATGCCTAGAGAGAGAAAGACAGTGAGAAATATCGCCCTTAGGTTAGAGTCCTTTTTTTGTTTCTCTGCTAGAGCTCCAAGGTTCACCAATGGTGGGATTTTGCGTATGCGACCTCTTTTGCCCACCATGAAGGTAGCCGCATTCTCACTTCGAAGATGTATGCTGGGTATGTTCATGTTTTCATAACCCATTGAATGCTGACGTAAATTACATGATCTTTAAAAAAAAATGTGTATGTTTGATCTTCCGCGTGTGTATACACACGAAGTGAATTAAGGCACTGGCAGGTCTGCGCTTGGAGTTAACTGGGGAGATCATAAAAAATATCGACCCTTATTTCGCCAGACGCCGCTGAGATTTAAACCACGACTTCATGGACCCATGGGATGGAAGTAAAACGATCTAAACCACTCGGCCACAGCTTCAGTCAGTAAGAAACTGGTCAGGCACCTGGGTGCTACAGACCGTGTTGTTCTCTCATCCATCAGGTCAGTTCATAAAACAATGCAAACTACACACAGCCTCCCCAGGGTAACTTTTTGTGTGTCTCTCTCACAGTACAGTTGCTAAAACAAAAAATAATAAAATTGTAAAACAAAATTAGGGACCACACGAAGTCACATGAAATAGTTATAGGGCTTTACTATGGAAAGGTTGTTTCACTGAATCTGGCTGTTAATGTGTGTGTGTGTGTGTGTGTGGTGGTGTGTGTGTGTGTGTGTGTGTGTGTGTGTGTGTGTGTGTGTGTGTGTGTGTGTGTGTGTGTGTGTGTGTGTGTGTGTGTGTGTGTGTGTGTGTGTGTGTGTGTGTCAAAGTCAAAGTCAAAGTCAAAGTCAAAGTCAAAGACAAAGACAAACTTTTATTTCCAGATGGTACATTGAGTAAGCAGTGCATATTGTCATCTGTTCCCACCGGCACACACTGGTCTACTCTTACGAAAAGCAGTGATGTTAACTCCGGGAGAAAAATCACCTCGACGGGAGTCGAACTCAGGTCGTCAAATTGCGAGCGCAATGTTCTGACCATGATGCTATCCCGTCCCCAATGTTATAATTATAATAGTAACACCTCAACTTCACCCGCCTTCCACTGTTATACATTTGGGATTCCCCTGTGGGGATGCCAGGGGCCTGTCAGTATAAATAGCATCCCCACCTTCTGGAAATTCTGTGCAAGGAATTCCCTCTTTTCTATCTCTCTGATTCTACCGTGTTCCTTTTCTTATTTTCACGCCTTTCTTGTCTATTTTGTGCCAGCGTGGTCCATTATGACTGTAACAATTTTCTCCCGTTCCGAATTCGGATGTGCGAGGCCTGACTTGGTAGGTGGTTTACGGCAGCGCAACACATTTTGGAACATATTTTATTCTTTTATTTCGAGAATAATGGAATAATTCCTCATGTTCTTTTTTATATCCTGTCCCCCATGTGTGTGAAGTTTTGTATAGTTTGTCATCAGTTCCCACCGACACACAATGGCCCACTCTCTTCCGAAAGGAAGAACAGGTTTGAACATGTGCGAAAGCTGTTCTGCGTGCGTTCGCACACGGAAACTCGGTTTATAGTCTCATCCAAAAGACTTTTGGGAGGAGTGGAGTCGGAACTGATGTTCATTTCAAAGGGAAAATTCCCCTTGAACGAAATTAGAACACGGGGCAGCAGATCACGAGCGGATAACTCTGACCACCAGACTATAAAAATCATCTTCTTTCTTTTTTTTTTCTTTTATGTTTGCTCCTTTTTTCAGTTTAGGATGTCCTGTTGCTTTTCTCTGTCTGTCTGTCTGTCTGTCTGTCTTTCTTTCTATGTATCTGTCTCTGTGTCTCTGTCTGTCTGTCTGTCTGTCTGTCTGTCTGTCTGTCTGTCTGTCTGTCTGTCTGTCTGTCTGTCTGTCTGTTCTCTCTCTCTCTCTCTCTCTCTCTCTCTCTCTCTCTCTCTCTCTCTCTCTCTGTCTTGCTCTGTCTCGCTCTGTCTCGCTCTGTCTTGCTCTGTCTCGCTCTGTCTCGCTCTGTCTCGCTCTGTCTGTCTGTCTGTCTGTCTGTCTGTCTGTCTGTCTGTCTGTCTGTCTGTCTGTCTGTCTCTCTCTCTCTCTCTCTCTCTCTCTCTCTCTCTCTCTCTCTCTCTCTCTCTCTCTCTCTCCTCTCTCTCTCTCTCTCTCTCCGTCTGTCTGTCTCTCTCTCCGTCTGTCTCTCTCTGTCTCTCTGTCTCCCTCTCTCTCTCTCTCAGATATTTTCTTTTTAACTTTGTTTGCTTTAATTTTGTCTTTTAAATCCCATTTTCTCTCCTTCTGCGACATTTTAAGCCTCCCATTCAAATGAACAGCTTCTTGAATAGCGCTGATGTGATGATGCAAGGGGTGGGATTGGTTACAGAGATGAATGGCACAGATGTGATGATGAAGGAATGGCTTTCAGAGATGGATGGCACTGACGTGATGATGAAGAGGAATGGCTTTCAGAGATGAATGGCACTGACGTGATGATGAAGAGGAATGGCTTTCAGAGATGAACGGCACTGACATGATGATGAAGGAATGGCTTTCAGAGATGAATGGCACTGACGTGATGATGAAAGAATGGCTTTTAGAGATAAATGGCACAGATGTGATGATGAAAGAATGGCTTTTAGAGATGAATGGCGCAGATGTGATGATGAAAGAATGGCTTTTAGAGATGAATGGCACAGATGTGATGATGAAAGAGGTGGAAGGGATTACAGAGATGAATGGCCTTGATTTGGTGATGAAAGAATGGCTTTTAGAGATGAATGGCACAGATGTGATGATGAAGGTGGTGGATTCGATTACAGAGATGAATGGCACTGACGTGATGATGAAGGAATGGCTTTCAGAGATGAATGGCACTGACGTGATGATGAAGGAATGGCTTTCAGAGATGAATGGCACTGACGTGATGATGAAGGACTGGCTTTCAGAGATGAATGGAACTGACGTGATGATGAAGGAATGGCTTTCAGAGATGAATGGCACTGATGTGATGATGAAGGGGGTGTTATGGCTTTCATAGAGGCTTCTGCCATGCAAATGAAAACCTGTCTTGCCTTGTTCCATTATGCAAACCATCCACAGCACGAGCAACACGTTCAGTTCTGTTTCTGAAGATTTCTTTCTGTTTTAAATTGTTTTTTCTTTTGTTTTGTCGGAATGCGGCTACCTTCATGGTGGGCAAAAAAATAGTCGCAATCGCAAAATCTCTCCATTGGTGAACCTGGGAGTTCTAGCCGAGGAACGAAACAAAACAAAAGAAAAAAATATTTGAAAACAGAAAGAAATCTTCACTCAGTTTTCTGCACTGTTGCCATGGAAACAATCCAATATGGCCGCCAAAACTCAATGTTTCACACTCCTAAACCTTTTTGTCTTTAACAAGTTGAAGTAACCTGTTTCTACAGACATTTTTTACAACCTGAATTGTTTAAATTCACACAGGAGGAGCTCCATAAATGTATCCAGCAATTTTTTTATTCTAAAAAAACATGATTTTGAGCTCTTTTGGACCCGTGTGTACTCTTAAGGGATGTGTGCTAGGTATTTTCAGGTTCCAGAACCCAGCGAGCGCTGATATAAGCCATGGGATCTTTAACATGCATATTTTTTTTTATTTTCTGCATGCATACGAAGGGAATAAAGACACTGACAGGTCTGCACGAAATGGACCTTGAAGATGACCAAAACAAATGCCTCAGCTTAATTCACCAGACGCCTCCAAGATTCAAGCCCATGACTTCATGGACCCATCGGATTGCCGTGGAACTATCTTAACTCCGTTGTAGCCTCTGTCTCTTTATAGTTTTCATTGGAACGACATTGGGCCACATCAAGGGAAACACAGGCTTGGGAAAAGTAAACGACGGGAACAGAGGAGAGAGAGGGGGGGAGTGAGTGAGAGAAGGGGAGAAGGAAGAGAGGGAAGAGAGGAGAGGGAAGAGGGGGAAAGAGGAGGAAGAGGAGAGGAGAGGGAGAGAGAGAGGAGAGGGAAGAGGAGGGAAGGAGGAGAGAGAAGAGGAGAGAGAGAGAGGAGAGAGAGAGAGAGAGAGAGAGAGAGAGAGAGAGAGAGAGAGAAGAAGAAGAAGAAGAAGAAAGAAGAAGAAAGAAGAAGAAAGAAGAAGAAGAAAGAAGAAAAGAAGAAGAAGAAGAAGAAGAACAACAACAACAACAACAACAACAACAACAACGAGAACGAGAACAACAACAACAACACGAACAAGAACAACAAGAACAACAAGAACAAGAAGAAGAAGAAGCAAACAGCTACAGACACAGAGACCCAGAAAAAGAGACATATATCGCAGTTGGATGACAGTACATCTACACCCCTTTGCCACAAGCGAGGTGGTTTTCTCGTTCTATCGCTAAGTTTATAGCAACACTGAAAACCACAGTTTCCCCCAAAGTATCTCCTGTCTCTATGTCTCTCTCTCACAACACATCACATCAAGCTTTTGGGGCAAGAAACATTGTAGCTGAATTTAGTGTTATACGGTCAAAACAAATTGCCAGACAGTTATAAGCTGAAGTGTGTAAAGTTTGCGTAACTTTGAAGCTAGTTCCTGTTTCCATTTGTCACGCTCTGTGGTCAGTTTTCCACCACCACCGCTGTCACACCCTCTTTGCTCACCTTCCGCCCTTACCCTATCTCCCAGGATTACATCTCTCTTTTTTTTCTTTCGTTCATTTAGGTTTTTGCGTCACCACCTTTGTTTAACCTTCCCCATACGCTCTGGGTGTGTGTACACCCAGACCCCTATATTTTGCTCTGTAACTCAAAAACTATCAACCCTACAGCCTTGAAATTTCATGACTTTGTCAATAAACATCTTATCTACACTTCCACAAAAAATGGTTTGTTTGTGTTAATTAGAAATGGACTTAATTAGCATTTAAACTCCCAGTACGACCTGGGTATGCACACACCCATACACTGAAAGAAGGGTTACTCATTACAACATCAGAATGACATCACTACCTTGTGGCCTCCCTACATCGTGGTTGCTAGGACACCTGTCGTTGTACTGAGAATTTTTGATCGCTGCTAAGCTGTGGTGGTAGGCCCTACATGATAGTACTTTTGAGAGTTTGAGGCAAATTGTGTGTGGTGTGTGCGCGCCCGTGCATGCGTGTGCGTGCAAATTGTGTGTGTATGTGTGTGTGTGTGTTTGCGCGCGTGCGTGGGTGTGCGAACGTGGGCACATGTATGTCTGACTGCATGCGTGCCTGTGTGCATGCATGCATGCATGCGTGTATACATGTGTCCAAGTCAAAGTCGGTCAAAGTCTATTTTGTATTTCTGGATGATTCATTGAATAAGCTTTGATTTTCTTTTTTGAAGTGGATGGCATGTGTGTGTGTGCATGTGCGTGTGTGTGTGCACATATCTTTGAATGTGTGTATGCATGTGTGTGCATCTGTGCACATAATTACGATATTTTATTTTTATTTATTTCTTTTTTATAATGAGGATAATGGAATAAGCACTTTTGGGTTTTTTATGTCCAGTCCCCGTGCGTACGCAGTTTTGTAAATCTTGTCATCTGTTCCCACAGCACATGATTGCCTACTCTTATGAAAAGTGGAACAGGATCGTACATGTGTGCAAGATGTTCTGATGCAATTATTATTATTATTATTATTATTATTATTATTATTATTATTATTATTATAACAATTATTATTATAACAATTATTATTATTATTATTATTATTATTATTATTATTATTGACTATCAACTCAGTGGTAAACCAACGGCCATAAGACTGCAAATCTATGCAGGTGCACAGTAAAGTAACAAGCCCTTTTTTTTCTTTACGGATAGCTCCAGTGCATACGGGCATATTTTGAGTGCATACCTTTTATGCACCTCAAGTACTGGATCTTTTGTAGGAAGAGCACTCTCCCATCTTACACATAAAGGCAGACTCCCCTGTATGCAGATTAGGTTACTGAACATCCAGGATGTACAGTGGGCTCTTCCAAGTCAAAGGGTTGCTATGCAACCAGGATGTAGGGAAAGAGCTTAGTGATTCATGCAAGGCAAGGCAGAGGTTTAGTTCCTTTTCAGACAGCCTGGGTGTGTGTACACCCAGGAGATATGGGAGCGGGTTATGCCTTCACTAACGGTATGGGTGTCTGCACACCCAGGAGATATGGGAGCGGGTTATGCCTTCAATAAAAGTATGGGTTGCTGTACACCCAGGAGGTACAGCGCGTCGAGGCCGAGGCGACGTACGGGGAAGGTTAAGATGTGATCTGGGGGGGGGGGATAACCACACAAGGATTCTTAGAGAGAGGAAAATAGAAACTAGGTAAGGTAAAGGTAAAGGTGTTCCCATGACCTTGCAGCCGTTGGGGAGCTAGATGGCAGCTTCTTCAGGCGCCAGTATATTGAGGGGTGCTGATTTACCGTCCCTGACCCTAAAGATGGCAGATACCTACTTACAGCTAGGGGAACTGGGTGATTGTATTGAAGCTAAGTCGCTCAAAATGGTCACCCATCCTCTTGGTAACAACGCTCAGTGCGGTTTAATATTATCTTGGGGAAAGCAGAGTGTCCTGACGACTGAGCTATCCCGCTCCCACAATGAAAACTAAATGAGTCAAATATTAATTACCGTTTTGAGCTTACCATAAGCTAGTAGTTAGTTACTGCTTGCAATACGCGTATATATGTATGTATGTTATTCGTGTTTTCTAAACAAAGATCTGTTTAAAACAATCTTATTGGAAAGGAATACTGACTGAGCGACAATGTCCCATGAAACGACCGTTGCATAAGAGGAAGAGTAGATCAGTACAGATTCAACCCCTCCAAGTCCAGATAAAATTATAAACCAAGCCCTTGTGTATGAATGCACAAGTCAGGCCCAGCGCATCCGACTTCGACGAAGGAGAGAATTGTTATCCTTTAAGAATTTATGGGAAAAAAAGGCTCGAGAGTGGACCAAGAAGGCAGAAAAAAAAACAAAAAGAAGAGGACAGGAAGAAAAGAAACAAGGTGAAAACAAAGAGAGGGATAGAAAAGACTGAATTTCTAGACAGGCCCCGGTATCCCCACGGGGAAAGAACTTCAAATCTGTTCAGTATTCCCATTGTTCAAAGAAGCGAAAAGAATGATGTTGACATGTTCCCGAATCTAAATCATCGTGAACACCTACCCTTTTCCTTCTCTTTTCTAAGCTTTCGGGATAAAAAAAAAAAAATGTTGGGGCATTGCACTGAAGAGTGATCTTTTAGATTCCTCCATTGATGTTGTCAGTGATGCGTTAAAGCCTGATCTCTGGAAATGGCTGATGGGCTGTGTCATGGATTTTTATCCTGTCTATCCCGATATCTCCCAACCCTAACAGTTCCTTGGAGTACTCGCTATATTGGCAAAACCGTTGGAGCTTTTCGCGTGGCTGTAGCTAAATAGTGTTTCTCCTTTTTCTGGACTGATGTCAGCACATCTCTATATGGATCGATGAACAAGTGAAATGGCTTGGCACGTATACTTCCCTTTCTGGTCATGTATCCAATGCTTCTTGTGCTTGGTCTGAGGCAAGAATATGGTAGTATAATGTGACGTGGATCGGTGGTCTTGAGATAACATGCCTGCCTAGAAAGCGAAAAGTCCCGAGTTCGGAGTGTGTGGCGGTTCGACCCCCGTTTGTGCCCGAGACTTTTCGCCCATCTGTTGTTAGACCATAAGTGGTGGTCTAGGTACTAGTCTTTCGGATGAGGCGATAAATCGAGGTCCCGTGTGTTACACATATTTAGCGCACATGAAAGAACCCGCGGCAACAAGAGAGTTGTCCATGGCAAAATTCTGTAGAAAAACGATCGCACAGATAGGGAAAAAAATACTATTGCAGAACAGAAAAAGAATAAAATTGGTGGTGCTGATATAGTGGCGACGCATTCTCCCCGGGAGAACAGCTCGAATTTTTCACGAAGAGAAAACTGCCGTGACTGAAAGAGCAATAAAATGCAATACAAAATTTCTGTGACTGCGTTTGGTATGAAACGACAAAAAGGTAGTATAATGTTACAACACCTCATGCCCATGATTGCGTTTATTATGAAACGATAAAACATTATAACAACTTATTTTCATGGCTGTGTATGGTGTGAAAAGATAAGTTACAATAACGTTATAGCATCTCATTTCCATGACTCTGTCTGTCTGTCTGTCTGTCTCTGTCTCTCTCTCTGTGTCTGTCTGTCTGTCTGTCTGTCTGTCTGTCTGTCTGTCTGTCTGTCTGTCTGTCTGTCTCTCTCTCTCTCTCTCTCTCTCTCTCCTCTCTCTCTCTCTCTTCTCTCTCTCTCTCTCTCTCTCTCTCTCTCTCTCTCTCTCTCTCTCTCTCTCTCTCTCTCTCTCTCTCTCTCTCTCTCTCTCTCTCTCTCTCTCTCTCCTATTCCCAGAGGGACATGCCTCTCACAATAATTGATGTTTCTCTCCAACCATTTTCTCCAAACTAAATCATCAATCTTCATTCTAATCGCTTTGAGCACCTGCCAAAACTCATTATCGCTTTATCACTCATCGTAGCTTCGCTCTGCTCACTTCACTTATGCTCATTCGTCACTTGTGTTAACCGTCACTTCAGTGACACTTGTCTTTATCGTGACACTTTAAGTGATCACTTCATTCTGTTTCATTTTGCTTGATTTTTATTTTGACAGGATTCAGATTGTAACATATGGATTTTTGGTTATTTTTACCATTGTCTTCACCGGGGTTTATCTTAAGGATGGGTGGTGTGTGTGTGTGTGTGTGTGTGTGTGTGTGTGTGTGTGTGTGTGTGTGTGTGTGTGTGTGTGTGTGTGTGTGTGTGTGAGTGTGTGTGGTGGGGGTAATGTGTGTGTGTGTGTGTTTGTGCGTGTGTGGTGTGTGTGTCTGTGTGCATGGGTGGTTATGGATGGATGTTTGTATGTATGGATGTGTGTGATCTGCGTGTGTACGTTTGTATGTGTGTTTGTGCGTATAATATATGCACAATTATGCTTAAGCGCGTACGCATTCAAATATGTATGGATTGGAAAGGAATGAGGCGATTCGTTTGCGATATCTATTGATTATTTTCTGTGATTGTAGTATAAATTCGGTTCCTCTCCCTTTGCCATTTTTATCCTATTTCCTATCATTTTCTCTTTATTTTCTCCCCCATTTTGAATTAACATCTCTTGAATTGCACTGATGAAATAAAGGGGAAGGAATAATGTGGAGACAGGCTTCTCTTCCCTGAAAAGTCATCTTGTCATGTTCGATAACTCTGGCCAGTCACAGCTCTGCAAACACTTCCGGTTCTCTTTTCATAGTTTTCACAGTAAAAATATTTGTGACTTTGATTGAAAAGATATTTTTTGTCATGGAATAGAAAACCTTGCGTGTATGTGTGTGTGTGTGTGTGTGTGTGTGTGTGTGTGTGTGTGTGTGTGTGTGTGTGTGTGCGTGCGTGTGTGGGTTGATGTGTGTGTAGGGGTGTGTGTGGGTGTGGGGGGGTGGGGGGGCTGGGGTGTGGGTGTGTAGGGGGGTTGGGGGGGTGTTCGTGTATGGATGGAGCCGTGCATACGTTGGTTTGTATGTGCGTGCATGCGTGTGTCTAGCATATGCATGTGCATGCGTGTGTGCACGTGTGAGTATATAGTAAAGGACTCGAAAAAATCAGACAATTCTTTTTCGATTTGTATTGATTATTTTCTGTAATTTTTTTTATCATATTTTCGTCCCCACTCCCTTTATCATTGTTTTTAAATTTTATTTCCCTTTATCTCATTCTATTTTATCTCATTCTATTTTATCCCCCATTTAAATTAGCATCTCTTGAACTGCACTGATGAAATAATGAGGAGGGAATTGGGTGGAGACAGGCTTCTCTTCCCTGAAAAGTCATCTTGTCATGTTCGATAACTCTGGCCAGTCACAGCTCTGCAAACACTTCCGGCTCTCTTTCCGAAGTTTTCACAGTGTGTTTTTTGTGACTTGTGATTGGAAAGAAGTGTGTGTGTCTGTGTGAGTGTGTGCGTGCGTGCGTGCGTGCGTGCGTGCGTGCGTGCGTGCGTGCGTGCGTGCGTGCGAGCGAGTGAAAAACATACCGACATAGGTAGATGGGTAGACAGACAGACGGACAGAAGTAGAGACAGGAGAAGAGTTTTAAGAGACAAATACCAACTTTAAAAAATTCTGTAGAATATTCCGAAAAAAAAATTGCACATAAAGTGCTACAGAAAGGGGTCTAACAAAAATACACAAAAAAATAAAGCATAAGATTAAAAATATCGTAATATTTACGCAAACCAGTACACAACATAAAAAACAAAGGAAAGGGAAAAATAAACCAAAGGTAATCGATGCCTGCCTTTAACATGTAGGGAGTGTGCTTCAGACACATTTTTTTTTTTAGAAAATGTTTCCACTTTCTTGGTGATTAGATTGCAATAAAACAGCAAAAACAAGAATAATAAAAATTCAGGCTCTTTAGGGCTATTGCTTGCTTTGCATTCAATACAACACGGCTATCTTCTAGCAAAACCAAACTTAACTGTAACAAAGGATTTTTCGCAACAAATGGAAAACTCCGAAAAGTCACAAAATTAAGTTAACGTAACTTTAAAGTTAGGGTGTTTCTCCGCCTCATTTACATCTTTGTTTTCTTGTTTGTGCAAATTAGACAATTTACATTTCATCTAATTTACTTTTTTTAGTGTATAAGATTTTGGTTTTGTGCCATTAATAGTTGTTATAAAATTCAAATTAAGAAACGCTTCTCTGTGTGAGTGCATGAATGTTTAAGAATGTTTGTTGCATGCATTTGCCTTTTCCTCCTTTTTCTTGACAGCTAATAAAAAAAAAAGATCAAAACAGAGCATGACATTCAACAATTAAATGATTTCAGTAGTGAACTAACAGCAATTAGAGAAGTTAAAATGAAGGGTGTTCTACTCAGATCAAAAGCAAGATGGGTGGAAGAAGGAGAAAAAATCACAAAGTATTTTTGTAATTTAGAAAAAAGGAATTATATCAGCAAATATATGCCAAAGCTGGTTTCAAATGAGAAAGAGTTATATAGGTCTGATGATATTCTTTCGGAAGTTAAGGAATTTTATGAAGACTTATATAAAGAACGGAAAGTGAAAGAATATGAGTTTAAAGATCTAGTCTCAGAAATCCCTAAGCTATCAAGTGAAGAAAAAAAATCGCTTGAAGGTGAGATAACATTGGAAGAAGCTGGACAGGCTCTCAGAAATATGAAACATGGGAAAAGCCCAGGCTCTGACGGGTTTACTTCAGAATTCTTCAAGGTTTTTTGGAAACGACTTGGTTCTTTTGTAGTTAGAGCTTTAAATAGATCCTTTAAAGATGGGGAATTAACAAATACACAAAAAGAAGGAATAATTACATGCATCCCTAAACATGACAAACCAAAAGAATTCATCAAAAACTGGAGGCCAATATCCTTACTTAATGTTGTCTATAAAATAGGTTCATCCTGTATAGCTAATCGAATAAAAACAGTTCTTCCTAGACTCATTAATGAAGATCAGACAGGATTTATGTCTAACAGATATATAGGAGATAATATAAGATTGTTGTATGATCTAATGAGCTACCTAAAAATGAAAAACCTTCCAGGTATGTTAATTTCCATTGATTTTGAAAAGGCTTTCGACTCTTTAATTTGGCAGTTTATTTCAAAAGTATTTAAATCATTTGGATTTGGAAAAAATATACTTCGTTGGATTTCAACTTTCTATAGAAATATTAAGTCTACAGTAATAGTCAGTGGACAGTGTTCCTCCTGGTTTAATATACACAGAGGATGCAGACAGGGTGACCCAATATCTCCCTACCTATTTATTCTCTCGGCAGAAATTCTGGCAATTATGATAAGAGAAAACCCAAACATAAAAGGTATTTATGTTAATAATACAGAATACAAGTTGTCACAGTTTGCTGATGATACACAGCTGATAAATAAAGGTGACAGCATATCATTTGAACAGACCATGAAAACTTTAAACTTATTTGGAAATGTAACTGGACTTTTTATGAATACAGAGAAAACAAAAGTAATATGGCTTGGGAGCAAAACCTTTTCTGATGTAAGGTATATGACCCATTTAAAGTTAGACTGGAACCCCAAACAGTTCAAGATACTTGGAATATGGTTTACACCGGATTTGTCAGAATGTGAAAAACTAAATTATGATAACAACATTACAGAAGTAAGAACTTTATTCAACATCTGGATAAAAAGGGATATTACACCTATTGGTAGAGTGGCAGTGCTAAAATGTTTAATTCTATCTAAACTGATATATCTCTGGATCCTGTTACCGAATCCACCAAATGATTATATAGATATACTTCAGAAATTGTGTTTTAAGTTTGTGTGGAAAAACAAACAAGACAGAATCTCGAGAAAAACCACAGTCAAACACATAAAACATGGAGGATTGGGAATACCATCTCTAAAACAATATACTATGGGGTTAAAACTTATGTGGATAAGAAAACTTAAACTAAATAATCCTAAATGGAGTTCCATAATTGAAGTGATTTGCCCTTTTGTCAAAGATCTGGACAAATATATGTTACTTTATACCCATTAGGAGAAAATGTTCAAACACATTCTGGTTTGACACATTCCACGCATACAAAATGTTTGGCAGGAAAGTCAAAATTGTTAATTCTGAAGATCTTTTGGCTGAAAACATATTTTATAATGAAAATATTAAAGTTGGTGGAAACTTTTTTCATGTAAAGGAATGGATAGAAAAAGATATATATCGAATTGCAGATTTAGTTGACGAAAATGGAATTTTTTTTTGACGTACGACCTTTTTAAGGAGAAATATGATATCAGGACAAATGTTATTACATATCTAGGCTGTGTTCAAGCAATTAAAAGGTATATTCGTACAACGGGTATTAATATGGATAATAATACATCAAACAACCTCCAAAAGGCTTTGAACTTGATTTTGACTGTTAAAAAAGGAACACGCCCTTATTATGATATTCTGGTTGCAGATAACATTCTGCCAAAGTGTTGTGACAAGTGGAACAAAACAATACCAAGGGATCTTAACTGGATAAAGGTTTTTGACAAGGTGCATAAGATAAAAGAAATTAAAATGAAATGTGACGCTCCACCACATAATGAGACGGAGTGCACCTGAGGTCAATTTTAAGTTATTGCCATGCTATTAATGTGCAATAAAGTGACTATCAAATACAAAAAACAGATTGAAAATCGGACAATTCTGTGCAACATTATTACAAATTGAAATGACAGACTGCATGATGGACAAAATGAGAAACGGGCAAGTTTATTTTAGTAACAGGTTGTCAGAATGAGTGCTTTGGTATTTTCAAAACTCATTTAAAAGCAAAAGGAATAAAAATTATGCCTTGATATTTCATTTTAAGGTAAATAAACAGATCTAGTTTAATAATCAATCAAAATCTCAAAATTGACAACTTGACCCCCACCTGCCTTTAAAGGCTCCTAGCGCAAAATTAGGTAATGTGCTAAGCGACTCATTTCGTGGTGGAGCGTCACAAATGGTTCCAGATACGACTGATCCACAAAATTCTAGCTACAAATAATATTCTTGAAAAAATGAAAATTGTTGAAAATGATAAATGCACATTCTGTACTTCTGAGAAAGAAACTGTTGACCATCTATTCTATGCTTGCAGCAAAACTTCTTATTTTTGGACAGAATTGCAAAACTTTCTTCATAAAAATTGTGCCAATACACATGGTCTAGTGCTGTCAAAAGAACAGATTTTATTTGGATTTGATTCTCGATCAAAAGGAGATCAAATACTAGACGAAATACTAATCACTGCAAAATTTTTATATACAAATGTAGAGTACAAAAAGCGGCACCTATGTTTTCGGTTTTTAGAAAATATATGACAAAACAATATCAAATTAAAGAATATATTGCCAAAACAAACATGACTTATAGTGTATTTGCAGCTAAATGGCAACATTACAAACAACTAGTTGATGATGGGTAGATACATTTTGAAGAAACTGGTTTTTTGTTTGTTTGTTTGTTTTTTTTGTGTTTTTTTGCATTGTTTTTTGATGTAATACGTAGCATCGCTACATTGCTTATTTTGTAAAACAACTGAAAATTCACTTGGGGTATTTTCGAATGTAATATGTGTACTCTCTCTTATTTTCATGTTTTTTTGTGTTTTTTTTCCGACTGTTTGTTTGGTTGTATCTGTTATATCCATACTCTGAATATATTGCAAATTGTTACT
>CM060318.1:28101834-28104334 GCA_030674155.1 Stramonita haemastoma
CCCACCGGCACACGATGGCCTACTCTTACGAAAAGCGGAACAGGATTTAACGTGTGCGCAAGATGTTCTACTTGCGCTCACACACGGGGCCTCGGTTTATAGTCTCATCCGAATGATTTTTGAGGAGAGTGGAGTCAGCACTGATGTTAACTCCAGGAGAAAAATCTCCTCGAACGGGAATCGAACACGGGTCGTCAGATTGCGAGCGCAATGTTCTGACCACTAGGCTATCCCCTCCCCCTAGTACAGTCAGATAACCGACAAAAATTCAGCATAGACAAGAGTTTTCCCTCTCTTAGACTGTCTGCTAGCACTGACGGTTCCCACGTTGTGTTTCTGAAAACTACCGAAATTGAATGCCAGCAATCTGCCTTAGACCGTTTCCTTTAGACTAGCTTGTACGTATTGCCCTTCAAAAGTTAGTAACTGATCAGTCAGACCATATGTTTTAATCTGGACAGTGGTATTTCTGCAATGCGGTGGCTCATTCCCTTTCGTATCAACATTTCCGTAACAGCCAGTGGTTGTAGAGGCGGCTAATCACAATCATTATGCTCTTAAAAGTCACGACCTTAAACAGACTTCATTTCAATTCACTCTATGGGGATTCATTAATATATTTCTAAAATGCGCTTATGATTAGAAGAATCTCAGACAAATAATTGTGTTCTCTCTTTTAGTTGTCATCTATTTTCTTGTGTTAACAATGGCACGGTATCGTCACAATTGATCTTTTCCACATTCTTTGTTTGAAGGCAAAGATAACTAGATTAGAAAACATTCAAAACATTTGGGAGTGGAATGGATAAAAAGTGTTTCACAACGTCGATGACAACGACTACGAAGAAGAAGAAGGAGTGAATAAATGAATGAATGAATGGATGAATGAATGAATGAATGAATGAATGAACGAACGAACGAACGAACGAACGAACGAATGAATGAATGAATGAATGAATGAATGAATGAATGAATGAATGAATGAAAATAAGTGTTCCTCAGATCAGATTCAAACCCCAAAGTATTCACCCCTAGACAGACAAACAACCACTAGGTCCCACAACTTTCCAGAGGCTATGATACTGCATACTGTATCTGTCCCATCCAAACACTGATAAAATGCTACAAGCTCTACCCAATGATCATCCCCACTGTATAAAGTAGATTAACAGGGAGAACACAGATTATGCCATAGCATCCCCGTGGGGTAAAGAGATCTAGATATGTATACACTCTGTGGACCTACGCAGCAGACATCCACCGCTCTAAAGATAAGGACAGGGTGGCTGCTTAGCCTCTAGCTGGAATAAAGAGAAAGAAAAAGATGTTCGACTGGGGAACACCCAACAACAGCAACAACAAACACAACAATACCAAACGATGTGGTTTTTCAGTGCAGAAAAACAATTTAAATTTGCTTCTCTGGTCAATTTTGTCATTTTTACTCTGATGTTATTTCAGTTTCATTTGTCTCATGGCACCTGTGCAGGGTATTAGGGAGACAGCGCGCGTGACCCATTTCTGTGACCTACTGACCTTTCTCTACTCTCCAGACAGATAACCAAGTGTGTGTTTCTTTGATGGACACCTGGTGTGAGTTACTATTTGTGAAACAGGCATGGAAAGAAAGAGGGAGAACATGGTGGAAATAAGCTTGGAATCGGTAGTTTAAAAGTATCCCGTGTACATAAAAAGCAGTACATTGCAGGTTTAATCCCTAGATAAACCTGAAATTCCCTCTCATCCACTAGACCTGAAGTGAAGGTCTGGCTGCCAGTCTTTCAGTCTAAATAATACATCTAGTGTTTCCTGCGTGACAAGAGAGTTGTCCTTGGCAAAATTCTGTAGAAAATGGCCACTTTCATACGAAAACCAATACACACTTGCCAACAGAATAATACAAATGCGGTCCATGGGAACGACAGCAGCATGGATGAGAGAGAGACTGAATTGAAAAGAAGAGATTGTGAATGGGAGGAAAAGGCCTGACCTATCCATCTTTTCTTCTGGAGAGCAGATAGCGGATTTCCACCATTGAACAGATAGGAGGACAGTGTCACTTGATATCTGAGGAGGAGGAGCCACTTGAAATGAAATCAGAGCTGAACAGCCTTCAGGAGGAGGTACTCTGTAACTTATCCCACGAAATGTCCTCTGCTAAAATAGAAGAATCTTGGCATAGTCTTGAAGAAAGAAAGATAATAGACGAGTGGAAATGAGTTTGGAAAAAGGACTAGAGGAATCGGGACTCCACGCTTGCAAACACGCTTGGAAATATCTTAGTCTGAAACTTCATGCTGTGTGTATGTGCTCCTGTCCTTAAAATCTTTATACTATACATCCCACTGGAGAAATGCTTAGTTATAGGTTTTGAACAACATAAAAATCTCTTTAAAAGTTTTTTCAGACTACCCTACCCACTTTTTGATATAGAGCATTTGATCCATAATCAGACTCGTTTGAACGCAGTATTTGTCTGAATAAATTTGAGAAATTGACA
>CM060318.1:28109334-28111834 GCA_030674155.1 Stramonita haemastoma
CTCTCTCTCTGTCTCTGTCACTCTCTCTGTCTCTCTCTCTGTCTGTCTATCTGTCTCTGTCTCTCTCTGTCTCTGTCTGTCTCTGTCTCTGTCTCTATCTCTCTGTCTCTCTCTCTTCTGTCTCTTGTCTCTGTCTCTGTCTCTCTCTTTCTGTCTCTCTCTCTCTCTGTCTCTCTCTGTCTCTGTCTTTGTCTCTATCTCTCTCTGTCTCTCTGTCTCTCTGTCTCTGTCTCTCTGTCTCTCTGTCTCTGCCTCTCTCTCTGTCTCTCTGTCTCTGTCTCTCCCTCTCCCTCTCTCTCTCTCCCTTCTCTCCTCTCTCTCTCTCTCTCTCTCTCTCCTCTCCTCTCCTCTCTCTCTCTCTCTCTCTCTCTCTCTCTCTCTCTCTCTCCTCTCTCTCTCTCCTCTATCTGTGGTATCACATCCATGGCAACAACATCTTTCCATTAACTGGTCATTCCGGACAGAAAATCGTATGTCCTCCTGACGGACATGTCCGGCATCTGGCGATGTCCGTGACCAATGGAACTGGACAGCCGTAGTGGACAGAAAATGGTGGTCTGGTGTTGTGTGGGCAGTGATGAGAGTGTGACGGCGTTACGGAGGAAACGTGCAGACTATCACCTTTCGTTTTCAGCAGCACTGTCTGTAATGATGATGATGATGATGATGATGATGAT
Organism: Stramonita haemastoma; assembly: GCA_030674155.1. Taxonomy (NCBI): domain Eukaryota; kingdom Metazoa; phylum Mollusca; class Gastropoda; order Neogastropoda; family Muricidae; genus Stramonita; species Stramonita haemastoma. The sequence continues at coordinate 28,110,012 of CM060318.1, forward strand.
GATGATGATGATGATGATGATGATGATGATGATGATGATGATGATGATGATGATGATGATGATGATGATGATGATGATGATGATGATGATGATAAATGGAATGTATATAGCGCTATATCTTGCAGAAACAAATCAAAGCGCTTGCATTCTTATGCATTCAGCCAATATCAATTTAAAGTCTTAACAAAGTCAAATTCACACACACACACACACACACACACACACACACACACACACACACACACACACACACACACACACACACACACAGAGGCTATACACTTTGGCAGGGTGGTGGATATTTCGGCAGTTGAGAGCAGGGGTGGTTATAAGATGAAACAAGTGTGAAAAATCCTAGCTTTGAAATAAGAAATGTCTTGAGGCTGGATTTAAATGTGTCATAGGTAGGCGTTTTACGAAGGGAGAGAGGGAGATCGTTCCAGATCACTGGACCAGAAATAGAGACAGAGCGACGGCCAACGGTGGATTGATTGAATCTAGGTATTAGTAAGCTGCATGGTATCTGCAGCAGAGCGAAGGGGACGAGGAGTGTACGGGTAAAGACATTCTGTATGTCTGGTGAGAAGAAACCAGGTGTCATGCTGGTTAGAAAGAACAGCACTATTGATTTATAATTCATAAGGCTGTAAATAGGAAAGGATTTTTTTGTGTGCGCCTGATCTCTCTTATGAAAGCTCTAAGCACTTACAAACAGATAAATAACTGCTATACAGAATGCTAAGCAAAAAGACAATAATGCAAGTCTGGTTATTTTGATAGCTTAGCTGTACGGCTGAGTGTTTGTTCCCTGTGTTTATTATAGTGTTATTTTTTCTCTATGCAGGTTTAAAAAACAGTGTGTTAAGATAGTATCTGTCCGTCTGTGTACCTGCTTGTCTGGCTGTTTGTCAGCCTGCCTGTCTGTCTGTCTGAACTTTTCGCTATTAGTTTGTTATGTCTCTGTATTTTTCTCTTTCTGCTTCTTCTGTCTCTTCCTCTGTCTGTCTGTCTGTCTGTCTGTCTGTCTGTCTCTCTGTCTCTCTTTCTCTGTCTCTCTCTGTCTATGTTTTTTCTGTCTCTGTCTGTCTGTCTGTCTCTGTCTGTCTGTCTGTCTGTTTCTCTCTCTCTCCCGCTCTCTCTCTCTCTCTCTTCTCTCTCTCTCTCTCTCTCTCTCTCTCTCTCTCTCTCTCTTCTCTCTCTCTCTCTCTCTCTCTCTCTCTCTCTCTCTCTCTCTCTCTCTCTCTCTCTCTCTCTCTCTCTCTCTCTCTCTCTCTCTCTCTCTCTCTCTCTCTCTCTCATGGAGGACTTGTTGCGCCATCCCCACCATCAGTACCAAAGCCTAAAGGCTGTGTGATACTCTACACAATGATCATCCCAGGTTCGTATAAGGGATCAGCATAGAGTACAAAGCTTATGCACTAAGGCCTCACTGGGAAATCAGGATCAAGGTATATCATTATTATACAGTGTCTGGAGCTATGTATTAGATATCTACCCTTCCAGAGATTAGAGAGGGAAAACTGAAGGGGTTTGGGCATGTTGCTTGATAAAAATGATTGGCCAAGAGACAGAGAGCAGAGGGAGAATAAGAGCAGGATAGAGAAAGAGATGGGATAAAGTCTTATGTTAGACAAAAGCCTTAGGCTGGCTAAAGCACTCCGAGCGAGAGACTGCAAGAGATAATTATTAGACGAGGTAGTGTCCTGATTATCAAGTCATCCACGGCATCCCAATTGTCGAGAAAACTATTGTATTGTATTGTATCGTATTGTATTGTATTGTATTGTATTGTATTCTGTTCTATTATATTCTATTTATTCTAT
>CM060318.1:28119334-28121834 GCA_030674155.1 Stramonita haemastoma
AACAGAAAGAAAGAAAGAAGAAAGAAAGAAAGAAAGAAAGAAAGAAAGAAAGAAAGAAAGAAAGAAGAAAACAAAAGAAACAGGAAGAAAGAAAGGAAAAAAAAGAAAGAAAGACAAAAAAAGAAAGAAAGAAAGAAAGAAAGAAAAAAGAAAGAAAGAAAGAAACAGAAAGAAAGAAAGAAAGAAAGAAAGAAAGAAAGACAGAAGGAAAGAAAGAAAGAAAGAAAGAAAGAAAGAAAGAAAGAAAGAAAGAAAGAAAGAAAGAAAGAAAAGAAAGAAAGACAGTGTTAAAAAAACAGACGTCAAAAAGAAAAGCAAAAAAACAGAAGGGCAAGGCTAAAATAAAAAGTGTACGACCATTAAGCTCTTGCTGGAAGTAAAAAAGGACAGGAAGAAGAGCTGAAAGAATGGACAAAAGACCAAAGTGTGTTGAAGATATGCTTTAAAAGAAAGCACACAACATCATAAAAACGAACTGAGAAGAAAAAATAGAATTATAACAGAAAACAGTAAAGACCAATACTGTCAAAAACAAAAGACAGAAAACCACTACAATAAAATGCATTTGCGCTAAAATAAAAATACATAAATAAATAAAAGAATTGCCAGAGTTAAAAACTCTTTTCAAATTCTGACACAAAGAATCAGAAGTATTAAAACAAAACCAAATACAAATCATCAAAAAATAGCAGAGAGAGAGAGAGAGAGGAGAGAGAGAGAGAGAGAGAGAGAGAGAGAGAGAGAGAGAGAGAGAGAGAGAGAGAGAGAGAGAGAGAGAGAGAGAGAGAGAGAGAGAGAGACAGACAGACAGACAGACAGACAGACAGACAGACAGACAGACAGACAGACAGACAGACAGACAGACAGACAGACAGACAGACAGACAAACAGACAGACAGACAAACAGGCAGACAGACAGACAGACAGACAGACAGAGACAGAGACAGAGAGACAGAGACAGAGACAGAGACAGAGATAGAGAGAGAGACAGAGAGACAGACAGAGGGACAGAGAGACAGACAAAAAAGAAGAAGAACAACAACAATAACAACAACAAGAAAAGGAAAGCTATTCAAGAGAGGAAAACAATTCAAGAGAGTTCCACAGTAAACAGAGGGACAATCTGAAATAGGCACTAAATAACTCAGATCAAAAGATAGGATGTATACCAGAATTTCCAGTCCATAAACTACGAATGGTTCCACACCACGCCATTAACCATGAATGATGGTATACCAATTTATGTCTACTCCATTTACTTTGGCTAGCTGTCAGTTTGCTATCCGTCAGTGACGTCATACCATCAGTGTGATCCCGCTAACGTCAGTCATGATGTGATCTTCTCTTTCACACACTGATTAATGATAAGTGGTGTTCCTAATTTACCCAGTAGGGTTTTTTTTCCCATGCAGATTATTCATTTCATTGTGTGAAAAGTCTACTGCAATAGTTCCTCTTCACATTTGACGTATTAGTTACATCAATACCTAGTCCAAAGCTTTTCTCCTTTAATGATGGCATTGTCTAAAGTTCGACAGCAAAAAAAGTGATTCACTTGCTGGAGGGTACAGGACTAGTTACACATGTATACATGTTTTTTTTCTTTTTGTTTGTTTTGACTTTTTATTTGATTTTAAAATATTTAAGGTATCAACGTTCTCCTACGCTGTTTTAAACTGAGCCATGTCATAGTACAGATGAGATGCTTTCGCAGACTCCTTGGTATCTCATATAGAGATCACATCACTAATGAGAAAGTGAAAACCAAACTTAAAAACGCCAGCCGACCATATTATGAAGAGCTCCTGACTTCAGTGCATAAAACGCAAAATAAAGTGGTACGGGCACGTCACCCAACATCTTGACTGACCAAGACTGTCCAACAGGGAACAGTGCAAGGATGAAGACGAAGAGGCAGACAGAGAAAATGATGGGAAGACAACATCAAAGAGTGGACTGGCCTTGGGTGGAACGATTTACTACTGAAATTAGAGGATGGGGTTGGGTGGGTGGTGATAGTAGTGGAAGCTAGTTGAAAAAAAAAATCTTCATTGGTGCCCCCACGGTCCTCGGGACTACTGGATTGGTAAAAGTAAAGGAAGGAATATCATAGCATGTAGACAAACATTCAAAGCGGCAGACAAGTTTATCTAATGTTTTGGTACTGTATCCACTTATCCACCGTTGACGTTGAAACTTACGTGCATTCTTTTGGCCTGCTTCCTGGTTTATACGTACATTTGTTTAAAAAAAAAAAAAAAAAAAAAAGGTTGTGCGTGACTATTACAAGTACATAGCGAGTTTGCAGTTACTCTGCAGTCTGTCCAAATTGACTGTGTTTCTTTTTTGCTTGGCACTTTGCGTGACGTGACTACTGTCGTTACTTCCACAATGCTGACGTTGTGAACACGAAGTTGTAGGCGTGGGAGACAAGAGGTGGGATGGATGGGCACGACAGAAAGAAAAAAAAAAGGAATGTTACAAAAAGTTTTTTTGTGTC
>CM060318.1:28126834-28131834 GCA_030674155.1 Stramonita haemastoma
AAAGAAGAAGAAAGAAAGAAAGAAGCAAAGAAAGAACAAAGAAAGAAAGAAGGAACACAAAAAAAAGAAAAAACGAAAGAAAGAAAGATAAAACAAAAATATACTACGCAGCGCTCCGTTGTTTCCATGCAATTGGCACCAAAGAAATGGGGAAAAAAACAGATATTAGAGGAAGAAAAAGAGATTGAGCATAAAACAAAGTCAGTCAGTAAGTCAGTCACTAAGCAAGTAAGTAAGTAAGTAAGTAAGTAAGTAAGTAAATAAGTAAGGAAGGAAGGAGGTATGTAAGTAAGAAAGTAGGTAGATAAGTAAAGAAGTGAGTACGTAAGGAAGGAAGGAAGGAAGGAAGGAAGGAAGGAAGGAAGGAAGGAAGGAAGGAAGGAAGGAAGGAAGGAAGGAAGGATGGAAGGAAGGAAGGAAGGAAAGAAGGAAGGAAGGAAGGATGGAAGGAAGGATGGAAAGAAGGAAGGAAGGAAGGAAGGAAGGAAGGAAAGAAGGAAGGAAGGAAGGAAGGAAAGAAGGAAGGAAGGGAGAAAGGAAGGAAGGAAAGAAGGAAGGAAGGAAGGAAGGAAGTCGTTCAGTCAGTCAGCCAACCAGTCAGCAAGTAATTCAGCAAGTAAGTGAGTAAGTAAGTTGCTGAATAAGTAAGAAAATAAGAACAGGGAAAAGAAAGACATTAAACGTGATGAAGCGGATGGGAAAAGAAAAAAAAAACGGCACAGGCAGCCACAAAACTTAAAGCACAGCAAGTACAAAAGACACCAACAACATCACTCTACTGTTTCTTCACATCAAACAAACGAAGGCTTAAATATACCAGAATTGTCCCTCCATTATCCAGGACTGGACGTCAGCCTGCTGTTCCTCACTGACGTCATGCCATCAGTCTGATCCCTGGTGACGTCACCTGCAATGGGATCCCCCTCATCCACACACTGATCTGTAGTGTTGTTTTCCTGTTATGGGTACCACCATTTTCATCAACTTTCTTTACAGGTATATTGTAATAAAGTGTCTGTAGACTGGTCAATGTTCACTCAATCTGATCCTTTTTCAGTTTTACTCCGTACTCCATCAAACCTGAGGAGACAGGATAGCCTGGCGGTTACAGTTATGCGCATTGCGCTCGTGATCTGCTGACCCGGGTTCGAATCTCGTTCAAGAGGATTTTTCTCTGGAGATAACATCAATGCTGACTCCACCCCACCCCCCCCCCCCCCCAAGTCTTTTGGATGAGACTAAAGACTTAGGCCCCAAGTACGAACGCACATAAAACATCTTGCACACACGAAAAAAACCCGTCCTGCTTTTCGGAAGAGTAGGCCATTCTATGCCGATGGGAACAGGTATGCATTCGTCAGTCTCGGAAGACTATGGAGTTCTGCTCTAAGCTCACAAAAACTGGGTAAGTAAATATATTACCCATTTAGCAGACCCCCCCCTCCCCTATCCACGTCGTTGGAATGATCCACTGGAATGGCAATCGCCAATACGCATGGTTCCAGTGCCGTCGCAGGAGCCGCCAGAAAGTGCTATAATTATAGGCCTACAGCCCAAAACTGCCCTGGGGACGCCATGTCCCCGATTTTTCCTCAGGGATGGTGTCTAAACACACCTATGTGCATGCTAGATTATTATTTTGTTGTCATCCGCTCCTACCTGCACACAATGGCCTGCTCTTTGGAAAGGCGGAATGTGTTAACGTGTGCGCAAAATGTTCTGCGTGCGCTCGCACACGGGGCCTCGGTTTAGACTCATCCGAATGACTTTGACATTCAGTTCATTTTTTTCTGTCAAAATGGGAGAAAGGGCGAAGCTGGGAATCGAACCCAGAACCTCACAGTTTACTTGATGGAAGGCGAACGTCCTAACCATCCTACCACTAATCTATCTTCTGGTGTAAAATATGTGTGAAAAGGAAAAAGTCAAAGAAAAGAAAAATGCAGCCATCTATAGTGTGTTGTTTATGGCCAGTCCATTGTAAATAATCAGGTGTTGTATCCAGCAACGAAAAAAGATAAAAGCAAAAACACGAGAAAAAAAGGAAATAAAAAAACAAACTCCGAAGAAAATGAAAAGGAAATGAGAAAAAAGCGAAGAGCCAATTTTAAAAAAACAACAGGAAATGAATGCCGGGTAAAAACACAAAAAAAACCCAAACATACCGGAGAAAGGGGGAAGGGGCAGTAATTTCAAAGTGTGAAAGGTGATGTAGGTCTATTAACCAAAAGCCAGGAGTGATCCCTCTTTCTCAGGAAAGATATTAAACATCTATTTCAGATATAAAGAGCAACATCCACTAAAAGAAAAAAGGGGTAGCTTGAAGAGAAAAAAGAAGAAGAAAAAACAGGAAGAGAAAGACAAAAAGAAACCACAGCAACGATAAGAAAATATAGAAACAAGAATGGGCTAAACAGAAAGTGGAAGAAAAAAAGAAAAACCAAAAATTGAGAAAGAAATAGGACATAAATGAGAGAACTAATGAACCAGAAAATGTATGGATGAAATAGATAACTTACTGAATGAATGAGTTAATGATTGAAACAGAAAAGGAGAGAAACAAAAACAGAGGATTCAAGAAACACACACACACAAACAGAAAATACAAGTTGAAGACAATCAGCAATATTATCAGTATGTCTATGTCCTCTTGAAGTCAAGGTATAGTTTGAAAATAATCAACAATGTTATCTCAGTATGTCTACGTCGTCTTTATGTCACGTCTTGACGCGTAGATACAAATAAATCCTTCGATCACTCAACATCTTACCAAGAGTGAATTTTCTACCACAGACTAGAATGAAAAACTACATGGTTTGTAACCCCAGCAGAAACAGATAAAATGTAAGCAAAAGAAGTTGTCACAAAACCCCTTAGTTAAAAAATCAGAAGGGAAACGTGGAAAGAAGCTATTCTGGTTCTGTCATTGACAAAACTGCTATGTAGAGACTATTTCAGAGAACTGATAGGGTAGGAACACAGCGAAAGAATATAATACATCAATAAATAAAACAATACATGCGAAAACGAAATCAAGAATAAATGACAGAAAGTAACGACAAAATGTTGGAAACAGTCACAAGAATGGAAAAGAAAAACTGAAAAAAGAAAGAAGAACAAAAGAAAACAACAAAAACAAAAGCCGAAAGAAAGAACCAGCGAATAGACAAAATAGCTGACAACAGACATAAAACAAACAAAAACAAAAATGGAATTAAAAAAAAAAGAAGAAGAAATGGACCAGAAGAACAGAAAAAAAGAGAAAAATTAGCAAAATACAAGGATTTTAGACACGAAACAAAGAAAAGACACCCCGCCTTAAAGAAAAGGGGACAGGGATAGCTCAGTGGTCAGAACACTCGCTTTTCCCCAAGCCAATGTAAAGCAGTGTTGAGTGTGGCCACAAAACATATGGGTGGCCGTTTGCGCGCCTTGGCTTCAGTATAGTCCCCCAGTTCTTCCAGCTGTAAATGGGTACCTACCCTCTTTAGGGTCAGGGAAGGTAAAGCAGCAAGGGAGAGGAGATGGGTGCCGCCCTCAATATGCTGGCCCCTAGAGAAGCTGAGATCTCTGATGCCTTGCTCCCCTAGGACCACATATAGGATATGGGACTCCTTTACCATTATCTTTTTAAAAGAAAACATTTTTTTAATGCAGGGCAGGTTATGAACATCTTGCTGTTTACTTCTGTTACTATTAGAAAGACGTTGCATAAAGATAGGACATTCTTTTTTACCAGTAAATTAAAATTATGACATATGAAAGAACGGCAGAAGAAAGACATAGAAAAGAAAACAAAACGGAGGAAGACAGAAAGAAAGACAGACAAACTGATAGAAAGAGCAAAAGATTGAAAGAACGAAAATAAAGAAACAAACAATAGAAACAGAAAGACAGGAAAAAATTCAAAACAAAACAAAATCAGAACAGCAATATAGATAAAAGGACCAGTGATAAAAAAAAAGAAAGAACAAAATTGTAAGGATTGATAGAAAATGGAGAAAGAAGATAGAGAAAAAGAAAATACAGATAAAAAAAAACATAGAGAGGAAGAAGATAATAGAGAAAAAAGATAGAAACAAGAGAGAGAGAGAGAGAGAGAGAGAGAGAGAGAGAGAGAGAGAGAGAGAGAGAGAGAGAGAGAGAGAGAGAGAGAGAGAGAGAGAGAGAGAGAGAGAGAGAGAGAGAGAGAGAGAACTCGAACTCGAAAGGTTTATTCATGAAAAAAGGCCATTGGCCCATACATGAAGGGGGTTGCGAATAACGATAACCATAATTGCTTAAAGCTGACACACGACGCTACTCCAAGCCATGGAAACCACAGCATTGATTAGTAATGTACATGGAGACTCTTTACTGTCCGGATATGTTACGGCATTCCGAGCCTTTCTTTCGTCCAGTCTTTGTCACACACCCTTAGGTCTAGGCTAGCCAAGAAAGCGTTGTAGTAGTTCTCTAAGTGTCGCTAAGTCCCTTGAAGCACGCGGGAGACCTCTCCGTGTGTAGTGTGTTCTGGATTCGCTTCCCATTCCGCAAACTGGCGAGTTTGACACGTTCCTCTTTTAACATGTTTTTCTCTTGCTGTTTGACAAACCAGTACACACATACTGGCTCAATGTCTGGTTGGCATGCGTACTGGATCACAATGTCGTCTGACTCACACGTCACAATATCTTCACCGTCTGAATGATGTAGCACAGATTTTCTAAAGTGTGTATTTCTTTGTCTGTCTCTTAGCCTTTTCTGTACGGGTCTATCAGTTAGAGTAGCCACGTACTGTTTGACATTTCCTGTGTCGAATGCACCAACAATATTATCGTTCACCTCAGGCTGCAAAACACATATCAGCACAGTCACTACAATCAGACATACAGGGAGGTTCTAAGTCAACCGATGATGGCAACTTAACTGATGTTTTTGTGTTGATGTCCTGTGTGTGTGTTGTTGGTAGGTCTATTCCATGTGTATCTACACATGCTGTATTCCCCTGTTCTACTCCA
>CM060318.1:28136834-28139334 GCA_030674155.1 Stramonita haemastoma
GCAAGCCAAGCAGTTATCTCGTAGTGTATTAGTCCTTGACTGTTGTTCCCATGTTTCGTACTGGTGTACTGTAAAAGAAGTTCATAGCTGAAAAACAGGCGCTTGAAAAAGTGAAAAAATGTCTCAGGGTGAAATGTTTTCTACACCAGCAAATATTATGCAAGTAATGGACTGGCGTTTTTCCCAGATTCAGCAGGGACTCTTTTTGCATTCAAATGGAATAAAGAGCAGCATCGAGGACAAGTTTAAAGCACTAGATGGAAGACTATCCCATTTCATTGAAGAGATTGTGTCACTGAAAGAGGGTGTGATGCAAAACAGGGAGGACATTAATGACCTGCAGGAAGACAGGCAAGTGATGTACGACAGACTGGAAAAGCTAGAGAGGAAAATAGAATCAATGGAGCAAAGTGCTAAAGCAAACAATGTCAAGTTCATCAACATCAAAGAACATGATGGTGAAACTGAGCACACAATTACTCAGTATATCGTTGACATTTTGAATGACCACGCACCCTACTTGGACTGGCACCATAAGGACCTTGCGAGAGCTTATCGAGTTGGAAAGCCACGTTCTTGGAAGGAGGAACCGCGACCCATCATCGTGCATTTCTGTCGATGGTCTGACAAGATGGCGGTGATGGGGGACAGGGAACTCCGGGACAGTCTCCGGAGAAGCGGAATCAAGGTTTCCTCTGAACTCACTTCACATCAGAGGGAAACAATAGACTTTCACCGAGGCCAAGGGAAAATCGCTTATTTTCATCACGGCAAACTACACGTGAAAGACAAGCAACAATCCAGTCACTGGCAAAAAGATCAATACCTGAGTCATCAACTTCCTTACCAACATGAAGAGAACTGGCCTCCAATTCAAGACAGAGGGAGGGACACATACCACAGAAGTGTCCACCCTGTATATCCAGGCAGGCACCAGACGGGAAGGCAGAGGGGTCCGCAAAACTACAATCCTCTGCAGCTTGAAGAAGACCAGCAGCGTGACAACTACCAGTCACGAGTGTACACCAGATCCGGGCAGAGAAGTGTGGGACCTCCTCGTCAGCATGGGGCTCATCAGGATGTCCAGGAAGCAGCCAGAGGACAGCCTACCAACCGCTACCGCAACGTCACCAGGCAGGTCAGTGAAGAAGAACAACAGAAGACTGCTCATCAGGACAGGAGAAGTGGCAGGGCTGTGCCGCTTGTCCCAGGACCACAGTCCTATAGTGGGGCGGTCAGTCAGGGAAGACATCCAGAGCCACAGAGAATGGTTTTTGTGAAAGGAAAACGCAAAAACACAGACTCTTCAGAACAAAACCCAGTGTCATCTAGTCAAAGAATGACTTCTGCCAAACACACATGCAGTCTCCAGCAAAATAAAAGAAGAATTTTGAATGTTGAACATGACAACAGTGACTGTGACAGAGACGAGATTGAAAATTGTTGTCCACTGAATGATGTTGGATATATTGACAGTGACTTTGCAGGTATAAACAGACGAAAGACTGATGACAAACTGGAAGTCACCGACGATGGTATGGTTGATGAAGCTGAGATTGAAGAGGAGGAGGACTTACTTGACAAAACTGAGAATGATGACTTAACTGACAAAGCTACTGACCATAAAATTGATGGAGAAGGAAACATGGACCATGAAATAACTGATAATAGCATTTTGACTGAAAACAATAAAACCTTAATGCCAAAATCAATAGTCAGTGAAATAGAAAATGTCATAACAGGTGGTGATAAAAGCACTGACAGCAAAGCAGAAAACACAGAGGGTCACATGCAAAGCAAAACTTACCCTAGCATTAAAAGTCCTTGCAGGAAAGATGATTCATGCATTGCAGGTCAACTGATGAATCCAATGAATGTTGACCCATCACAAAAACAGAGAGGCAGGCAGACCAGACAGTCTGTAAGCACAAAACAGGCTGTTCGGCCAAGGCGTGCTGCCTCTCAAGTGAGTCAGTCAAAGCAAAGCTGCCGTAAAGTGCCAGCAAGGTCTGGCAGCCAGAGCAGCATCACTGACTCTTTTGACAGATTACACTCTGGTGACAGAAATATCAACAAAGGCTCGACCCCAAGGTCAACAGCTAAGTCGCAAACTGATGAGAGCCCATGCATACCAAAATAGGGATTCGGCCGGGCCAGAGAAGCTCACAGTCAGTGGCAGAATATTTCTGCAGCTGCATCTAAAAGCAAAGGTGTAGGGGCAGGTTCTGATCAAGGTGTAAATACTTCTGGAATAAATTTTCTAAATTATAATGTTAATGGTCTTTTACCTAAAATTGACAACAGAGATTTTGTTAGTTTTTTGTTTAGGTATGATATAATCTGTCTAACAGAAACTTTTGTTACAGCAGATTTTGATTTCCCTATTTTTAGGGATTATATGATGTTCATTTCAGGGGCTAAAAAACTGTCACATCAAGGTAGATATTCGGGAGGGGTGATTCTTTTAGTCAAAAAATCCTTTGAGACTTTTGTGGAAAAG
>CM060318.1:28149334-28151304 GCA_030674155.1 Stramonita haemastoma
AAAGAAAGAACAGGGTAAAGAGAAAATATGTTTACACAGAAAGCAAGGGCTAAAGAGGGAAAATAAAGGGGGGGGGGGTAATAAAGAAAAAAAAAGGAAGAAAACGGGAAAGTGAGCCGAAAGAAACCAGAAATAACACGAAAGGACAAATAAACAAACGAACCAGAGAGAGAGAGAGAGATAGAGAGAGAGAGAGAGAGAGAGAGAGGAGAGAGAGAGAGAGAGAGAGAGAGAGAGAGAGAGACAGACAGACAGACAGACAGACAGACAGACAGACAGACAGAGACAGAAACAGAAAAAGAAACAGATCCATACATACATGTTTACATATGTACGTAGATGAAAACGGACAACTAAAAAGAAAAGAAAGAAAGAAAAAGAGAGGAGAAAAAAATCGAGAAAGCCAAAGTTGATAAGAGTGTTTGGCTTCAGACTATTCAGTCCGAATAATCTGTTCAGACTGTTCCCCAATCTGTTTATAGAGCAGGCAGGCTGTGGCGATAGATTTAGCTGCAGATCCAACAACAGGCAGCCAGACACAAAAGCCATCTCAGAGCATGTCCTGCTCTACAAGGGGAGCATGCCATGAACTAATGGGCGTAATTAAATCAACATGTGAAAGACAAGGATTAAAAATAGATCAACGAATGAGAAAAAGCCCCTGTCCCATCCCTCCCCTTAAAAACGAAGAAAACATTAAAGAAAAAAGTAAAGAGAAAAAGAAACGAATGACACAAAAAGTAGAATATTGTTTCAACATAGAAACACGGTGCTTGGAAAAAAAGGGGAAAATGGACGAAAATAGGGACAAAGAGATTGAGGGAAAAATAGATAGAGAGAAGAATCACGTAAAAGTATAACAAAGAATGAACAAAAGAAACCAAAGAAAGAAAGAAGTAAGCAAAAAAGAAAGAAGAAAGAATAGAAAGAATGAAAGGAAAGAAAAGAAAGGGGAACAAGAAAAGGGGAAAAATCACCCCCCAAAAAAACTGGACAAAAACAAATTATGCTTTATCTATCAACATTGTTTGACTACTTTTTATGCCTATAACAATTTCTCTCACGCAGACTCCCTTTAATAAAACAATGGACTCTTCCACACCCATTCTTTCTACTTTCCTATTCCCTCGAGTCTGAAATGTGAGAAGGGTGTTTGAATGAAGTTAATTCAATTCCAGCTATCTGTTCAAGATCTTCAGGATTTTGTTTTAAAAGGGTGCAGCTTGCAAATGTATTCGATCAGTGGCTTAAAACCAGTTGGGATAGTCGAGTTTAGCAGAACTGTTTTTGTCAAAGGGGTTATCACAGAACAATCTGAAAACAAAACTGCAATGAAAAGGGAAAAGAAGAAAGAAAGAAAGAAAGAGAGAAAGAAAGAATGAGAGAAAGAAAAGAAAGAAAGAAAGAAAGAAAAGAAAGAAAGAAAGAGAAAGAAGAAAAGAAAGAAAGAAAGAAAGAAAAAGAAAGAAAAATCTTAAAACAAAAGAAACAAAGAAAGACACAAAAACAAATGAAAAGAAAAGAAATAAAAGAGTGAAAAAAGCACGACAAAACAAAAGAAATGAAACCCCCCCAAAAAAACAGAGAAAAAAAACGAAAAAAGATAAAGAAAATGAAAAGATAGAAAAAATAGATGCTCATCCCTTCTGCCCTTACATGCTTTTTAGTCAACATGTATCTGACCAATGAACCCCGTTCTAACCCACTAATGCCTTCAGCGCCTGAAATTTTACCACAGTTCTTTCTTTAAACCATTGACGTTGGGGGGCAACAACATAGTAAAAGGCTGTTCTATGATCAGTGGCTTTCCCACTCATGGAATTCCATTTTACAACTTACGTCTTTACTAATCGACTATGACTCTCCGACTAGGAGGCTTGACTAGAACAGTCCTTATGAGCAGAAGCCCTGGGGGGAGCTAGTTGGCCTTTAGAGAACATCTCCAACGCTGACTTATGTCCTTAATGCCC
>CM060318.1:28156404-28166404 GCA_030674155.1 Stramonita haemastoma
CTTAATGCCCTCTTGGTCGAGAGAGTGGGGATGTACTGTGGGCAAGGCATCTCCATTTTAATCATGCCCAATTTCAGGAACAGCAGATGCCTTTCTTTGTTGTTTTGATGGCCATCGTCGAACACGACGGACAAGCAAACAAACAATAATGGACATTTCCACATCAATTTATCCCCCAGCGTATTATTACCAGATGAGCTGGAACTTCAGCTTGGTCTTCAGTCAGCCATGACACCTTGTGCAGAACTGTATGGAGTCTTCTTCCTCTGTGGATGCAGTTGCTCAATACATTCGTCTGCAGATAGATCTGGTCAGAAAATTAATACTGTTTGTGTTCTATACAATGCAGTGTTAAAAGACCTGATAAAAGTAATGGGACAGACATCGAAAGGGGAAGAGAGAGTGAGAGAGAGAGAGAGAGAGAGAGAGAGAGAGAGAGAGAGAGAGAGAGAGAGACAGACAGACAGACAGACAGACAGACAGACAGACAGACAGACAGACAGACAGACAGACAGACAGACAGACAGACAGACAGACAGACAGACAGAGACAGACAGAGACAGAGAGAGGCAGAGAGAGACAGAGAGAGACAGAGAGAGAGAGAGAGAAGGAAATAGAAACAGACAAGAACGGTAACAGAAACTGATAAAACTGAAGTGAATAAGAGAAAAAAAAAACGAATAAGAAACACTCAAGGCAGAAAAAAACCGAAAGAATATAAAGCTAAATAATAAAGAAATGAAGAAATGAACAGAGTATGGACAAAAAGAAGTCTTATAAAGTGGACGAAAATGATGACAAATAGAACGTAAAGAAAGAACCAAATGATCTGTACATATGCTTTGTTCAAACATCTTTATAAACTTGTCTTTACCCATTCATTCCCATCTACTTTTTACCTCATGGTCAAAACCCCAGGCAGACTGGCTGTCTCCAGCTTCCTTCAGTTCTGATGATCTGCTCCGAATCTTAAGACAGATGCTTTGAAGATGTAGTTTGCATGTCAGGTGAACCACAGGTTTTAAGCAGGATTGCTGAACCAGATCCTAATGCATTACTACAAAAACCAAAAGAGAAACTAAGATGGTGAGATACACCTAAGGGTGCAAATACACTTTTGAAAAAAACTCAAACAGCAACAAAGACAGTAAAAATCTGAAAGAAAGAGCGATGTTAAAATGTCAAATTAATATGTCTCTCAACACCATCATTTTTCAATCTGTGATGAATCTTCCCCAGCCTGTTCCTTTCCCTCTTCTAGTTCCCTGAGGGTCCAAAGACTGAAGGACATGTTCAGCTGCCTCCTCACTCCATCCTGAAAATCTTTACAGAATTGAAATCAATCTTGTTGGGTTTTTTCCAAAATGAATGCACTTCCTAAAATAAATTTTCATCACAGATAGAACTAATGAAGAAGGCCTACGCTTTCAGAATTGTTTCAGTTTGTTCCAAAGTGGGTGTAGATCTACCTGTTTGTAGAAATGCGATATATTTTTTTAATTAAAGAGGAAAGAAAGAAACAAACACTGTAAACAAAAATCCTCAAAGCTACAAAGAAACGATACAACGCTATAATGACAGTTATTGGAATGATGATAAATGAAAAAAAAAATAATAATAATCAAGAGTAAAAAAAATATATATCAAATGCGAGAAAGAAAAAACATTAAGAGAAGAAGACAGAAAGGAAGAAGGAAAAGAAAACTAAAAAAAACATGTAAACAAACAAAAGCTCAGACAGATGAACAGACAGAAAACCAAATGGAAGAAAGAGGTAGGCCACACAGCAATTACAAATGAACACTTCAGGAAAAAAAGAGGGGCAGGCAGATGGACAGACACACAGACTGATAGGCAAACAATAAGAGACATAGACAGGCATTCATACGGATAAACAGAAACATAGAGAGACAGAAAGACCAGACACAAAAAGCAAGTTAAAGAAGACAATAAATACCTGGAAAAAAAACCCAGAAAAACACACAAAGTCTAGCAAAAAAGATGTTTTTTTAAAGCATGTGGGTTTTTTTTAACTCCATCTCTTGAATCTTGTCATTTTCATATCAGCATTATAAATCCTTAACCCCTCTAATACCACCATCCACCTTTCCACAGCCATGTCTGTAATCACACAATCGAGACTGCAAGCTGAGGAGAGCTAGCTGTTAATTCAGCTTCATATTATTCCAGTAATCTGTTTAGAATCTTGGTAAGAGGGGCTTCCAGGTATACTTTATCAGATAGATTTAACGTGCTATAAAATCTTTACTTTACTATATTAATTTTTACACCACATTCAGTCATGGCAGATTTCTGCGTAAAATTCGAGCTGCTCTTCCCGGAGACAGTGTGTCGCCACAAGAGCAGCGCCACCCATTATTTTCTTTTCTTTTCCTGTCTGCAACTGTATTTGTTTCGCTATCAAAGTGGGTTTTTCTACAGAATTTTGCCAGGGACAACTCTCTTGTTGCAGTGGGTTCTTTTAACGTGCGCTAAATAATGATGTGTAACACACGAGACTTCGATTTATCGTCTCATCCGAAAGATTAGTATCCAGGCCACCACTCACAGTCTAATGGATGGGGGGGAAAGTTTTGAGCCCAAACGGGGATTGAACCCCCAAGCACGTCCGACCCGGACTCTTTGCTTTCTACGCAGGCGTGTTACCTCTAAACCACCCATCCGCTAGGTAGGAACACTGAACCACACGGTATCTTTTTTTTCAGAGAATAACATGGTTAAATGGGGACGGGACATCTCAATGGTCAGAGCGCTCGCTTTCCCCCAGCCAAGTTAAGCAGCGTCGAGCGTGGTTACCAGTTGGATGGGTGACCGATTGCGCGCCTTGGCTTTAGCACAGTTCCCCCAGTTCACCCAGCTGTAAATGGGTACCTGCCCTCTTTAGGGTCACGGAAGGTAAAGCAGCGAGGGGGAGGGCGCCGCCCTCAATATGCTGGCCCCCCAGAGAAGCTGAGGTCTCTGACGCCTCGCTCCCCTACGACCACACAGGTTATGGTACACCTTTACCTTTTTAACATGGTTAAATACTGTTAATGTGGTTAGAAATTTAATGAAGAAAAAAGACAAGAAATGGAAACAGCAAAAGAACGATAAAAAAATCAAGTATGGGAATATTTTTTTAAGTCCAACTTTATTGGGTAAAATGTGTAGTGCCTGGTCTTCTGTCCTGTGCTTGTAACTCTGCAGGAGGTCTGCCTGCTGGCCTCAACCAATACATTTCGGTTCCAGGGCAGCTCATGAAAAGGTACATAAGAAAGGATTTTAAATGTGCTGGAAAAAAGGGGAGAAATATGATGGACTGGGTTAGCTGAACAATAAACGAGAGATAGAGAGGATAGAGAGACATGGAAAAGGAAGAAACAAAGGAAATGAGAGAACAGGGGAAATTTACAGAGTTTCCAGAAAGTATGGATGCTATTTATACCGAAAGAGCCCCCCAACATCCCCATTGGGCGTGAAATAATGGATAAAACAGGACAAACGAAGGAAAGTAAAAAGATGCTAGATAGATATGGACGAAAAAAAAACAAACAAAAAACTCAAGCACACATACACTAACAAAGGGAGGATTTAAAAGAAAAAGATTCAGCGACAGATGCCCTTCACCCCAAACAAAACCCATAACAAACAAGCAAGAAAGAAAAAAATACAAAAAATCATTCAGACAGATATATAAACAAAGCAACAAAAAAGAAAGACAGGAAAAAGAAAAAGACAAGAAAAAGAAAAGACAAAAAAACAGAAAGAAAGAAAGAAACGAACAAAGACAGTGACGCTAAACTGTAAAAACAAAAGCAAACAAACATAGGAAAAACTGAAAAGGGAGAAAGAAGACAGAAGCTCTTGTGAACCTCCATCTTTTACATCGTTTTAAACCAGCCTGTCTTGTTGACACTCACTCCCCCTTACAACTGTAATGGTGTTTTCCAAATCCATTAACTCTTATCTTCCCAGTCCTGTGAGATTCCAACTCTCAGAGGAATTCTTAGCTTACTTTAATTCAACCCTGATCATTTGTTTAGAATGTTTTTTGAAGTAGTTTTTTTCTGTTAAAACTCGTAGATATGTTTTACCTATGAAGAAAAAAAAAGAGATGGACGGGAAAAACTGACTCGTTTAATCTTATTTTCTCTGAAACATAGGTTAGAAATTGATCAGTAATTAGTTCTGTAATGAAAACGGAAACAATTTGAATAGAGTAACAGAAAAAAAAGGCAGAATCAAAGAAAAAAGAGATGATTTAAATGCAAACAAACATAATGAGGGAAAAGGAAAGGAATACAAAAAGTGGAGAAAAATTGGAACTGACGAAGAAAGAGGTTTTTTATAAAAATAAAAAAAATAATAATAAAAAAAAAAGACAAAATGAGAAAGAAAATAAAAATCTGAAATATCAGAAAGAAAGAGCAAAAACAAACGAATGACTGAATGAATGGATTGATGAATGAATGAATGAAGGAAGGAAGGAAGGAAGGAAGGAAGGAAGGAAGGAAGGAAGGAAGGAAGGAAGGAAGGAAGGAAGAAGAAGGAAGGAAAGAAAGAAGAAAAGAAGGAAGGAAGGAAGGAAGGAAGAAAGAAAGAAAGAAAGAAAGAAAGAAAGAAAGAAAGAAAGAAAGAAAGAAAGAAAAAGAAAGAAAGAAAGAAAGAAAGAAAGAAAGGAAGGAAAGAAGGAAGGAAGGAATGAAAGAAGGAAGGAAGGAAGGAAGGAAGGAAGGAAGAAAGGAAGGAAGGAAGGAAGGAAGGAAGGAACGAACGAACGAACGAACGAACGAACGAACGAACGAAGGAAGGAAGGAAACAAGGAAGGAAGGAAGGAAGGAAGGAGGGAAGGAAGGAATGCCTACAGCAAGTAATCAATGGCTAAATACATGATTGAAGGAGGGAGAGAATAAATGACTAAGAAAAAAAAAGAGTAATGAGAGAAGGAAGTAAAAAGGAATAAAATTTAAAAAAGCAAAAGAAATAAAGAAAGAAAGAAAAAGAAAAAAACGAAAAAAAGAAAAAAGAAAGGAAAGAAAGAAAGAAAGAAAGAAAGAAGAAAGAAAGAAAGAAAAGAAAGAAAGAAAAAACGAAAGAAAGAAAAATAAACGAAAGAAAGTACAGACATAAAAATGAAAACGCTAGAACAAAAAAAAACAACAACGATAAATGATGCCACCACGCCTACGTCTCTTAACCACTTTTCATATCCACACCAACTTTTCTTTTTACCAAGACCCACCTCTGATACTTAACTGACCTTTCCACACTACAATACTTCTTTCCTATCTTCGTGTGCCCCTTGAGATTCAGCGCCACAGAAAAACCCCTTGGTCCAGCGCTAAAATTAATGTCCTAGCCATCAGTTCACCATCTTCACATGTTATGTCTCGCAGGTGCAGATTGTAATTCAATTTCACCACGGATAAAAGCTTAGCTGGGTAAGCTGACCCATGTAGCACCGTTTCTATGACAAACGTGGCCGATAGCATACACAGATATAATCGGTGAATTTTTTTGGCAGCAAAATCATGATGTAAAAGAAAGAGAAGAAAGAAAGAAAGAAAGAGAGAGAGAAAGAAAGAGAGAGAGAGAGAGAGAGACAAGGCAAGGCAAGGCAAGGCAAGGCAAGGCAAGGCAAGGCAAAGTATTTTATTCGAGGATAATAGATAAGCACTCGTGTGCTTTTTTACATCCAGTCCCCGCCCTTTTCAGGGATACATCAAGATGAAAAGATACTAAACAATAAAATTTTACGCAGTACCAAGCAACACACAAGAATAAGGACACTATATATGATAAGGTAGAGAGAGAGAGAGAGAGAGAGAGAGAGAGAGAGAGAGAGAGAGAGAGAGAGAGAGAGAGAGAGAGAGAGAGAGAGAGAGAGAAAGAAAGAAAGAAAAAGATAAATAATAGAAAGAAGGAAGAAACAAAGACAGAAAGAAATACATGAACAAAGAAGGAAACAGTTGAAAATGTAGAAAAAACAAAGCAAGTGATAATTTAAAAAAAGAAACAAACAAACAAAGGAAAAAAGACAGACAGACTGACAAAAAATGAGTAAACTATAACGGACTAATACTAAAATAACAAAGAAGATGGTCAAATGTAGTAAAACAGCAATACGAAAGAAAACATGCAGGAATAGAAAGACACTTGCAAGGCAGCTTCAAAAAAAAAAAAAGACCGGAAAAAGAATATTCTCAAAAAGACAGATAGAGAAAATGAATGAACAAACAAAATAAAGAAAAAGCATGAATCAAATTAAGATATAAAGAAAGGAGCAAAGAAAAAAAAAGGAATGGCGATTTCATCCTTTTACATCTTTTCCAACCAACTTGACACACAAGCCCCGCCCTATAACGCCTTGTACAAGAACTGAGTTTTCCCAAACTTTTTTCTTTCCATCTTTTTTTTTTTAATTCCCTGGAGACCTCAAAGAAGAGGAGGAGAATGTTAACTCCACTTCATTCCCTCCTAATGATCTGTTCACAATCTTCGCAAATCTGTTTTGCTGCTGCAGCTTATAAGCAAAATTCACCGGAGACAAAATCTAACTGGGTAAGCCGACCCTTGTAGCTGCACTTCTGTGTCACAAGGGAGGTCTGGAATGATCAGATATTTACAACGTTGATGAACTTGGAAAAGAGAAAAAAGAAATATAAACTACAGAAAAACGAAGATAAACCCGAAACAAAAAAAATACTGTGCAAAAAAACTAGAATCAAGTGACGAATGAATGTAAGAATAAATAAAAGAAGTAAACACAGAAAAACATTGAATGAAAAGTGAGGTTACAAAATTATGGAAAATAATTTTTTAAAAAGAAGACCGAAGAAATAGAAACAAAAACTGGCTTTACAGCAACTATAGGAAAGATATACACAGAATGAAAATAAAATAAAAGAGACAGACAGACAGACAGACACAGAGAGGGAGAGAGAGATTTGATTTGATTTGATTTGATTTGATTTATTCTTTTATATCGAGGATAATGGAATAAGCACTCTTGTGTTTTTTTACGTCCAGTCCCCGTGTGTATGCAGTTTTGTAAATGTCATCTGTTCCCACCGGCACACGATGGCCTACTCTTACGAAAAGCGGAACAGGATTAAACGTGTGTGTAAGATGTTCTGAGAGAGAGAGAGAGAGAGAGAGAGAGAGAGAGAGAGAGAGAGAGAGAGAGAGAGAGAGAGAGAGAGAGAGAGAGAGAGAGAGAGAGAGAGAGAGAGAGAGAGAGAGATTAAATCAAATTAAACCACGTCAACTGAAGAATCAAATCAATTCAAGTCATATGTTTTGAAGATGATAAATAAGCACTGATGAATTTTCTTATTTGTATGTAATCTCCGCCCCTATCAGAAGCGACTATGATGACTTAAAAGAAACATAACCTATACCAAAATAATGCAAACGCACAACCACCACCACAAAAAAACAAACAAACAAACAAAATAGTAACAACATAAATATACACATGCGCGCACGCGCGTGCACCACACACACACACACACACACACACACACACACACACACACACACACACACACACACACACACATAGGTGGATTTTTTTTTTCGAGGATAATGGAATAAGCGCTCGTGTGCTTTTTTTTACATTCAGTCCCCGTGTATATACAGCCTTTTTCTGTAAATTTCCTCATTCGTTCCCACCAGCACACAATAGCCTTTACTCTTTCAAAAAAGCGGAATGGATATTAACAAATGCACAAGATGTTCTGCGTCCGTTTTTAACGGAAGGAGAAAGATATAGAAAAAGAAAAAAGACATATTGCCAAAGGAACAGGCAGACTCACTGACAAACAGAGACAGAAAAGACAGAAGAAAGAGCGAAAGAAAGAAAGATAAATGGGGGTTATTTTCACGGGCAGCTGTGCAGCGGATAAGATGTATGAGTGCTGACTTATGCTGGCTACCTGCTCACACAGGTGTTCCCACGGGAGGATGGGGAAAGGGCACAGACTTGTTGAGTAGTAGCTAAGCTCAACGGGTTACCTTTTTTTTACTGCTGAAGTTACTGCTGGGCCGGGGCTGTTGCAGCTTCTTTCGTTGTTGTTGTTGTTGTTGTTGTTGTTGTTGTTGTTGTTGTTGTTGTTGTTGTTGTTGTTGTTGAGTAGAAGAATAGGCATTAAGTCTTTTGGTTAGAAATGGTTTAAATACTATAAAATAAACAATGAGTTCAGAAAAATGAACTACTACCTCAGAAAAAAGGCTTGCTTTCTTTTTATCGATTTTTGACCTTTACTTTCGGGTTTGGCTTTAAGCACCCACCTGCTCTTATGCCAGCAACGTGAATTGGAAAAAAAAAGATGAAAAAAAGTATATCCCACATGCTGTCGTAAAAGTTATTTCTGGCCAAACCAAAGCCTTAGAGCCACGAGGGGAAAAAAACTAAAGTCTGCAACACTCATCTCTATCCTTTCTTTGAAGCGAGAAAGAGTAAGTATCTTCTTTCATGTATGTGTGCCCCTTGTGCAGTGTGGCCTGTTTGCTTTAAGGGTTCTTGACCTGACTGTTGCATGGACAGAGAAAGTATGTTTTGTTTTTTTTGACTGATGACCTAAAAGATCAGGCGCAAATCTACATGTCTGACTCAAATCTTATGCAAAGCCAGAGGTTTGGGGATTTTTTTCCCCTGCATTTGTTTTCTAGCCATAATGATATAATCTGAGATAATGTGAGAAACATGCGCGTTCAATTTTGATTTCACAAAATATAAAGCTCCATAAAACTCTGGAGACATAGGCTGTGGCCATAGTAAACCCGTCGTTTTGACGCCGTCGAAACGACGGACCGGGTGAAAAATGCTGCCCGGCTGAATTACTCTGTGGCGTCACTGAAAACGGCTGTGGGTGGCCATAGTAGACCCGGCCCGGCCCGTTCTTTTTAACCCGTCGTTTTGACGTTCGAGCAACACGTCCGTTTGCCGGGTCGACGGAAAGGAAAATAATCAAGAAAAACTTATTTATGGTGCTTCAAAAATTCTGACTACACAAACTAGTAAATTAACCTTTCCCGATTACATTCCAATGGTTTTGATAAAAGTTTTGGGGGGAGATTTTACGTAAAAGCACTTTTTATGTCGAACTATTTTCTGTCGATTTGCGTCACCGCGGCAGCCTCATTTTTGCGTCACTCGCAGTCTCGGGGTGACCATATTGTCAGAAAGAGACGGGCCGGGTTGACTATGGCCGCTTTGACGGATCCGTTCTCCCGTCAAAGAGACGGCCGTCGAAACAACGGGACGGGCCGGGTTTACTATGGCCGTAGCCATACTCGTCTTTCTTGTGAAGCAATAATTATAATAATGATAAAAATACTATAAACATTATGCTTCTTTGAAGGTGCACAGCCTCAGTATATTGCACAGAAATCCGTTGTGCTTTTGAATGTTGGGAAAAAAAATGTTTTGGGAGTTTTTCTTTTACAGAAAACTAGAAACATACATACACCCAAAACGTAAACATGAAGTGGATGAAAAAAATCATGTACTTTTGGTGACACCAAAAACAAACTTGGCCCAACCCTAGTAAATACATAACCAAAATAGGTTCTGACAACTCATTGCTTATTTGCACCGTGGGATCACTTCAGAGAGGGGGGGGGGGGGTAGGTGGGAGGAATAAGCCATGCACTGTTATGAGCCAGAAGGCCTGCATGTGCGACACCATTTCATGCAGACTGTAGATTTGGTGGCTATGACGTTATGTCTCCCCAGTGCCCAAGCATGATATATTTACAGTCTGCTTCTATTACGAAATACTATCAGACTCGGTCTCTCTGGACATATCTCTTATAACTTCTCTTTCTTCGGTTCTGTCTCTCTCTGAGTCTCTGTCTCTGTGATTCTGTGAACCACTCCCACCCCCCCCCCCCCTTTCTCAAATACACAAACTACACTTCAGCTTCAATCCTTGTCCTTTTTCTGTTTCTGTCTCTCTGTTCCCAAGTATGTGTGAATGTCTTTTTGCCTCTTTGC
>CM060318.1:28171404-28183457 GCA_030674155.1 Stramonita haemastoma
ATGGATCACTGCTGGAAAATCATCAAGCAGGAGCGGGATATGCAATTCCAGCTCTCAAGATTAAAAAATCTTTCTATATAGGAAAAAATAGGTCCATTTTCATTGCAGAGCTTGTGGCAATTTCTATGGCACTGAATTTCCTTTTAGATTTACCTGTTTCTGTTTTCAAAGCTTTGATATGTGTTGACTCTAAGTCTGTGTTAAGTGCTTTGCAGTCCGTAAGTTTTTGTGACAACGTGGTAGGAATAGTTAGCGAAATCAAAGTCTTAATTCATTTCCTAACTTTACGTGGTACTTGTGTTTCCTTTCTATGGATTCCATCCCATTGTGGTATATATGGAAACGATATTGCTGATCAGACTGCAAAACAGGGAGCTAAACAATCTAATGGGTCAATCAAGTTACATGTCCCATATACAGTACAAGAGTGTCACTGCTTGTTAAGAAAAATCTCTTGTAATCGCTTTAACCAAGTTCCACAAAACAAAGATAAATCTGTCACGAAATTTCATAAGTCACAATTCTTAGATACAACAGCAGTTTTATATCACTATTTCCATCGCAATAAGACCCCTTTACATATTTGTAGAACCATCACATCATTGTTTTACAGGGTAAAGCTGGACGCTTTTAAAACAAAATTTAGTAAGAATGCTTTGTGCCCTTGTGGCCAAAGATTTACAAACCAGCACATACTTTTTGAATGCCCAGGTTTTAAAGATATTTTACCACCTTTTGAAGGCAAGAAAACATTATCGCACATTCTCCCTGATGCTGAGTTAATGCTAGAGATTACGTTATGTTTATTTTATTCTGTGTTCAGTAGATTCCTTTAAATTCCTTTAATCTTGCTTGTTTATAGGTTGTTATTTGTTTGTACTTGATTTGTTTGTTTGCCGTCCAAATCACAAACTGTGCATGGACGTTAATTTAAAGACTACTACTACTACTACTACAGATTTTCATGGGGTTTTTTTGGTAGCATTCACACTTAAGACTACATGAAATAATGTTTGTAACATATCTATGCCAACTATTGATAAACAAACGGAAGCATTGATTGATTCGTTAAGAGTGGTATTGTTTTGTTTTGGTTTTTTTCCTGTCTGCTGCTTCATCTGTGACGTTTATTTCTTGCTGTTTTCACACCGTTTATTCCAATCCAGTCTCCCCGCCACAACCATACCCAGATTCGTTATATTTCATTCTCAGGGTTGGAAGTCCACAGGGAGCCCATCAATGTCAGACCGCTATGAAGCCACCATCCAGAGGGGCCTTGCACTGCGGTTGGGTCTCTTTGGTGGTGTTCAGTGGTGCCTGTTCTGAGCTGACTTATGCAGGACACCACCTACAAAGTCCCCCACTAGCGATAGTATTAGCTCTGCTACAGAGCCAGACTGAGTCACCCCACCCGAGGTGGCGACCACACCGACGTCTCTCCAACGACCGTTCACCCTCAACCTTCAATCCCAAAGGCTTTGACACAGAACTCATCACAGGCACAGAAGTGCATCAGGAAACCGAAAAATAAGGTTATCTATGAAAATGAGGATGACGTAAAGATGCTGGTGTGAAAGTGCACGGGCTTTGAGCCTACTTGACAGGGTTGTACTCTACGATTACTATCATAATATTTCCCAGCGTCAACCAGGTCTGAGAGATACAGACACCTGTAGTGCTGGTCAGGTCATTTTAACAACTCTCACAAAATTGCATCCGTAAAGCAGCTGAAGCTTGGCTGCGTGGTTCAATTCTTTCTAATGAGCCCATAGCACACTCACTACGTGTAGGAGCCGGCCGGAGCCCGAAAGATTCCCTATGACTCTTATGGGGTTTGAACCTGCCACCTTCTAGTCCGTGCGTGACCCAAGGTGCTAACCACTGCACTAAGGCGGCTTGTGAAAAGGTTTGTGTTTGTTTTGTCTGGTTATTGTAGAATGGTCAAACAGTAAGATATTGTGTAGGTAAGCAGACATGTACATTTTGTTGTCATTTGTTTTTGTTGTTGTTGGGGATATTTTTCTTTTAGTCTTTTGTTTGTTTATCATTATTATATTCTCATTCGAATGAGACTATAAACCGAGGCCCCGTGTGAGAACGCACGCAGAACATCTTGCGCACACGTTAAAATCCGTTCCGCCTTTCGGAAGAGCAGGCCATCGTGTGCTGGAAGGAGCGGATGACAAAATTAAAAAACCAACATGCACACAGATGTCGTGTTTAGACACCATCCTTGAGGGAAAATCGGGGAGTTGGAGTCCCAGGGCGGCTTGGGGCTGTATATGGCAACGTTCTGGTGGCTCCTGCGACGGTGCTGGAACCATTCGTATCGGTCATTGCCTTTTCCAATGGATCATTCCAGTGGCGTGGAGAGGGGGGGGGGGGGTTCTGCTGCATAGGTAACAGTTTTCCCCCATACTTACTTACCCTGGCTTTGCGCTCTAAAGACTAGAGCGCAACTCTATAGTCTTCCGAGACTGATGGGTGCTTACTACTACTACTACTACTACTACTACTACTACTACTACTACTACTACTACTAACTACTACTACTACTACTACTACTACTACTATATTCTATCGGAAAAAAGGAAGGAGCAGCTCTCGACAATATTATGATAATCCTCGGTTAACCTTTCAGATAAGTGGGGTGACAAATATAAATAGTTAGAAGCATCCAGAGATGTCTGATAGGTTTCTAAACATGAAAGTAGTGCAACTCAGCGTACACAACAACCTAGGCAAATACACGTCAACCTGGATACAATAGCAAAGCTTCATTGTTCACATCACTAGCAATCGTCCTTCCTTCTCTCATTCTCGGCTGATTGATTGCGAGCTAATGATATTGGTTTGCAGAGGATTTGGTTTTCCCCCCTGAAAAAAAATTGGAAATTAGTGAAAGAGTTTGGTGAACCGAAAGGAAATTGATTTGAGTAGAAACTGAAGCCGATTTCTGGAAATTTGTTTTGTTTGAATTGATTGGACTAAAAATGTGTTTGTGTGTGTGTGTTTGTGTGTGTGTGTGTGTGTGTGTGGAGAGAGAGAGAGAGAGAGGAGAGAGAGAGAGAGAGAGAGAGAGAGAGAGAGAGAGAGAGAGAGAGAGAGAGAGAGAGAGAGAGAGAGAGAGAGAGAGAGAGAGAGAGAGAAAGAGAGAGGAGAGAGAGCACGCAGGAGCACAAATGTGTGTGTACTGTTGTGTGTGTGTGTGTGTGTTTGGGGAGAGAGAGAGAGAGGTAGAGAGAGAGAAAGATAGAGAGAGAGAGAGACAGAAAACACAGCAAAATGAGAGAGATATAGAGAGAGAAAGTACATACACAACAAAATTAGAGAGAGAGTAGTTTAAAAGCTGCATATATCATTAAAATAAAGTTTTCTAAATGTTATTTTAAAAAATACTTCACAGAGAGACTTGCTGATCCGACAAGAAGAAGAAATATATCAAACTGACATGAACAATGACAAAGAGGACAGACAGAAATAACTCCACACGTATTTACCTCTTTATAACTAGTTCTATATAGACCTGGGCTTCTGTCTAGACATAAAGGGTACCCTCAACCCACCTAGTACCTCCTCTTGCGTCAGCAGCCAATTTAGATATGACGAAAAAAACAACCTTGGGTTAAGTCCTGACAGTTATTCATGGCATAACCATTCTCTGCTTGTCGCCTCAGGACAAAAAAAGAAAAGCTTCTAAGTCTGCCAGACCTGTCTGGATTTAGTTGTCTGGGAAGCCAAAAGAAAGGTTCTGTTTTTTCGGGGTTTGTGTCTCCCTGTGGAATACAACGTATTGGTCAGGTGCATTGACTAGAATGCTTCCGATAAAGTTTTTATTTTCTTTACTGTACAAGTGGCAATAAGTTAACGCACAAAACATAAAAGCCAGAAAAATTGTTATTGCCATCCTATTTTTTATGCCAGAGGTTGGTTTTTTTCTCCCCTGCTGCTAAATTCTGATTGGTTTTCCATGAATAGGTGCTTTAAAGGAGAGAAAAATGTGATGTCTTTTGCAAGACACTCATTAATTTTAGAAGCCTGCACAAGGAGAGTAGTCCGCTATGAACTCAACTCAACTGTCTCCATCACTGTTTCTGTCGTGGGTAGGAGCTCCACGCAATGCCACCAGGATTCACTATCTCTCTCTGTCTCTGATCTCCTGTAGCCCTTCTAGACCACTGATCTCAGTGATGTTGGCAATATAGGATTCCATTGGTGGTCTGCCTCTTTTCCCTCTGCCTTCAAACTTGCTAAGGAGAACAGGTCGTCATAGGATTTGTGTGTCTGTGTGTTTCTGCTTACATGACCAACATACCTAAGTCTACCCTTGTCAATTTTAGCCAACATTTCTCTTTGCACCGAGAGTTCACCAAGAATGGCTTCATTTGTTCTTCTGTCTGAAACATGTGACCAGTAGAATACACATGTACAACCACAGTTCGGATGCATTTCTTTTGCCTCTTCATAAACGTCGGGAAAAATTATCACAATCTATGTCGACGGGACAAAAAGTTATGAATGAATATTGTGATACGATTCCATGTTCTTTCTGAGAAAGAGCAGAGGACAAAAGATCTGATTTTCTAGCGTACGCACCCTTTGTGAATCAACTCACTTTGCCTTCAAGTGCAAAAGACATTTTGTTTAGATCAGGCCCATATTCTTCTGATTTAGGGACAGACAAAAATAACGCTAGCTTCTGTCGACAATAAGTGGACATAAGCATGACTGAGATAGATTCCTCTGAAGTCGGAGTACGGCTGCCTCTATGACGAGGTAATCAGAAATAGTCACACACGCAAACTCCTCATCCGGTGTTCTACCTATCTCACAGTGATTCCCAGGTGGGATGAGTGAGTCAAGAGTGCATATTGTGGGTGACCCTGATGGTGTTAAGCTGGGGAACGCACAACAGCAACATTTGACATGGATTCCATACTCTCATCTTCAGATGAAGTCATGTGTATAGCAAATGGAAGCTGAACACTGAACTGTGCAGAGTTTAGCAGTATGGTAGAGAATGAGGCACTAGCTACGTGATTTGATGTTTGTGATAGTGTGTTCTTCCTTGTACCATGTGTTCTGGGATATAAATAATTCAGATGAAAATATGGAATCTGTCAGTTGTTGTTGTGCGTTCCACACCTAATTATTTAAACACACACACGCACGCACGCACACATACACACAAACACACACACACATACACACACACTTAAGCTGTTCTTTTTCTGTCAAAAAATGCCTTTCTTCCAGAAGTGTTCATATTCAGGCAAGGCTATAAGTTATGCCGGCCCACTCTGTTAAATTCCCCTGGGGTCAATGCTGACAGGGGAGGTTAAATACTCCTACAGAGACAGAGTGATACCTGCACAGGAAGCTTTTGCCCTTCTGTAATCTTGTCATTTCTTTGAGAGGTGTGTGTGTGTGTGTGTGTGTGTGTGTGTGTGTGTGTGTGTGTGTGTGTGTGTGTGTGTGTGTGTGTGTGTGTGTGTGTGTATGCGTGTGTGTGTGGGGGGGGGGTGTGCGTGTGTTCGCACGTGCCTGGTCATGACTCTGTGTGCAAAATAGAGCCCTAATTAATTGCCCGATGTTTTGTCCTGTCCTATCTGTTTAATCAGGATGGTGATTGCTTGAGAACAGCATGGCTCCCTGCAGAGTGAGAGTGACACAGAGAGAGGGGGCGGAGACAGAGACAGAGAGACAGAGAGAGACAGAGATAGAGAGACAGAGAGATTGAGATGGAGAGAGAGAGGCAGAGAGAGAGGGAGAGAGACACACAGCGAGACAGATAGTTTTGATTTGATTTGATTTATTCTTTTATATCGAGGATAATGGGATAAGCACTTGTGTGCTTTTTTACATCCAGTCCCCATGTGTATGCATTTTGTAAATGTCATCTGTTCCCACCAGCACACGATGGCCTACTCTTACGAAAAGTGGAACAGGATTTAACGTGTGCGCAAGATGTTCTGCGTGCGTTTGCACACAGGGCCATGGTTTAAAGTCTCATCCAAAGGATGTGTGTGCATGTGCGTGTGCGTCTGTGCGTGCGTGCGTGTGTGCGTGTGTGTGTGTGGTGTATGTGTGTGTGTATGTGTGTGTGTGTGTGTGTGTGTGTGCGGCTGGGTGGGTGGGTGTGCGTGTTCGCACGTGCCTGGTCATGTCTGTGTGTGCAAAATAGAGCCCTAATTAATTGCCCGATGTTTTGTCCTGTCCTATCTGTTTAATCAGGATGGTGATTGCTTGAGAACAGCATGGCTCCCTGCAGAGTGAGAGTGAGAGAGAAATAGAGGAAGACAGAGACAGAGTAATAGAGAGACAGAGAAATAGGGGGAAGAAAGAGAGAGAGAGACAAGAGAGAGACAGAGAGAGAGAGAGAGAGAGAGAGATCAGAGAGAGAGGGAGCAGAGAGACAAAGCAGAGAGAGAGGAGAGAGAGAGAGAGCAGAGAGAGAGAGAGAGAGAGAGAGAGAGAGAGAGAGAGAGAGAGAGAGAGAGAGAGAGAGCGAGAGAGAGAGAGAGAGAGAGAGAGGAGAGAGAGAGAGAGAGAGAGAGAGAGAGAAGAGAGAGAGAGAGAGAGAGAGAGAGAGAGAGAAGAGAGAGAGAGAGAGAGAGAGAGAGAGAGAGAATGTCACATTGATTGAAGTAAAACAACCTTTTTTCTTAAATGAATAGTCCATTTTGAAACCAAGTACAGATCATTCCATTTCAAGAAGCCGCATTCTGACTTAAGATATGATGTCTGGAGAGGACACCAGTTTGCAGGTGAATTTTATCTCTTTATGTACTTTTTATTTCTGTTTTAGTAGCACAAATAGCCTACTCTTCCAAAAGACAGAACGGGTTTTAACATG
The DNA here is from genome assembly GCA_030674155.1 of Stramonita haemastoma. Lineage (NCBI taxonomy): Eukaryota > Metazoa > Mollusca > Gastropoda > Neogastropoda > Muricidae > Stramonita > Stramonita haemastoma. The sequence goes on from CM060318.1 coordinate 28,178,261, forward strand.
TGCGCAAGATGTTTTGGATTTGTTTGCACAGGTGGCCTTGGTTTTGCGGTCTCATCCGAAAGTCTTTCGAGAGAGTAGAGTTGCTACTAGTGTTAACCCGAGTGTGCGAACGCACACAGAACATCTTGCGCACACGTTAAATCCTGTTCCGCTTTTCGTAAGAGTAGTCCATTGTGTGCCGGTGGGGATAAATGACAAGATTTACAAAACTGCAATCACATGGGGACTAGAGGTAAAAAAAAAAAAAAAAAGCACATGGTTGCTTATTCCATTCTCCTCGATATTAAAGAATAAATGAATAAATAAATAATAGCCCTAGGAGAAAAATGTCCTCAAAGCGGGTGTTGCATCAAATCTGGGCTCAATCTCCGGAGGATAAATATCCAGCGCAAAGCGCTGTCAACTAGGCTAACCTATTCCACCCCCAAACTAACAAAAACAACCTTGTTCCATTACGAATTGCCAACGCAACTTTCCACAGTCTTCAAATTACATGTTGCTTAATTAAGAGGACCTGGACTATAATGAACAGCTTATTTATTTTTCACTCTTCTCATGAAAAAATCAATTCTGGACTGATTTGCTCTCTTCTTTTGTATTTGCTATGACAATAGTTTCATAATAAATTGCACTGGTTTGGCTTTCAGATGATAATACTACGGTGTTTAGTGTTTCTTAAAAGTTTGTTTTGATTTGCTGGGTTTTTGGGTCTGGTTTGGTGAAGAAGTTTTGTTACAAATTTGTTTTGAATATTTGATTATTTTTTTCTTATTGGTTTTTAGCTTGCTTTTTATTTTCTTTGACAGATTGAAATCCTGGTTGACCTTTTTGTTGTTTGTATAGTATCAAGCGCAGAGTATAACAGTGTCAGAAATGAGATTTGCTTAAAAGTATTGAAGTCACGTAAACAAAGCATACACACAAACATACATCTCAACAATCTCTCTCAAATCAAGAGCGAAGTGGCTTTGCAATAAACTGCAAGATTTCGTGTTTCTCTCATTCTCATCTATATCTGCCTAATTGCTAAGAAAATGAGATATCTTTGCCACATTTTGTTTTGCTACAGGAATAGAGAGCTAACGCAAAAAAAGAGATAAACTGCAAGGAAATTACTGTAAGTGAAAACTGATGCCGATTTGTGTGAATTTGTCGTGTTTCACACAATGGTAACAAGAAATTCTATTAGCAGTGTGTGTGTGTGTGTGTGTGTGTGTGTGTGTGTGTGTGTGTGTGTGTGTGTGTGTGTGTGTGTGTGTGTGTGTGTGTGTGTGTGTGTGTGTATTTATATTTTTTATATTTATATATTTATATTTATTCTTTTATATCGAGGATAACAGAATAAGCAATCATGTGCTTTTTTTCATCCGGTCCCCGTGTGTATACAGGTTTGTAAATATTGTCATCTGTTTCCACCGGCACACGATGGCCTACTCTGTGTGTGTGTGGAGGGGGGGGGGTGTTCGTGGGTGTGTATGTTCGTGTGCGTATGTGTGCGCGCATGCGCGAAAGCGTATGTGTTGGTTTGTATGCGCGCACGCACGTGTGTGTGTTGTGTGTGTGTGTGTGTGTGTGTGTGTGTGTGTGTCTGTCTGTCTGTCTGTCTGTCTGTTTGTCTGTTTGTCTGTCTGCCTGCCTGTCTGTCCCCCCATACAATCAAACACATTATATATAATTTCACTAACAAGATACAGGCCAGGCTGTGACCATGGTGGCTGGCACAGTCACAAACAAACAGGACCACTGAAAAACAGACATTATGTCCACTCTACTTTAAGCCATCAGAGCTACGCCAGGAGAGAGAGCATGTGCGCACACACACACACACACACACACAAACCAACCATCCGACAAAACAAGCAATTAGCCCATTGCCTGATTCATTAACAGCGTGACATAGTAAAGGATGGCTAAATCTCCTTGTTGCGCTCATTCTTGCCTGCTACTACTTGACTGACTGATTTGCAGTCTAAAGCTTTGTTTTTGCAGGTTTTTTTTGGTTTTGTTTGGCCACCGAAAGAGAAATTAATGAAGTGTCTGTGTTGGGGTGAGCTTGAATATAAAAGTTAGATAAGGGAAGAATGAGGCTGATTTGTGCGATTTGTTGTTGTCGTGTAACATGATTGACTGATTGATTGATTGATTGTGTGTGTGCGCGCGCGCGAGCGCGTGTGTGTGAGTGTGTGTGTGTGTGTGTGTGTGTGTGTGTGTGTGCGTGCGTGTGTGTGTGTATGTGTGTTGTGTGTGTGTGTGTGTGTGTGTGTGTGTGTGTGTGTGTGTGTGGTGTGTGTGTGTGTGTGTGTGTGTGTGTGTGTGTGTGTGTGTGTGTGCTGTTTGTGTTCCATACATACAGACAGACAGGATGATAATAATGATTGAAAAAAATGTTATAGACGGGCAAAAAATTCTGCAGCATGATTATGTCACGGCCTTGGTTTTGTCCTTCTTAGGGTAGTAGTAGGCACTCATCAGTCTCGGAAGACTATGGAGTTGCGCTCTAGTCTTTAGAGCGCAAAGCCTGGGCAAGTATGCATGGAGGGCAAGCTGTTACCCATGCAGCAGACCCCCCCCCTCTCCACGGCACTGGAATGATCCATTGGAAGGGCATCGACCGATACGAATGGTTCCAGTACCGTCGTAGGAGCCACCAGAACGTTGCCATATACCTACAGCCCCGAGCCGCTCTGGGACTCCAACTCCCCGATTTTTCCTCAGGGATGGTGTCTAAACACGACACCTGTGTGCATGCTGGTTTTTATCATAATTTTGTCATCCGCTCCTACCGGCACACGATGGCCTACTCTTCCGAAAGGTGGAACGGGGTTTTAACGTGTGCGCAAGATGTTCTGCGTGTATTCGCACACGGGGCCTCGGTTTCGAGTCTCATCCGAATGACTTTGACATTCAGTTCGATTTTTTCGTCAAACTGGGAAGAAAGGGCGAGGCTGGGTACGAACCCAGAAACTCACGATTTACATATTGGCAGGCGAACGTCTTAACCATCCTGCCACCGTCCTTATATTCGTCATGAAAAAAAATGCATAATTCCATTTAATGTAAGCCTTCCCCTCCCCCCAATTTTCTATGTAATGCATACTGATTGCACATGATTTGAACATATATCAAGTATAGATTTGTAAATAGTTTTTTCTTATACTTTTTTGGTTATAAAAAATTTAAGGGGGGGGGGGGGGGGCTGAAATAGTTGTCAGTTGTTTTTTTCAGACTGATATTTTAGTATCAAATGATGTATTTACTGAGGAGACATGCGTGTTTCATGTTTTTCTGCTTTGTTATTATTGTTGTTTATTTATGCACTTTTGTTGCTTTTTGTGTAATTTTTAATGAGATAGCAGCGTTTGCGATCATCAGAGTTAGAAGAGTACGAAACATTACTGACAGATTATCTTCGTCTTCGTTGTCATCAAACAATCAGACAACAACTATTGCTGGCTGTCATATGAACGAAAATGCGTTTCACGGCTGTTAAGGTGGGACATGGGGGTCGAAACTGATGGAATTTTGTTTACGTGTCCATGTTAAAAGTTATGCCATGTATTGAAAGGGCATCACTTGTAAAGCATAAAAATTCAAGAATTATTCAGTTTTCTGCACTGTTGCCATGGAAACAATCCAATATGGCCGCCAAAACTAAAATGTTTCGAACTCCTAAAGTTTTTTATGTGTAAAAAGTGGAAGTAATCTGTTTCTACAGACATGTTTTACTACCTGAATTCTTTAAGTTCACAAAGAGATATCTCCATAAATGTATCCAGCAATTTTTAATTCTTAAAAAAACATGATTTTGACCACTTTTGGACCCGTATAAGTCTTGCACTGGGCATTCGACTTCAGCGTGGCAGATTTTTTAAAAAATAAATTAGGAAAGTAGACCAAGAAACAGAAAACAAACAAGAAGAAGGTGACAGGAAGAAAAGGAACAAGGCAGAAAGAAAGAGAGGGATCGAGAAGAGGGACTTTCTAGCATAGAATTTCCAGAAGGTGGGGAGGAATGGTGCTATTTTTATGTTCATAGGACCCCGGCCCGGCATCCACTTAGGGTAATAGCCATATGATGTGCATAAAAAACATCGGTTACACAGCTGAGTACACAAAACAAGCAATGAAGCAATTATGTTATGGTAAAAGCAGCACAACATTGTTAACAATCGCAGAAGTTCGTGTTTCTCCAATGTTCATCTGATTGATAGCAAGCTAATGAGATATGTTTGTTAGCATTTTTTTGTTGAGCCAGCGAAACAGAAAACTGGAGCAGGAAGGAGTGGCATGAAGTAAATTTGTGTGAACGTGCCCTGTCGAGCGTAATCGATTACACATGATTTTGTAGTGTGGGTGTGTGGGTGTGTGAGGAGGTGATTGAGTGTGTGTGTGTGTGTTTATTTATTTTTTTTATTTTTTTTATTCTTTTATGTCAAGGATAATGAAATAAGCACTCGTGTGCTATTTTACATCCAGTCCTCGAGTGTATGCAGTTTTGTCGATTTTATCATCTGTTCCCACAGGCACACAATGGCCGACTCTTTCGAAAAGCGGAACAGGATTTAACGTGTGCTAAGATGTTCTGCGTGTGTTCGCAGCAAGGTGAACTGTACTGAAGCCAAGGCGCGCAAACGGTCACCCATCCAGTTGGTAACCACCCTCGATGATGCTTAACCTTAGCTTGAGGATAGTAGCGAGTGTTCTGACCACTGAGCTATCCCGCTCCCATTAAGCTATAGCAGATATAGTATTAATCTGTTGTTGTTGCTGGTGCTGTTGTGTGTTCCCCAGCTTAACACACTGGGGGTCACCCAGAATGTTCACTCTAACTCACACATCCTACTGAAGGAATCACATTGAGATTACAAAAATTGCACACTGAATGATAAGTTTGCGTACATGACTGTTTTAAATTACTTCGCCATATAGGCAGCCATACTACGACTTCAGAGGAGTTGTTTATCTTATTTCTTCCCTGTCTCTAATCTTCTTTATTTATTCTTTTTTATAATCGAGGATAATGGAATAAGCACTCATGTGCTTTTTTACATCTAGTCCACGTGTGTATGCAGTTTTGTAAATGTCATTTGTTCCCACCGGCGCACGATGGCCTACTCTTACGAAAAGCGGAACAGGATTTAACATGCGCGCAAGATGTACTGCGTGCGTTGGCACACGGGGCCTCGGTTTATAGTTT
>CM060318.1:28183557-28186057 GCA_030674155.1 Stramonita haemastoma
TTTGTGTGTGTGTGTGTGTGTGTGTGTGTGTGTGTGTGTGTGTGTGTGTGTTGTGTGTGTGTGTGTGTGTGTGAGTGTGTATGTGTGTATGTGTGAGTGTGTGTGTGTGAGTTGGGTTTTTTGTTGTTGTTGTTCTTTCCCCCTTTTATCAAAACTTATGTTTTATGGGACTATTTTGATGATAGATGGTGGTGGATAGATGTTTTCAGTCATTTAACCTCATCATATTCTCATGTTTGCTCCTTAATTATTGCGCTTTTTTTTTTTTTTGCTTTGTTTTGTTTTTGTTTGTTTACTTGTTTGTTTGTTTGTTTGTTTGTTTTTGTTTTGTTTTTGTTTTATTATTCAAATCAAAATCATCATTGATTCTTACTTCATATTTTGTTTCTGAATGAGTGCCTTTTATAACATTACCTTAATATTGTATCTCTGTCGTATTCCTTACCTGTTGTTGTTATTCTTTCTCCCCTTTTATCAAAATCTTATGTTTTATGGGACTTATTTTGATGATAGGTGGTGGTCGATTGATGTTTTTCAGTCATTTAACCTCATCATATTCTCATATTTACTCTTTAATTATTTCGCCTTTACTTTGTTTTGTTTTGTTTTTGTTTGTTCTTTGTTTTTATTGCTTTCTTTATTCAACTCAAAATCATCATTGATTCTTACTTCTCATTTTCGTTTCTGAATCAGTGACTTTTTATAAAATTACCTTAATATTGTATCTCTATGTTAATTCTTGCCTGTTGTTTGATGCTAGGTATGATTCCTTACTTTTGGTATTTGGATCATTATAATTGTTGATTTTATTTATATTTTTATTGGCAGTATCTCTCCCCCCTCCTCCAATAAGGATATTAGTTTTAAAAAAATGTTCCCCCTTTTATCCAAATGTATGATTTATATCACATGTGTAACTTTTGACAGATGGTGGTGGATTGATGTTTTCAGTTGTTTATTTCATTTTGTTCTCTTGTTTGCTGTTTACCTATTAACACTTTTCTATTTTTCCATAATCAAAATCTTTTTATTGTGACTTCTGATTTTTGTCTTCTGATCGAGTGCATTTTTATTACCTTATCATATATAGTGTCCTTATCTTATGTGTTGTTTGGTATTGCGTAAAGTTTTATTGTTTAGTATCTTTTCAACTTGATGTATCCCTGAAAAGGGCGGGGACTGGATGTAAAAAGCACACGAGTGCTTATCTATTATCCTCGAATAAAATACTTTGCCTTGCCTTGCCTTGCCTTGCCTTGCCTTGCCTTGTCTCTGTCTGTCTATCTGTCTGTCTGTCTGTCTGTCTGTCTGTCTGTCTGTCTGTCTGTCTGTCTGTCTGTCTGTCTGTCTGTCTTCTCTTCTCTCTCTTCTCTCTCTCTCTCTCTCTCTCTCTCTCTCTCTCTCTCTCTCTCTCTCTCTCTCTCTCTCTCTCTCTTAATGTTGTCTCCTGTTGTGGGCCAAGGGCCTGACAGTAAACGTTTGAGTTTGAGTTTGAGTTTGAGTTTCTCTCTCTCTCTCCTCTCTCTCTCTCTCCTCTCCTCTCTCTCTCTCTCTCTCTCTCTCTCTCTCTCTCTCTCTCTCTCTCTCCTCTCTCTCTCTCTCTCTCTCTCTCTCTCTCTCTCTCTCTCTCTCTCTCTCTCTTCTCTCTCTCTCTCTCTCTCTCTCTCTCTCTCTCTCTCTCTCTCTCTCTCTCTCTCTCTCTCTCTCTCTCTCTCTCTCTCTCTCCTCTCTCTCTCTCTCTCTCTCTCTCTCTCTCTCTCTCTCTCTCTCTCTCTCTCTCTCTCTCTCTCTCTTCTCTCTCTCTCTCTCTCTCTCTCTCTCTCTCTCTCTCTCTCTCTCTCTCTCTCTCTCTCTCTCTCTCTCTCTCTCTCTCTCTCTCTCTCCTCTCTCTCTCTCTCCTCTCTCTCTCTCTTCTCTCCTCTCTCTCTCTCTCTCTCTCTCTCTCTCTCTCTCTCTCTCTCTCTCTCTCTTCTGTCTTTCGCTTGATTAAAGATGATGATAGAAACAGTGATAAAGAAGACGAAGATGATGATCGTGACTATTATGTAGACACTGAAAATTATGATCGTGACGATGATAATTATATAGGTTGAAGAGGATGATGATAGTGCAGATGATGAAGAGAATGATTTTGATGATGATGACGTAGAGGATGAAAGTAATGATGGTGATGTTGATATACTTGCTGCAGCTGCAGATATAGATAATGAAGATGCTGATGGCAGTGACATTATGTACAACATAATGATGATGGGTTTGATGATAACTAGAGGGCATTGAGTGTGACTGTATGTACTTGCAAAATTGGAATTGTAGAATAGATGGAAATGTTTTCCGCGATGATGTTTACCTTCCCCCTGCCTAAGACATGTTTTGTATAGTGTCCTAAGGCCGATGTACAATAAAACTTTTCAGTGTTCTCTCTCTTTCTCCTAAAAAGGTTACATTTTTGTTAATCTGTCTATAACAAAGCTGGCGGTCAAAGATAATGATAATGTCA
>CM060318.1:28196057-28198557 GCA_030674155.1 Stramonita haemastoma
GCCATCGACTAAGCGTGTCAGCCTCTCATTAGACATGTCCAATCAGTGCAGGCTTGACTGCTCCAATGCTCACTTGGCCACTGGGCTATTGTGTGCCTATATGGGAATGATGAGGAGTTAATTAAGCGTACACTATTTCAGTCCCATTTTCTGCCCTTCGTGCGTGCGTGTGTGTGTGCGTGCGTGTGTGTGTGTGTGTGTGTGTGTGTGTGTGTGTGTGTGTGTGTGTGTGTGTGTGTGTGTGTGTGTGTGTGTGTGTATGTGTGTGTGTGCGTGTGTGTGTGTGTGTTTGCAGGAGGGAGAGGTGAGGTGAGTCGGTCCATACCTGTGCACTTGCAGAGGTCAAAGTAGAAAGCCAACCTTTGCATTTATGACTGTGATTGCTTTTACCATACATCATCAGTTATGACGTCCCAATCTCATCAGGAGTAACATTAGTAGATATTTATTGGTTTATTCTATTTCGATAATAATGCACACACAAAAAACTCATACGCTTTGTTCATATTCAATCCCCTTTTGCTCATGAGTTTTGTAAATTTTCTCATCTATTCCCACATGAAAAAAATGGCATACTACTCTGAAAGGCAGAACAGGTTTTAACGTATTTGAAAGATAGAAGTTGTGCATGTATTAGCACAGGAGACCTCGGTTTATTGTCGCATCTTAAGAACCAACACTGACATTCAGTTTTGTCTATTTTTTGCGTATTTAATCATTTTCAGGGGGCAACTTTCAGTGTGAACAAATAAGCAACTAAACAGGAGCAATCTACGAACTGTTGCAACAGCACAATAATCTCGATAAACAAGAAAGCACTTAAAACCCGAGCAGTCTGTTAAATGTGGAGACAGCCCAAATGATTTCAATAAACAGGACAGCATCTATACAGGAGCAACCCATAAGCTATGGAGACAGCATAATAATAATAATCTCAATAAACAAGAAAGCAGCTAAACACGACGATCCATGAACGTGGAAACATCTCCACTGATCTCAATCAGCGAAGTGTGTCAGCCTCAATCAGCCATGTCCAAGTCAGTCACGCTTCCCTGATCAAAGGCTGACTTGCTGGTGACTGGGCCATTGTGTGCTGATAGGGAAATAATGAGGAACTGATGAAGCCTGCAAGCTTTCAGTGTCATTGTCAGTCCTGCATAATGTGTGCAAAGGGGCAGGGAGTGGGGAGGTCTGGTAGGTTTATTTATTTATTTATTTATTTATTTATTCTTCTACATCGAGGATAATGGAGTAAGCACTCAAGTGCTTTTTTTATCCAGTCCCCGTATGTATGCAGTTTTGTAAATCTTGTCATCTGTTCCAACCGGCACACAATGGCCTAATCTTACGAAAAGCGGAACAGGATTGAACGTGTGCGCACATGGGGCCTCGGTTTAAAGTCTCATCCGAAAGACTTGTGGGGAGAGTAGAGTCAGCACTGAAGTTAACTCCAGGGGAAAAAATCCCCTCAACGGGAATCGAACCCTGGTCGTCAAATTGCCAGCGCAATGTTCTGACCACTAGGCTACCCGTCCCACTTCATGGGTTCTTCATGGGTTCAGGGGCATTTGCTAGGGTCAAGCAAAAAAGTTGATCCTGTCTGTGTATATCAGTCATTCTTTCGGATGAGACGATAAACTGAGGCCCTATGTGTTACACGTCCTTATTTAGCGCACATCACAGAGAGGATAGAAAAGGAAAGAGAATGAGAGAGGAGGAAAACACAAAATAATAGAGACAGAGAGACACACACATAGACACAGGATGATTAACTACTTGATTTGCTTGCATGCTGCCTTCATTGATTTGAATGATTGATTGATTGATTGATTGATTGATTGATTGATGATTGATTGATTGATTTAGTGAATGGGTGAGTGAGTGAGTGAGTGATTGACTATAAAACTGTATACAATGAGAGTTGACTATAAAATGGTATACAATGATATCAGGCAAACAAAATACTCCAATCTCCCCCAAGCATGTGCAGACAGAATGATGTCGACTGCAAATCAGCCCTGAACAGTCCCTCTGTCCCTCGGACCTCAGTCAGTCAGTCAGTCAGCCACGCTTGAGCCATCAAGGGCAGACTGCTTTTCAATGGACATCCATCCACGTCTGCTGTGTTCCCTTCATGGTACTGGCTTATTGGGCACGGAGGCAAAGATAATGATGGCAACGCACAAAAACTTATCTGCACGTGGGTGGGTGCTGCTATACGTCGCGTGCTGGCAGGCATTTATACACACACATACACACACGCACACACGCGTGCGCGCGCATGCACGCACGCACGCACAGACACACAGACACACACGCACGCACGCACGCGCGCACAGTTACACACACACATATACACAGCTTTCATCATTCCTTCATTACAGGTTGAAAAACTGTACCACATTGGGAAAAAACACTCAATTTTCACAGCAGAGCTGACAGCCATTCTGATGATAATTATTTACTTGATTTTCCTAGGACCATTGTGAAGGTGGTGTTA
>CM060318.1:28206057-28208557 GCA_030674155.1 Stramonita haemastoma
TTTTTGCCAATGTTTTCCTTTCATACATGAAATGGCATTTTTCCAGAATTGTTTTGTTCTGGTGACCACAGGTTTTTTCTTTAAAACTAGCATATGAAAGAAATAGAAACAACAGACTCAATGAATTAAATGTAGAAACTGTGTAAAACCTTTCAGGGCGGATTTGTACACACTTGATCGATACATGAGGGAAAACTGAAGCTGTTTGTTTGTTCCTAGCCTGTCTCTATAAGATGACAGGGCAGATAAACAAACACGTGAAAAAGAAAGGGACAAGGTGTGATGCTTTGGAGAAATGTAGTTCCTGCAGGAAAGCCCCGGGGTCGAAGGGAGGTAAATCAATAGGACATGGTTGCTGTTTTTTTTCCTACATGTGGTGTCAAAGGAAGGGAGACAACCCGTTCCTTGCTTCCAGCTCCCTGACAGGCTTAAAGAATGTGTTCAAGAAGACCTCTCCCCCAATACTGTGTCTCTTTACAGGAGTGCTAGTAAAAAAAAAATGTATGTCCGTGTAGGTTCCATTGGTTTGGGAATGGTTGAAAGTGGGTTTCAAATAAAAGAACATCACCTCTGAGTCAGTTCAAACAACAGGAAAGCATGCAAAACAAAATTGGCACATGTTTTGCCCGATGATGCTTATATCTTTAGTTGGTGATGCTTCTGTCTAATCCCTATTTGAACCCAACTTGCCCCCATCCACTAGGCCTTAAGTGGTGGTCTGGATGCTATTCATTTGGATGAGATGATAATCTAAGGTCCCACGTGTAAAATATGAGCCTATTCATGTCACGTTTTTGAACCCCTGGAAAATAATAGCTGTCCCTGGCAAAGCCCTGCAGAAAAAGTCACTCTCATTGGGAATCAGCTGTTATTAATAACAGTGCTTATTCCATTATCCTCGATGTAAAAGAATATATAGTTAAAATAAAACAGCTGTAGATGCAGGCGAGTAACAGAAAATGGATGAGCTGTTTGTGTGGCAATGCATTCTCTCCGCTGAGACATACCCCGGTTTCATTCCAGAGAAATCAGCCTTGACTGACATAAAAGGTCAGGGTAAAGGTTCCCATAACCTGTGTGGTCGTAGGGGAGCGAGGCGTCACAGACCTCAGCTTCTCTAGGGGCCAGCATATTGAGGGCGGCGCCCATCTATCTCCTCACCCTCGCTGCTTTACCTTCCCCGACCCTAAAGAGGGCAGGTACCCTTTACAGCTGGGTGAACTGGGGGAGCTGTACTGAAGCCAAGGCGCGCAAGCGGTCACCCATCCAATTGGTAACCACGCTCGACGCTGCTTAACCTTGACTTGGGAAAAGCGAGCGCTCTCACCACTGAGCTATCCCGTCCCCATAAGTATGCAATAAAAATGCAACATTCAGGTCTTTATGAGAAATCAAGAATAATACCATAGCCAGATACCCATGTCATTGAAGCTAGTTTGAATCAAACAGTCACAAAGAGTGTCAGATACAAAGTGCAGTTTGTGCATCAGAAATGATTCCTTGAGGAAGGATTCGCTTTCAGTTATGGGGCAATGTAAGCTTGTAACAAAGAAGCAGTAACGACAACGTCAATGAATTAGAAACAAGTGATAAAACCTCTTGCTTGCACAAGCCGTAATGGGAGACAGGTACAAAGATGTATGAAAGAATTTTGTTTAATCTCATGTTGTGTGCTCGTGTTATACCTAATTGTCAATTCCTAAAGGAATACGAACTTACATTCACGAACCAATGAGAGTGAAGTCAAATGGTCTTAACCACCCGGCTGTTTCGTACCTTGGAAAGACTATTGATAAATAGAAGATATTTTTTAACCACTTATGTCAGAGCAGATTTGTCTGCGTAAAATTCGGGCTGCTCTCCCCGGGGAGAGCGCGTCGCCACAAGAGCAGTGCCTACCCATTATTTTTTCTTTCTTTTTCCTGTATGCAACTCTATTTGTTTCCCTATCAGAGTGGCTTTTTTCCTACAGAATTTTGCCAGGGACCACCCCGTTGTAGCCATGGGTTCTTTTACGTGCGACAAATAAATATGTGTAACACAGGGAACCTTGATTTATTGTCCCATCCGAAAGACTAGCGCCCAAACCACCACTCATGATCTAATGGATGGGGGGAAAGTTTTGGGCCAAAACGGGATTCGAACCACCGCACACTCGGACCCGGACTTACCGCTTTCTAGGCAGACGCGTTACCTCCTGTACCACTGATCCTCCCGGACCACCGATGGAAAAGGCAGTGAGCAAAAGAAGGCAACAATAAGGAAATAAGCACTAGGTGACTGTGGGAATCAATAGATATACTACACCTATTGTTGGGGTCACGGTCTGACAATGGCTGGCGATCAGAGCCCTCATTTCCTGCTCTCAGCTTTCCAATGAACCAGTGGTCAGACCCATGGAAATATCTCCTCAGCGCTGTGTGTAGACCACTCTTCATTCTGTCAGATAGCTGGTCATTAACCCAGTCGATCGTTTGTCGTTTAGTGACTGGGCATTTTG
>CM060318.1:28216057-28223557 GCA_030674155.1 Stramonita haemastoma
AATAATGCAATTGTTTGTAGGTTGTGGGGTTTTCAGTTGATTAAAGACTGAAGGTAGAACAATGCAGTTATTTGCGTTGTTAGGGTTTTCAGTTAAATACTGTTGGTAGAATAAAGCAGTAATTTGCTTTGTAGGGGTTCCAGTTAAAATACTGTTGGTATAACAATGTATTATTTGCTTTGTTAGGTTTTCAGGTAGAACAACGTAGTTATTTGCTTTGTAGGGTTTTCAGTCAAAGACTATAGGTAGAACAATGCAGTTACTTGCTTTATAGATTGTCGGGTTTTCAGTTAAAGACTGCAGGTAGAACAACGCATGTACCTGCTTTGTAGGGTTTTCAGTTAAAGACTGCAGGTAGAACAACGCATGTACCTGCTTTGTAGGGTTTTCAGTTAAAGACTGCAGGTAGAACAACGCAGCTGTTTGTATTGTTGGGTTTTTAAATCATAGCTTCTCCTTCATCGTCATCGAACACTCTGACAACAACTATTGTCGTCTGTCACATTAACAAAAAAGCGTTGTGCTGCCGTTAAGCGCCTGACAAGTCAGACCCAGTGCATCCGACTTGGGCTTGGGAAAGAGTTGCATTTTTTTTTATATCTCTGGAAAATAAAAAGACTGGAAAATGGACCAAGAAGGCAGAAAATAAACAAGAAGGGGGTGACAGGGGAAAAAAGGCAGAAACAAAGAGAGGGATAGAAAGGAGAGAATTCCTAGCACAGAATATTCAGGAGATGGGGGATGCTGTTTATACTAATAGGCTCCTTACATCCCTAATGGGGGATTGGTTTACTACTCAGATATTCAGCAAGGAAGTTTCTTTTTTTACATTCATGATGATATAAAATTTCAGGAAAAAAGCCAAGCAGTTACATAGGCAAGGGTGAGTAATTTTGGCTTTGCGGAGTAGTGGACGAACAGCTGTGCATACCTGCTAAAGTATGTGAACATTTTGACAAAGTATTTTTTCAAACAGATTCGGAAGGCAACCCCCCATACCTTCAACACACTTGACATTACTTTCAGGCTGTACATCTTAAAAGTCAGTATTTCTCGCCTATATATACCACATCTATTCCACTGCAATAACTCCTACAAAAATACCCGAAAAAACTTTTTTTGTTCGTTTTTTTTTATTTGTTTTTGGGTTTTTTTACTGAAGACATTATTTCTTCACATTTCACATAGGGCTGAAACGTGATACAGCTTGAACTGTCAGCTTTGTAAAGAAGGGAGTTGAAAGGAACAGTGCCACCAAAAAAAGCATAACTTTGTCTGGACCATTTTTCTTTCGGTCTCTCTCTCTCTCTGAACTTCTCATAGAGTTAGGTTTCCACTGAGACAGTTCACAGAAGGGGTACCTAAGAAGTCATCTGTTTCTTTTGGGTTTGGTAGACAATATTGGTTTGCAATCATCAGGTCCTTTTTTGTACTGGTCTATTTGTCTGTTTATATGCCTGTCAGTCAGTCTGTCCGTCTGTCTATCTTTTTGTCGCTTTTTTTTTTTTGGGGGGGGGTGTTTGGTTTTTTTCTGTTGTCTGCAATATTGGTCTACAATCGTTATTTCATTTTTCTACTCTCTGCTTGTCTGTTTCTGTGCCTTGTCCGTCTGTCTGTTTTCCCGCTATCTGTTTATCTCTGAGTCTCTGTGTCTATGTTTCCGTTTGTGCTTAAATGCTTTTGCGTCAAAAGAACCCACGACAGCTGAAAATCTGAAGGATCAGGAAGGTATCTCCTGACTGTCCTGGTATAATTGGAAGGTTCAATTCCCAACTCTATCTCCGAAGTTGGAATGCCGCTACTTTAATGGAGAAATGGAGATAGAGACCTGATGCATACGTAAAATTTTCCCCATTGGTCAACCTTTAAACTCTAGCCAAGGAGTGAGAGAAAAAATCTTTAATGCCATTTTGTGATCTATCGTAAAGAGAATGGGGTGCTAAAGGCACTAGTAGAGACAGACAATAAAATTAATGGTCCAGACAGATGTATGGGGTTTTGGTGTTATTCCATCACTTCCAACCCCTTCTCTCAAAGCTGAAGGCTTCAAACCACCTCACGTTTCTTTCTGTGCCGCGCTTTGAAAAATAATACCTATTATCAAGCAGTTCTTAATGCATTGTTTTAAGAGTCTACTTTCAGCACTTCCTTATAGCAATGACTCATTAAACTCTACAACTTGGAAACAAGAGCAGAGGGCTTTAAAACCAAATTCTACAGAGCACACAGCTGCATTACTCTGCCAAGCACCCATTGATGCAACATACGGACACCACTGTTGTTGCTGAGCGCACAATTCACAGTTTGATTCACAACAATGGCTTATTCCCACTAACTCTTTTGGGAGCTATTGAGATAACATCCTTCAAAGGAAATCAGCCACTTAAATTGAAAGTCACATTGCCCAGGTCAATTTTCCTCTTCCACAGTGGTTAACAGAAGAAAGGGAAGCATCAGATCTTCAGCCGTTGTGAGGAAATGGGATGTTAGAGATGGCTAAAGGCTGACCTGATGGTTTCTTGCTGCGATCAACATGGAAGATTGCGAATCTTGGAGACTCTAAAGTTCTCATCATTAGTGAAAGTAGCACGTGTAAAAGCAGCTACCTCTGCTAAAAAGAACAGCTAATTATTGAACAGAAGAGCGGAAAATTTCAAGTAAGAGAGACATATGATATATATATATATATATATATATATATATATATATATATATATATATATATATATATATATATATATATATGTATATGTACATAAATATATAAATGTATATGTACATAAATATATATATATATATATTATATATAAACAGAGACAAGGACATCCAATGAGGAAGAAAACAAGAAAAACACAGAGAGAGAGAGAGACAGAGACAGACAGACAGACAGACAGACAGACAGACAGACAGACAGACAGACAGACAGACAGACAGAGAGAGGGGGGGAGAGAGAGTGTATTTATGTGTGAGTGGAAGTTTGCGTGCGTATGTGATTGCGTGCGTGCGTACGTGCGTGTGTGTGTGCGTTCATGCCTGTGTGTGCGTATGTGTGTGTGCATGCTTGTTCGTATGTGTGTGTGTGTGTGTGTGTGTGTGTGTGTGTGTGTGTGTGTGTGTGTGTGTGTGTGTGTATGTGTGTGTGTGTGTATGTGTGTGTGAGTGAGTGTGTGTGTGTGTGAGTGCGTGTATGTGTGTCGGTGTCTGTGCCTGTGTGTAATCATAAGCTAGCGAGAGTGAGACAGACGAAGCAGATGGTTTCCATAAGGCAAAAAAAATTAACATACCACCAGAAAAAGGACTAGCATACGACACACACATACATACATACAACACACACAACACAAACACACACACACGCACCACACACACACACACACAACACACACACACAACACACAACACACACACACACACACACACACACACACACACACACACACACACACACACACACCACACACACCACACACACACACACACACACACACACACACACACACACACCCCCCCTCCCTCCTGCCCCCCCCCCCCCCCCAAAAAAAAAAAGAACAAAACCAAATGACGAGCCATCAACGTTGGTAACAAGAGAAACAAAGTCTGTGTTAGAGAACACTGCAGCACTGCCCTTTAAAGTACAGGGAAGTTCTTGTGTTAGCCACTGTGATCAAACGACGTGTGCCATTAGCCCAGATAGAAGAGAAAAGGACCGAGGCAGAGAAATACACTTCTGCTGTTGTTGTTAGGGGACGGGATAGCCTAGTGGTTAGAACATTGCACTCGCAATTTGACGACCCGGGTTCGATTCTCCGTGCCTCGAGGGGATTTTTCCTCTGGAGTTAACATCAGTGCTGACTCCACTCTCCCCCAAAAAGTCTTTCGGATGAGACTATAAACCGAGGCCCCGTGTACGAACGCACGCAGAACATCTTGCACACACGTTAAATCCTGATATGTTGATAGAGACGCGACATTTTTAACAACCTTGATGATGATGATGATGACGACGACGACGAGATGGTGATGACGATGGTGATGACGATAACGACGTCGACGTCTCGACGACGACGACGACGATGATGATGATAATGATGACGACGACGACGACGATGACGACGATGAAAACTTTTTGCAGTCGTATTCTAACGATTTTGTACCCATTAACAAATATATTATGTGCACAGGAGCTATCAATATCATATTAATCCGAACTGTCTTGTCTCCTCCTACTTTCAAAGTGTGTCACCCTCATAAACACCAACACACATCGAAACCAAACCATAGATCACTAACTGGCATCGTCTTTCAGACACAAGCAGACGTTAATGTCATCGATCAGAAGCAGGACCTATGTATGTCCTTATGTCTGGCATGGCCTTTAATTAGCAGGCCACACAATAGCGTCCAGGCCTGAAAGATGCCAGACAGAGATGCTGACGTCTTCACCCCCCAAAAGGAGGCAATTACTGATAGGTGTTATGATCCCATACAACACGGAGGTACCAAGACTATTTGTCAGATCACCTTGGCTTTTGGCTGGATTCGGTTTTTTTGTCCCAAGATGTTTGTGTCAGTTATAAAGTAGTAATAATGGGAGGACATATGGAAAGAAATGGGTTTTTTTTCAGAAACACAAACACAAAAAAAGAAAAAGATAAGTGAGGAAGGGGAAAAGATTCATACAGACAAAGAATCGGACAGACAAATTGACTGACATACTAACAAACAGTTTTCAATTCAATAATTATGAAGGGGAAAAAAATCCCATTGCTTGTTGGACATGCACATACAAATCCAAACAAAAAATAGGAATATTAATTTAGAAAGAAAGAAAGAAAGAAAGAAAGAAAGAAAGAAAGAAGATAGATAGATAGATAGATAGATAGATAGATAGATAGATAGATAGATAGATAGATAGATAGATAGATAGATAGATAGATAGATAGATAGATAGATAGATAGATAGATAGATAGATAGATAGATGCATTAATGCATTGAGAGATAGATACATAATAGACATATACATAGATAGACACACGCCAAACAAAAAAACCCAGTATCACACCAATATCACTCATGTATGCGAGATGCTACGTTAATCTGCTATAAAGATCTAAAAGACATTAGCTTTAAAACCCCAGAAAGAAATACCACCTTACACCTGACCCACAAATAAACTCAGATCAAATTAGGCATTTGCCTCACTAATCAGACGTCACCCTTTTGTTGTTTATCCTTTCCCTGTCTATAGTAGGTCATCACAATAAACTCCCGCCCAATAAAAGATCAGAAAATAATGTGGACATCCCTGCTCAAAGGGGAGGCAATTACTGGTAGCTGCTTAGCTCCACACAAAAGGGGGAGCACTACGCGCGGGCCAACTCCCTGTCAAAGATCACGGCCGTTTTGGTTCCAGTCGTCTGCTTCATTCTGTCGGTAGTTCGGTGATGTTATCAAAGAAAGTATGGCTTAAGAGAGAGAGAGAGAGAGAGAGGAGAGAGAGAGAGAGAGAGAGAGAGAGAGAGAGAGAGAGAGAGAGAGAGAGAGAGAGAGAGAGAGAGAGAGAGAGAGAGAGAGAGAGAGAGAGAATGAGCCTAACTCGATGAAAATGTTGGTAGGAGAAAGCTTTAAAAATAAAAATTCACCGTAAGGTAAAGAAACCAGAACACAAAGTAAACTCAATCTTGGCAAAAACTTCCAAACATTGATACGGGAATCCAAAAAATATGTATACACCCATCTTAAACCAGCATGTAGCGTACAGAAGTAAGGTAATAATCATGAAGGTATCATCCGATCTTTCCATACATTGTTATCGTGATAGTGACGACAATGATGATGACAGTGGTGGTGGTGGTGCTCGTCATTGTGATGACGGTGATACTGATGGTGACGGCAATGACGCTGACAAAAAAATGATGAGGGTTGTGATGATGAGTACTGATAGTCATTACAAACAAAATCTATTTAAAAAAAAAAAAAGAAATGTCTACAATACCTTTTTATGTCTCTGTCTTGTTGATCCCATTTGGCTAAGTCTCGAATTTCCTAAGTTAATCTTAGAGGATCAATGAAAAATCTCAAACCAAGTCACAGGCATCATATTCCAGACTGAGGTAGGCGGTAATGCCATTTAACAACAGCTAGAACTACATCCTCATGTCTGACAGCAGCTATTATTAGTTGTTACACTACTCCACAGTCTGAAAGAGTACCCGACAGTGGTGTTGACTTCTTCACCTAAAGAGGTGGCAATGACAGGACGATGTGTTAGTTCTCCACAGAAAATAGAAAGTATTAAGCAGTGGTGACCCGACTCTTTAGAAATTGCATTCTACTGGTTTCAGCCATCTTTTTCTGTCCTGTCCGTGGTCTGGTTGGTGTTTTTATTTCAAAGTATGGAGAACGGGATAGCCTAGTGGTTAGAGTGTTGTATTCGCGATTCAACAGCCTGAGATCGAGCCCGGATTGGATTCACCACCAATATGCTTGTCACCACTCCGCCAAGAGCCCTTTGGATGAGACTATGAACCGAGGTCCCATATGCAAACCCACGCAGACAATTTCCTGTATTAGTCAAAACCTGATATGCCTTTTTAAATGTGTAGGCCATTCAAAAAACCGGTAAGGGCAGATGACAAATGTGTCAATCAAGGTTTGAATGCAGAGTAGTGTTGGGTTTAGACATCATCTCCGAAGTCAGAATGCACCTACCTTAATGATAGGCAAAAACGGTCACATACGCAAAAATCTCAATATTGATAAAAATCACAGTTCTAGTTAAGTCACAAAACAAAATGAAAAATTTTCATAGCTATAAGGACAATCGCAACAGACATCAGAGACACAGAGACACTGAGACGGAGTCGGAGAGACAGAAAGACAGACAGTAAGAGACAAAGACAGGGAACTTAAATTTTACAAAAATACACACAGAGAAAATGAGGTAGCAAGAGAGACATAGGGATACATAAATAGACAGAGACACACGGGAAGAAGTTAGAAGAATACACTGACACCACAGGGAGACAGACAGACACATCACAGACAGACAGAAGACAGACAGACAGAAGACAGACAGACAAACAGACAGACAGAGACAGGCGGGCAGTAAGCTAGGCACAATATAAAAGAAGGCAGGAGAAATGCAGACCACATTGTCCCCGAATCACAATAAACGGATGGCTTCTTAAGTTTTTTGGTGTCCTCTGGAATCCAACTTAATGGACACGTGGCTTCAAGAGAAGTTCAGATAGACAGACAAACAAACAGATAAAATAATCCAGAAAAGTTTATCGACTTTTGGTGGCACCATTAATTTTCTTCCCGCCACTTCTCACAAAGCTGCTAGCTACTTCTAGGTCACACATGCTTTTTTTTTTGTTCTTCTTCTTCTTCTTCTTCTGTGAAGTATGAGAAAGAGATGGCTGATGTGAAAGAGTGCTTGGGGCTTTGTTGTAAGACTTAGTACACTTTGGGGGTGAAAAAAAACACCAAAGTGT
>CM060318.1:28228557-28232384 GCA_030674155.1 Stramonita haemastoma
CACTTGCTTAAAAGTAGGTCATTATCCAAACATCCAGAAAAATATAAATATAGAAAAACACGTCAGATATTTATTTATCGTTTAAAAAAATCGACAGACTGTTTAATGCAGTAAGGTTTTCTGTGAGTGAAGTGGCATATATCCCACAGCAAAGCGTTCTTTGTGAGCAAGAGAAGACACCCAAAGAAGCAGAGGGAAAACAGATCGCCGTGTGCTCTGATGTCATGTATCCCTCATTTTCTATTTTGTGTTCATGCCAGCACTAAATAATTTATGTTTCAATAGATCGTCAGTAAGGATTGAATGTAGATAGGGTGATAGGTAAGTAAATTCGTCCGTAGACAGAAAGTTACAAAGACAAGGAATGTATAAATAACGGAATGTGGCTACATTTATGGTAGGCAAAATCAGTCGCATAAGTAAAATCTCACCATTGGTAAACCTTAGAGCTCTAATCAAAGAAGTGAATATCAGAAAAAGAATGTAACTAAACAGGCATATGGGTGGCCTGTTTTACTTAACAAATTTTCTTCAGTATTTTAATCATTTAGCTTTTTATGATTTTACTACCAAACATGAAAATAAACATAGAATATAACTACACCCTAACTCCACATCTGAGCATCCAACAGGCACTACCCTTTACATTACCTTGGAAGATGACACCAGTGACTTGCATCATATTTCAAACTCCAGCAGACAGTAATAGCATCAGTCAGGCGCTGTACCAAGGCATCGTGACAGACACCATCTATAATTAGTTGTCACAATAGTCTTCAATCCAAAGTATGAGCAGATGGTTGTTTATGGTCTTCACTTAAAGGGGAGGTAATTAATGGTCGTTGGTATACTTCCAAATGGATGGAAAAGCACAGTCGCTCCAAATAGAAGGGAGAGCACTATAAAAGGGTGAGACAACTGTCAAAATTCACAGTCTGCTGGGTTCATTCATCTGTTGTATTCTATGATTAGACTTGTTGTTATTATCAAAGGAAGTCATGGCTGTATGGCCGAAGGTAAAAGAAGTGGAAAGAGAGAAAAGGAAATGAGAAAGACAGACAGACAGACACTGAGAGATGTCTGGGTGAGTATAACAGATATAGGTAACTTACTATTTAAGCATCTGAATTTGAGGTTATTATTCATACTGACTACTTTCGTTTGGCTACAAAGCCATGCACGCATCTAAGAACGAATAAGTTGGGACTGCATACCATATGCTAATCTAGATGTTAATTCCTGCAGGTGAGACTGAAAACGGTTGCTTGACTTTTATTCGATGTGATTAACAGGCATCCCAGTAGCAATATTTGCTTTGTTATATGCTTTCAAACTGAATGAACGTCTTCACCTTCACCTATCTCACACTCAAATGGACCGTTGGGGGACCACTGACGAGTTTGCAACTAGCTCCTTCAAAATCTTCAGTATAAATAAGTATACATTAAAACAAATGATGATATATATAAAAACATAATTCACCCAGCTTCAAACCTCTGTGATTAATGCGCTTGCTTCATTTGTACTAGCTTCTTCAAAATCTTCAGTATAAATAAGTATACAATAAACAAATGCTAATATATATATATATATATATATATATACAGATATAGATATATTTATACATATATATAACATATATATATATAACATAATTCACTAGCTTCAAACCTCTGTGATTAACATGCTTGCTTCATTTGTCCTGCTATAAAGACTTATGTACAGTCCCCAAGACCATAAAAGTAAATCACTGACCATTGGTTGACATCATCCTTCAAACTGACACAGACAGACGTTAATATCATTGATCAGCATCAGGCGTCAGAAGAGAAGTAGGGGGGGGGTAGCTCCGGCACCATCTATAATTAGTTGTCACAATACTCTGCCGGCTGAAAGGATGCCAGACTGTGATGATGACGTCTACACCCGCAAGGGCAGGTAATTACTGAGATTTGCTTTAGCTCCACACAAAAAGGGAGAGCACAACTCTGAGACGATACCGCTCTTGAATACCATGGAGATGGGGTTCCATTGCTGTGCTCCTTTCTGTCCGTAATTTTGCCATTGTTATCAAAGAAAATGGGGGGGCTCTGCCAGCCAATGGTAAAGAGAAGGAAAAGGGGGGAGGGTGGGTGATGGGGCAGTGATAGGGGAAGGAGGAGGGTTGAGAGTCATCTGCCTTCATGGTCCTACTGAAATAATACTCTCCCTCTGTCTCTCTGTCTCTGTCTCTGTCTTTGTCTCTCTCTGTCTCTCTGTCTCTCTGTCTCTCTGTCTCTCTCTGTCTCTCTATCTCTCTCTCTCTCCCTCTGATTTTTTAGAAGACATGGAGAGGAGGAGAAAAAGAAAAATATGTCAGTAGAGGAACAAGAAAAAATGCCATTTAAAAAATGCAATCTTCTGCTAAAACACAAGAAACGGGAGACACATCTTACCACTTTATTGCCCCCCCCCCCCCCCCCCCCCCAACTTTACCCAGAAAAACAATCAAAACAAAAAAATATCCCTACACATATACACAAGCAATCAACCAAGATCGAAAAAAATGGTCAACTGTTTGAAAGACAAAGAAGCGTGTACCACAAACAACCGAACCAAAATATTTATACGATTGATTTTTTTTCTCTCATTTTTCGGCTACAACTCCGAGGTTCATCAACAGTGAGATTCAGTGTAAGCATCTGTTTTCGTCCACAATTAAGGTAACTGCAATCCATCTTCAGGGACCTATCCTTGATAATCTGGTACGAATAACTTGAAAGATCATCACTGATACTATACACATGTGGCTCATGAGCAAGGTAGCTGCAGACAAGAAAAAGCAACATCACTAAAACTTATCCCCCTATCGCGGAATTATTTGAATTTATTTATCTTATTTATTCATTCTTTTATATCGAGAATAATTGGAATAAGCACTCATGTGCTTTTTTTTACATCAAGTCCCCGTGTGTATGCAGTTTGTAAATTTTGTCATCTGTTCCCAACCGGCACACAATTGCCTACTCTTTCGAAAAGCGGAACAGGATTTAACGTGCGCGCTAGAAGATGTTCTGCGAGCGTTCGCACACGGGGCCTCGGTTTATAGTCTCATCTGAAGGACTTTGGGGGAGAGTAAAATCAGCACTGATGCTAACTCCAGGAGAAAAATCTCCTCGACCGGACTCGAACCGGGTCGTCAAATTGCGAGCGCAATGTTCTGACCACTAGGCTATCCGTGAGACAATGAGGTAATGGGGACTGGTGATAACTGGTTGTTAGGTCTAACTAAGCCTCAGGTGGCCGTCTGCTCAGAGAAACGTGAGGCTGAAAGGTTTCTTACTCTTAGTGATCATTGGAAAACATTAAAATGGGTGAGAGGGAGAGAGAGAAGAGAGAGAGGAGAGAGAGGGGAGAGAGAGAGAGAGAGAGAGAGAGAGAGGAGAGAGAGAGAGAGAGAGAGAGGAGGGAGGAGGAAGAGAGAGAGAGAGAAGGAAGGAAGAGGAAGAAGAAGAAGAAGAAGAAGAGAAGAAGAAGAAGAAGAAGAAGAAGAAGAAGAAAACAAAAAACAACAAAAAACAAACAAAACAACAACAACAAAACTACAACTACAACAACTAATAAGCAGGAATTGCAGGAAGAAATCAGCAGAACAGAGAAGAAGCAGTGGAACTAAAATTGAAATGGCAGAGACACAGGAGCGAAGACACGAACAAGAGACAGAGAGACAAAGACAGACAGACAGACAGACAGACAGACAGACAGACAGACAGGACAGACAGAGAAGAAGAAGAAGAAGAAGAAGAAGAAGAAGAAAACAACAACACAACAACAACAACAACAACAAC
>CM060318.1:28249984-28264984 GCA_030674155.1 Stramonita haemastoma
AAATGCATAACATTGCATTTCTGAGTCTGTTGTGTATCTGTTATTTGTGTATCTAGGATTTTTCCTTTGGAGTTAACACCAGTGCCGACTCCACTCCCCCCTAAAGTCCTTCGGATGAAACTATAAACTGCGGTCCAGTGTGCAAACGAACCGCAGAATATCTTGCACACACACGTTAAACCCGTTCTGCTTTTCAAAAGAGTAGGCTATTGTGTGCCGGTTGGAACAGATGGCAAAATTTACCAAACTGCAGACACATGGGGATTGGATAAAAAAAAAGCACATTAGTGATCATTCCAATAGCCTCGAAATAAAGAATAAATAAATAACTAAATAATAAATAAATGAACAAAATGTCTAATATGTCAGTCTCTTCTGCTTTTCTGCCTTTTTGTCTTGTCTTTCCTTCTCCCTAGCCCTGTCTCAGATTGTCAATTTTTCTGTCTGTGTCTTTTTTTTTTTAGCGAAGACTCTCCTTTTTTTCAATAGAATTTCAATTTAAAAAAACAAAAACAGCTACAATAACAACACATTGATACATCCAGAACAACACAACATGATGAAAGGTTTTATACAATACCTTACATTGTCTGTTTCATTCAGAGCAGATTTACAGCGGCTGCTGACATTTTTATACACCAGTATGATGCCTGGCCGAAGTGCCCGCGGCAGAGAGTAATGCAATTTGAGAGGATCAGTAAAAGTGAATTACTGTCATAAAACGAAAGGCTAATCTAATGAAGTAGACAATTTTGCTGAAAATACAATGTCGTCGTAAACTTTTCTGAGAAGGGATCTTAATAAACATCTAAAAGCATGGGGAAAAAATAAAAAATAAAAAGCACTGCCTGTATAGTTGAAAAAAGATGACAAAAATGTCTTTAATTATTTTATACAGAACGATAGTAAAACACATGTTTTTGTATTACCAAAACTATTAAAACATCTTATTCACTGAACTAAAAAAAAAAACATGTTAAAATACATGATCTATATTACAAAATACATTGAAAACATCTTATTTACTTATCCAAAGAACGTGTTTGAGAAATAACTTTCTATGCATGAATATATTGCAACATAACGACTTACAAAATGATAAAATCCTATATTTTAAATTAAAGAAAACAACTACAGAGAAGCTTATCAGGGACCTAAAAAATAGAAGTTAGTCTAATCCCATTGACATGAAAAGACGGCATTTCAAACCGAACCAATAAAATGTCGTTGCAAGAATTGAATTAGATAGTACAGAAAGAAAGAAAAGAAAGAAAGAAAGAAAGAAAGAAAGAAAGAAAGAAAGAAAGAAAGAAAGAAAGAAAGAAAGAAAGACAGACAGACAGACAGACAGACAGACAGACAGACAGACAGACAGACAGAAAGAAAGAAAGAAAGAAAGAAAGAAAGAAAGAAAGAAAGAAAAGAAAAGAAAGAAAGAAAGAAAAGAAAGAAAGAAAGAAAGAAAGAAAGAAAGAAAGAAAGAAAGAAAGAAAGAAAGAAAAAGAAAACAAGGGGAATAAAGAAAAGAAAGGAGAAGCATACCAATGTTTATGATGTATTTATTTACTCTAATGCTTCTCGCAGCCTTCTGTGCTGAAACAGAACCCCTAACTTTGCACCAAAATAATAGAGAGGAAAATGAATAAAGAAAAAAAAACATTAATGATTTCACAAAAAATAGATTTACAATGAACAAATTGCCTAATTGAACTGTCACATCAGCTTGTTTTAAGATAAACATTTTCTGTAAAAGACTTTCAACAAAAGTGAGAACTATAAAAAATATTGTTGAAAATATTGCACAAATGAAGAAAGAAGTTAATAAGCAACAACTGCCCTTTTGATATCATGGTCCGTTCAAAGAGTTTTTATGACGTAATCAGTAATCAGGATAGACAGTTCAGCCAATCAGATGATTCCAAAGACCACACGAGTGTGATGATGTCACTAAGATCTTGATTGGCTATCCTCTGAACGCGTCTCTCTGGGTTTGGTGGGGGTTCTTTTTGGTTTGCTTTGTTTTTGTCTTTTTGGGGGGGTAATGGGTTTGTTGTTTTTTACGGGGGGGGGGGGGGGAGATTGATTTTTTTTACTGAGGGTGTTGTGTAAATAAACCTCTGGCTTATCTAACTGAGCTCTAGAAAATATTTGAGTTCCTGTTCTGTCTCTAAACTATCTGTGTGTATCAATCTGTCTGTCTGTCTGTCTCTGTCTGCCTGTCTCTCTTTCGTTCTTTCTCTCTGTCTCTCTCATTGTTTTTGCCTCACACACACACACAACACACACAACACACACACACACACACACACACACACACACACACACACACACAACACACACACACACAAAACACACAACACACAAACACATACAACACACACACCACACAAGACACGCATACACAACACACACACACACACACACACACACACACACACACACACAACACACACACCACACACACACAACGCGCTTGTACGTGTGCCTGTGCACACGCTTTAAAGCAGTCTATCATTTTAAATTTCTAGTTATTTGAAAATTAGCTAATTAACTATTTTTTTGTTTTTATACTACGTTTATTATACAGGTTTTTCGTTCTTACTTTTCTTTTATCTTCTGCAACATTATATCTTTGTCAAATTTTACTGTGAACTTTTTTTCTTAAAAGCTATCTTTGTCATTATTTTTGGATGAAATGATATTCAGAAAAAACAAGTGCGTATGAGGAATTTATTGCTGCTAAGATGCTATATTTTTTTTTACATGATTGGTTTCCGTTTGTTCAGAGGAAAGGACTATCAAGAGCACAGCAGTATCACAACACTGTGTGGTCCATGGAGCTGTCTGATAGGCTGTACTGTCTTGTTTTCATTACCGATGAGATTGCAGCAATGACTAAAATACTGGGAATGTAAGGAGCTATTCATTTATCTATTTATTTATCTATTTGTGTTCATCATTTGTTATGGATGTACTCATTCGCACTTTTGCTGCTAAAGGCTGAAGATCAGCCCGAAGTAAAATGTCGAGTAACACATTCAGCACTGGCTAATGCAAGAAAACTGAAACTAAGTGTATGGGAGCTATAGTATCGGATGAAGAATCAAAACCTGAAATTCTCTCCAAGATAGCCCAGACCACAGCATGCAATGACCAAATTGAAAGTCCTCTGGAACAACAAGAACATTGCCATCAGCTTCAAGATCATACCGATGCTTTCCCTGGTCATGTCTATGTATTTGTACGCGTGTGAAACGTGGACCATAACAGCAGACTTCGTGGTATCTGATAAAGAAATCGTATAACCAACGAGGAAGTAAAAACCAGAAATGGAAAACGCCATCGAGCCATATCAAGAGGTCTTGACTTCTGTAAAATGACTCAAACTGAATTGATATGGGATTATCCCACAAACAGAGAAAGCGATGGACAAAGACAGTATCAGAGAATGGGCTGGCTTTGAGTGGAACGGCATACAACAGAAAAGCAAAAAAAAACTGCAAGGAAGAGTAGAGGAAGCTGGTTGCAAAACCTTCAGTGGTGCCCTAAGGGACTACTAGACTACGGGATATTGGCGGATGCTGCTAGAAATGTAGCGTAGCCAATGATGAGCATATTCACTGAGCACCACCATCATCAACAAAACAGTCTCCGCTGACGCTTTAAACCATTCAAAGAAAAGGATGGTGAAGAGCAAAGCAGCGGGGTCATTTTGATGTGTGACCTTTAGGGTCAGGTCATTAGCCGGACTGTCCATCTTCATTGAGGATGGCGCCAGTGGAAGTGTTTGATCATTGGAGGATGTAAGAAGATGGAGGGTGACTGAGTTCTTATTTGTTATCTGTTTCTTTTTTTTTTTTGAGTGTTTCCTTTCCTTTTTCGTTCTTTCATTTTTGTGTCTGTTTTTTTTTTCTTTTTTTTCTTTCTTTTCTTTTCTTTTCTTCTTTTCTTTTTTTCTTTTCTTTCTTTCTTTTCTTTCTTTTCTTTTCTTTCTCTTTTCTTTTTCTTTCTTTCTTTCTTTCTGTTCTTTTTTCCTTTCCTTCTTTCTTCTCTTTTCTCTTCTTTTTTTCCTTCTTTCTTTCTTTTCTTTCCTTTCTTTCCTCTCTTTCTTTCTTTCTTTTCTTCTTTTCTTTCTTTTCTTTTTTTTTATCTCTTTCTTTTCTTTCTTTCTGTTTTTTTTTCCTTTCCTTCTTTCTTCTCTTTTCTCTTCTTTTTTTCGTTCTTTTCTTTCTTTTCTTTCCTTTCTTTCTCTATTTCTTTCTTTTCTTTCTCTCTTTCTTTCTTTCTTTCTATTTTTCTTTTTATTCCTCAGCTAGAAGTCAAGGGTTCACAAGTGGTAAAGTTTTGTGTATGCGACTTCTTTTTCTTTTTTTTTTGTTCTTTTTTCTTTTCTTCCTTTATTTGATGGTTTTTTTCTTCAGCTTTTGTTTTTAGATCTACCTTTTTTCTCTTTTTTTTTTTCTCCCCCCTTTTTTATCGACGATTTTCATCAGGGTTTTGACGGGAGGGGGGTGCATGATTTGGGGGGAGGGAGTCTTTTCTTTGCTTTCTGCTATGTTTTCGTGGTTTTTTTTTTTATTTTTCTTTTATTTTTGTGTTTGCTTTTAGTATACAGTCTGTTTGTTCCTTTTTTTTCCATATTTCTTTCTCTTTTTTTTCTTTCCTGTTATTTCTTATCTGGATTTTTTTTCTTTTCATCATTTCCTTTTTTTGCTTGTCTTTTTAAAAATAAACTGTTCGTCTTCTTTTCCTCCCTTCTGAATTTCTTCATTTTTTTACTTCTCAATTTCATACCTCGTTCTGTCCTTTTGGATTTTTTTTTTCCGTTCTTTTCCTCTGTGAGAGTAGAGAGTGTTTTAAGTTAAGATAACGATATTTAAAATATCTTTTTCTCAATGAAACCTAAGAGGGACCTTGCTTTGGCAAATCAGTTTTCTATTCATTCGTTGGGTTTTTTTTGTTATTATTGTTATTTTGGGTTTTTTGTTTGAATTGAATAAGCTTTCTCTAGTGGGGATGCCGGGGCCGTCAGTATAAATAGCATACCCACATGCTGGAAATTCGGTGCTAGAAAATTCCTCCTCTCTCTCACTCTCTGCATTATTCGTGTTCTTCCTATCATCTCTTTTTTGTCTATTTTCTGCCTTCTTGGTCCATTATCCTGACTTTTTTTTTTACCCCAGAAAGTTTTAAGAGATAACAATTCTCTCTTATGCTGAAGTCGAATGCACTGGGCCTGACTTGTCAGGTGCTTAACGGCAGCGTGACGAATTTTCGCTCATATAATTGACAACAATAGTTGCTGACTGAGCGTTTGACGAAGAAGAAGAAGCTTGTTTATATTGACTTTCTTTTTCGTGTTCTGTTCCTTTTTGTGAACATTAAAATTAATTCCGATATTCCTATGCACTAAGGTTTGACAGGCAGGCTTTTGTTTGCTGCTGCTTGCTGCTGCTGCTGCTACTACTACTACTACTACTACTACTACTACTACTACTACTACTACTACTACTACTACTACTACTACTACTACTACTACTACTACACTATTATTATTATTATTATTATTATTATTATTATTATATTATTATTATATTCATCATCATCATCATCATTCTTATCATCATCATCATCATCATCATCATCATCATCATCATCATCATTATTATTATTATTATTATTATTATTATTATTATTATTATTATTATTATTATACTTACCTTTACTACTTTTTTAATACCACTTTATGTCACAGCAGATTTCTCTGCGCGAAATTCGGGCTGCTCTCCCCGGGGAGAGCGCGTCGCCACAAGTGCAGCGCCTACCCATTACTTTTTTTCCCCTCAGGGATGGTGTCTAAACACGACACCTGTGTGCATGCTGGTTTTTTATGATTTTGTCATCCGCTCCTACCAGCACACGATGGCCTGCTCTTCCGAAAGGCGGAACGGGATTTTAACGTGTGCGCAAGATGTTCTGCGTGCGTTCGCACACGGGACCTCGGTTTATAGTCTCATCCGAATGACTTTGACATTCAGTTCGATTTTTTCGTCAAACTGGGAAGAAAGGGCGAGCTGGGTACGAACCCAGAAACTCGCGGTTTACATACTGGCAGGCGAAAGTCTTAACCATCCTGCCACCATCCTTCCTATTACTACTTGTTTCTATTCTACTATTGCTACTTTAACTATAAAACTACCACTAGCTACTCCCAGTACTGCTGTTGCTGCTGCTACTTCTACTACTTCTGTAATAAATATATATATATATATATATATATATATATATATATATATATATATATATATATATCTCTCTCTCTCTCTCTCTCTCTCTCTTTTGCAGCAACTAAACTCCCGATCGTGACATCTTTCTTTTTGCTGATGAACATTGTTGAGGACAAAACTATTTCCTGTTTCAGTGATAGAGTACAATTAACACGACTAGACAATGGACAAGAACTTTTGACCCGGAAGGTTAACAGTCAGACTACCTGATACTTCCGCTTGTGAATTATCTTACTTTCTGATAAGAATCTAAAGTGCCACTTTTAGACTGCTGACCTTTCGTCCAAACATTATACGAGAATTAATATCCTCTCCTCTCTCTCTTCAATCCTTTAAGTGCTCATGTGGCACTTATTTCATGACTGTAAAACACTTCCTCCAGACCTGTCCAACACACCAAAACCTAAGGGTCAATATCTGACCTACTGACCTGCTGATGAGGGACAAGCTTTTTGGACCCCTGGAGGGCCTTCAGCACACGACAGCATTTTTCAGCGCCTCAGAAGTTGCTATCTGAATGTTCAGAACAAGAAGAAGAAGAAGAAGAAGAAGAAGAAGAAGAAGAAGAAGAAGAAGAAGAAGAAGAAGAAGAAGAAGAAGAAGAAGAAGAAGAAGAAGAAGAAACCCTTTAAACTTCTGCAATCCTGAAATTCTATTCACTTACAATTCCACAGACCACAGAGGCTATATCAGGGTTGATCCCATGTAACATTATCCTCGATATAAAAGAATAAAATAACAAAAATATGTAATAAAATAAAAATAACAAATAAAGGAAGGCTTATATTGTAAGAGTTCAGAGATGTATTCTTTCGATTTGTTCTGTTATATGATGATAATCGAATAAGCTCTCTTGTGCTTTTTTTCATCCAGTCCCCGTGTGTATACAGTTTTGTAAATATCATCTGTTCCCACCGGCACACGATGGCCTACTCTTACGAAAAGCGGAACAGGATTAAACGTGTGCACAAGATGTTCTGCGTGCATTCGCACACGAGGTCTCAGTTTACAGTCTCATCCGAAGGTCTTTTGGGGAGAGTGGAGTCAGCACTGATGTTCACTCCGGGAGAAAAAAATCCTTTCGAACGGGAGTTGAACCCGGGTCGTCAGATTGCAAGCGCAATGTTCTGACCACTAGGCTATCCCGTCTCCCCCCCCCCCCCCCCCCCCCCAGCCAAAACACCCGCTCCTGATATCAACACCTTAGCCATCAAGAAGGAGAATACAAAGTGATCGCTACAATCTTTGGCCAAACTTATTCACTGAAAATAGATGTTAAAAAAGAATGCTTCATTCTGTTGTAGACTACATGCAAGTGTCATAACACTAAAATATAGCCCCCACCTGAGGACTATAGCTAAAAACGGCAAAATATCGAAGCCCTGTGGAAAGCAGTTCTGGGAAAATATATAAAAAATGCACGCGTCAGCTCATCATGACCAGATAGCCAAAGAAGTCCACTTCAGCAGACAAGGGGGACGGATAGCCTAGTGGTCAGAACATTGCGCTGGCAATTTGACGACCCGAGTTCGATACCCGGTCGAGGGGATTTTCCCCTGAAGTTAACATCAGTGCTGACTCCGCTCTCCCCAAAAGTCTTTCGGATGAGACTGTAAACCGAGGCCCCGTGTGCGAACGCACGCAGAACATTTTACGCACACGTTAAAACCTGTTCCGCTTTTCGTAAGAATAGGCCATTGTGTTCCGGTGGGAACAGATGACAATATCTACACAACTGCATACACACGAGGACTGGATATAAAAAAAAAAGCACATGAGTGCTTATCCCATTATCCTCGATATAAAAGAATGAAATAAAAAAAATTTAAATAAATAAATAAATAAAGACAGCCAAAGATGTCCACTCCAGCACACGAGGCTGATGTGGCTGTTCCGTGATGGCTGAAGGGAACAAGGACTGTGGTGTAGGATAGGGGTGGGGGTGAGGGGGTGATGATGTCCCTGACATTTCATACACAGCTTTGGGCAGCAATTTGTCCACATTAAAGGATTGTCTGGACACCTCCCTTTACCGGGGAATGTTGTCATATCTCTCTCTCTCTCTGTCTCTTGTCTTCCTGTCTGTCTCTGTCTCTGCTCTGTCTCTGTCTCTGTCCGTCTGTCTGTCTCTGTCTCTGTCTCTGTCTTTGTCTCTGTCTTTCTCTCTCTTCTCTCTCTCTCTCTCTCTCTCTCTCTCTCTCTCTCTCTCTCTCTCATCTCTCTCTCTCTCTCTCTCTCTCTCTCTCTCTCTGTCTCTCTGTCTCTGTCTGTCTCTCTCTCCTCTCTCTCTCTCTCTCTCTCTCTCTCTCTCTCTCTCTCTCTCTCTCTCTCTCTCTCTCTCTCTCTCTCTCTCTCTCTCTCTCTCTCTCTCTCCTCTCTCTCTCTCTCTCTCTGTTTTGTTTGCATCTTACTCCATACTTTGCTGACTTAACAGTTTTTACTTAGGGTGAGATAGCTAAGCGGTCAGAGCGCTCGCTTTCCACAAGTCAAAGTTAAGTTAAGCAGCATCGAGCGTGGCTACCAGTTGGATGGGTGACCGTTTGCGCGCCTTGGCTTTTGTACAGTTCCCCAGTTCACCCAGCTGTAAATGGGTATCTACCCTCTTCAGGGTCAGGGAAGGTAAAACAGCGAGGGAGAGGAGATTGGCTCTGCCCTTAATATGCTGGCCCCTAGAGAAACTGAGGTCTCTGATGCCTCGTTCCCCTTGGACCACGTAGGTTATGGGACACCTTTACCTTTACCTTTCACTTATGATTTTTTTCAGTTCCTTTATCTGTTTATTTCGAACCACCCAGGATTGGTCTTTCTAAAATTTACATTATGTTGAGATATTATTTTTTGATTCTGGTTCTATTATTTGTGAAGATAAGGGATGATGGAGAGGTAAAGAGAGAAGGGGACAAGTTTATTACTAGGAGTGTTATCACTGACAGGATTTTCATTGGATTGACACACTGTTCAGAGGAAAGACCAGTTCAGAGCATAGCAGCATCCTGACCCTGTGTGATCCTTGGAGGGATTCATCTGATTGGATGAATGTCCATCTTCATTACTGACAACCAAATAATAACCTTTGATAACTGGAAAGGTGTAAAAGGCCCCGTTTAATTCTGCATTTCCTTTCTTATTCACTTGTGAGAAGTTTGTGTTTCTGATCTATTTTATCCGTCATTTTTAACATAAGGTTGTGGGGGGAATTTGTTTTCACGCAGAGAGATGTGACAGTTTAAATAGGTGTTTATCAATTCATCTATCGATTTACGTGTGAGAATAAATCTAACGTGTGAAGGTTGTTTGAATACCGGAGGGTGTGTAAGAAGCTCTATATGAAATGATTTATAATTTCATGATAATGGGGGGGGGGGGTTGCTGACACATCTTTCGTGGTATTTCTTTTTTACTGTTCCCACACCACTCAATTCAACCTCTCCGCCCCAGCCATACCCAGATTCGTCATGTCGCATCCTCCGGGCCAGAAATCCACAGGGAACTCATCATTATCAGGATGCCGCGGAGCCACTAGCCAGACGGGCCCTGTACTGCAGCTGGGTCGATTTGGTGGAGTTCAGGGAGCTGACATACGCAGAACAACACCTACTGACCCATTGTCCCAATAGTTCCTAAGATACCACAGTGGGAGCATAAAGAGGCTAAATTTGATATTGATTATACCATTCTCAAAAAAGATGACAATATTAATATGTTGACTTCTGATGTAAAACAACATCTTGAAACAAATTATCAAAATCATCTAAAAGTGTTTAGATATGGTTCTGTTTATGACTTAAATGCAGGATCAGGTTTCGTTATTCCTGCTCTGAAGATACAAAAATCATTCTGTTTAGGGAAGGGTTTCTCCATATTCAGCGCGGAGCTCTATGCCATACTTATGGCTCTGATTTCTATAAATAATAGTTATTTTGCATTTTCTCACATCGTTTTTTGTGTTGACTCGAAGTCTGTACTGTATAGCTTACAAGATTGGAGCTCAAAAGTAAGGACAGATTTATTATTTGAAATAAAATATTTGATACATTGTATCATGACAAAAGGTATAGGAATAACTTTTTGCTGGATTCCTTCACACTGCGGAATATACTGGAATGAAATAGCAGATAATCTTGCAAAAAAGTTTCAAAAAGAGATTGCCCAGTTCATAACTTAAAAAATGATTGTCGTGAAATTAATTCACTATTGGAAAATCATGTACATAAGTTTAACTTCCATGGGAAATTTGAAATACTAGGCTATCCAAGACATATTTCTAACATCATTTATAAGTTGCGATTAAATTCCTGGAAGACCAAATATTCTCGAAATTTAAATTGCTCCTGTTCTGAACCACTATCTTGTGAACATATTATTTTTCAATGTTCAGTTCTAAATTCAGTTTATAAAGAAAATGGCATTGAAATTGCAAGGGAACCATTGAATGTAGTTTCGCGAAAACCGTTGATTTTTGATGTTGCTAGGATTATTTCCAAGTCTTCTGTAAATAATTTATGGTAGGGTTTTGTTTGTTTGTTTTTTGTTTTGTTCTTTGTTTGTTTAGTCTAATATCACCAAGTGTGAATAGACTTTAAATTAAACTACAACAACAACAACCTACTGACCCCCCTGCTGATGACAAGAAGAACTCAGTCGCAGAGTCAGACTGAAGGACACGCCCACCAAGGTAGCCACCACCACAGCGTCCATCCAACCACCTGCTCCCCTAAAAACATCCAACCCCGAAGGGTTTTGATACAAAGTCATCACAGGCACATAAGTGTATGGGGAAGCTGAAACTTTGATGCCATTATGAGACCAGAGCAGCCTGAAACACCAAATCTTTGACAATTTTCTTTCATTACATGATGATTCATGTTGTTGTGCGTTCCCCAGCTTAACACTCTGGGGGGGTCACCCAGAATGTGCAATCTGACTTTACTCATCCCATGTAGGAATCACTGTGAAATTGAAAAATTACACACTGAATGAGAATTTTGTGTGTATGACTTTTTTAAAAAATACCTTGCTATATAGACATCCATACTCTGACTTCAGAGGAATCATGAGCAATGAAACGAGAATGATGCAATGATGCTGCCATGGAAGTGTGTGTGCTTTGAGACTACCTGACAGGGCTGTATTCTATTGTTACGCGTTAACCGGACCCCAGAGAGAGAGAGATACCCCTGCAATGTTGGTCAGGTAATTTGAGCAACACGGTTAACATTGTACCCCTAAAGTGGATGACGCTCTATTGTGTGGTCGTGGTCTTCCCAATGAGCCTATAGCAAACTCACCAGGGATGAGAGTTAGCTGGAGTCCAAAAAATTCCTGAATTTTATGGGATTCGAACCCACGACCTTTCAGTCTATAACCCACAGCTCTGACCTCTGTGCCAAAGCAGCTGGTTTATCTCGTTATAAGTTTAACTCTTCTTTTTTCCCTGTTGTTACATTTCCTTGGTTTATATTTTGCATTTGTCTTTTTCCTGACATTCTTTCGTTCTTTCTTTCTCTCTTCATTTTTATTTCCTTTTATCTTCTTCCTTCCTTTCTTCCTTTTCTACTTCCTTCCTCCCTCCCTTCCTTTCTTCCTCCCTTCCTTCCTTCCTTCCTCCCTTCTTTTCTTTCTTTCTTTCTCTCCTTATTTCTTTCATTCTTTCTTTCTTTTATGTCCTTTCTCTTGTTTCATCATTTTCAATTCAGGGTTAAGGACCACAGCTTATTGCCTCCCCTTTGTTCCCACAATGAAAATTAATCTCCCTTGGAGCTGACAATGTCAGTTTGTATCTAATGGCTCGGTCACTTGATTAAACGGTCATGTTGCAGGGTTCATCATGATGATGTTTGTGTGCGCGCACGTGCACTCGCGTGTGTGTTTTATTTATTTATTTATTCTTTTATATTTATTTATTCTTTTATATCGAGGATAACAGAATAAGCAATCATGTGCTTTTTTTCATCCGGTCCCCGTGTGTATGCAGTTTTGTAAATATTGTCATCTGTTCCCACCGGCACACGATGGCCTACTCTTACGAAAAGCGGAACAGGATTTAACGTGTGCGCAAGATGTTCTGCGTGCGTTCGCACACGGGGCACTGGGCCTCGGTTTAAAGTCTCATCCGAAAGACTTTTTGGGGAGAGTGGAGTCAGCACTGATGTTAACTCCAGGAAGAAAATTTCCTCGACCGGACTCGAACCTGGGTCTTCAAATTGCCAGCGCAATGTTCT
This sequence comes from Stramonita haemastoma, assembly GCA_030674155.1. NCBI lineage: Eukaryota > Metazoa > Mollusca > Gastropoda > Neogastropoda > Muricidae > Stramonita > Stramonita haemastoma. The sequence goes on from CM060318.1 coordinate 28,262,493, forward strand.
GACCACTAGGCTATCCGCCTATGTTTTCCTATATTATGTGTGTCTGAGTGTGTTTTTCGGGGCGTTTGTATTTTTGTATGCATGTCTGTCTGTCTGCTTGCGTGTAGGCATGTATATCTACTGATATGTCTCACCTTACCACCTCAGTTCCTGGGTTTCCTTTTAGGCTTCGCACCCTTCTGTCTGTCTGTCTGTCTGTTTGTCTCTCTCTGTCTCTCTCTGTCTCTCTCTGTCTCTCTGTCTCTCTGTCTCTCTGTCTCTCTGTCTCTCTGTCTCTCTCTCTCTCTCTCTCTCTCTCTCCTCTCTCTCTCTCTCTCTCTCTCTCTCTCTCTCTCTCTCTCTCTCGGGGACGGATAGCGTAGTGGTCAGAACATTGTGCTGGCAATTTGACGACCCGGGTTCGAGTCCGGTCGAGATTTTTCTCCTGGAGTTAACATCAGTGCTGACTCCACTCTCCCCAAAAGTCCTTCGGATGAGACTTTAAACCGAGGCCCCGTGTGCGAACGCACGAAGAACATCTTGCGCACACGTTAAATCCTGTTCCGCTTTTCGTAAGAGTAGGCCATCGTGTGCCGGTGGGAACAGATGACATTTACAAAACTGCATACACACGGGTACTGGATGTTAATAAGAACAAGAGTGCTTATTCCATTATCCTCGATATAAAAGAATAAATCAATCAATCAAATCAATCAATCAAATCAATCAATCAATCTCTCTTTCTGTGTCTCTCTCTGTCTCTGTCTCTGTCTCTGTCTCTGTCTCTGTATCACTCTCTCTCTCTCACTCTCTCTCTCTCTCTCTCTCTCTCTCTCTCTCTCTCTCTCTCTCTCTCTCTCTCTCTCTCTCTCTCTCTCTCTCTTCTTTCTTTCTTTCTTTCTCTCTAATAAGCAATTGCAAACGTGGCTTTTTTTTATTTTACACAAACATTCTGTAATGTTGTACTGATCTAGACAAACCTATAGCACAAAAAAATATCCAACCTTTTTCAGTTTCTTCTTTGTTCAAGTAAAACTGTACTCCTTCTTTTTAATACGTTTTTTACAAAGACAAAAAACACGAAATCCTTCTCTCAGTTTCGTTGTCTCTTCGTTTTCTCCTCCTTTTTGTTCTTCTTTTAGCGTGTGTTATTATCTTCCCCCAGACAGATTTAATCACTGTTGTTCTGCTCCGTTAGATTAGTTTCAGTTTATCATGGCTATTCATTTTCCCTGATCGTTCGTCTAATTGCATTTCCCTGTGTTATGGACAGTTCAGCTGGTCTCATGCTGGTTTGTGAGAAAATGTCAGGACTATTGGCACTAAAGACATAGCAAGCTTACCAGTTCTGTTTTTCATGATGCTATTATCTGTGTCTCTTTTTGGGGGGGGGAGTTTTTTTGGATGTGTCGGCTTGTTTTTGTCGTGGGTTTTGTTTTTCTGTCTTTGTACGGTTTTTTGTTCTTTGAAATTGAATTTTAAATCACAATCATAGATAGATCTACATATATAGAGAAAGGCAAGATTTTGCCAGAGAGAGAAATTTCAGTCAGACAGACAGATACACACATGCACACACATACACACACGCACGCACACGCACACACATACACATACATACACACATGCACACACACACACACATACACACACATACACACACATATACACACATACACACACATACACACATACACACATACACACGCGCACAACACACACACACACACACACACACACACACACACACACACACACACACACACACACACACACACACACACACACAACTTAAAAAAGAATTAAATAACGTTGGATGAAGGATGTAAAGAAAGATTCCAGATTTAATTCCTTGCACCCCTTTTAGGGTATGGACACTGGACAGAAGCTGCCCAGCATGCACTGAGTTTGGTGCCACCGCTTGCCTTCTCTGCTGCAAACAAAAAAACCGTACTACAAGTTTTCAAACCTCTAAGCAAGATAATTATTTATTCAGCGTGCGTTTGCATACCTGACCCCATTCTATAGTCTCAAAAAAAGCACTGGCATGGAAGACTGTTGGAACCTAAGTAAACCCTGATGTTGAACATGTCTGCAGGAAAACTTTGAAGACTTCAACTACTCAGCATTCATTGCAAGAGTGTGTGTGTACTACACATACAGAACATGACAACACTCTCCATTTCTCTTTTGAACTCGAGGGTAGTTTCTCAACTTTTTTAACGTACTTTTTTTGTTACGCAGATGCACTTTACAATAATTATTTGCTCGGTCTGTCTGCCTGCTAGTTTCTTTGCAGTTCTTTTGTATCTTTGTTTGTTATTTTCTGTCTCTTTCATCTCCACCACCTCTGTCTCTCTGTGTCTCTCTCTGTCTCTCTGTATCTCTGTCTGTCTCTCTGTCTCTCTCTCTATCTCTATCTCTCTCTTTCCACTATCTCTATCTGTCTGACAGTTTCTCTGCCTGCTTCCTTATGTCTTTACTCTGTATGTAGATAGATAGATAGATAGATA
>CM060318.1:28267484-28272484 GCA_030674155.1 Stramonita haemastoma
CGTGCGGGTGTGTATGTATGTGTGCGCACGTGCCTGCGTGTGCGTTTGTGTGCGCGAGTGCATGCGTGTGTGTGTACATGCGTGTGTATGTGTGTGTGTGCGCGCGCGCGCGCGCGCGCGTGTGTGTGTGTGTGTGTGTGTGTGTGCGTGTGTATGTGTGTGTGTGTTTTGCACTGAATTTCCATATGTAGGTGTTGATTCCTGTGTATTGCTGCTATGTTAGGCCAAGGTCAAAAGCTGTGTCAATTACAGAAATAAGCTACAATGTCAAGTCTGTCTATCTATTAGACTCTAAACCATTATGGCTAGACTGTCTTCATCCATAACAAGCTCTTAGCATTACACTCTGTACGCAACATTAATGAACAGAAGACAGGATAGCCTGGTGGTCAGAGAATTGCCCGATGTGCTTGTGATCTGGCGACCCGGGTTCGAATCCAAATTCTAGCCACATCCGACACATTTTCACTAGAGTTAACATCAGTAGTGCCAACTCCACTCATCCCCCAAAAGTCCTTCAGATGAGACTATGAACCAAGGCCTCGTGTGCAAACCGCACGCTGAACATCTTGCGCACACGTTAAAACGTGTTCCACTTTTCGGGAGAGTAAGCGATTAATTGCGTGCCGTTGGGAACAGATTACATATTTATTTATTTATTTATTTATTTATTTATTTATTATTATTCTATATCGAGGATAATGGAATAAGCACTCATGTGTTTTTTTCATCCAGTCCCCGTGTGTATGCAGTTTTGTAAATATTGTCATCTGTTCCCACCGGCACACCTACTCTTACGAATAGCGGAACAGGATTTAACGTGTGCGCAAGATGTTCTGCGTGCGTTCGCACACGGAGCCTCGGTTTAAAGTCTCACCCGAAAGACTTTTGGGGGAGAGTAGAGTCAGCACTGAAGTTAACTCCAGGGAAAAAAATCCTCTCGAACAGGAACCAAACCCGGGTCGTCAAATTGCCAGCGCAATGTTCTGACCACTAGGCTATCCCGTCTCCCATAGGGTTTATGAAATGGTGACAGAGCGTGACAGATCTCCTCTTAGTCGTTTCCTTCTAAGCTCCTGTGGCGTCAGCAAAGCCCAGCAGATTAAGCTTTAACGTCATCATTAGTGACGTCAAGTAGACAACGACCCCTGGGGAAGATGATTATAGGACTAGGCTATGATGTAATCGACAGTACGTGTGTGTGTGTGTGTGTGTGTGTGTGTGTGTGTGTGTGTGTGTGTGTGTGTGTGTGTGTGTGTGTGTGTGTGTGTGTGTGTGTGTAGTGTGTGTGTGTGTGTGTGTGTGTGTGTGTGTGTGTGTGTGTGTGTGTGTGTGTGTGTGTGTGTGTGTGTAGTGTGTGTGTGTGTGTGTGTGTCTGTGTAGTGTGTGTGTGTGTGTGTGTGTGTGTGTCTGTGTGTGTCTGTGTGTGTCTTTGTCTGTGTGTCTGTGTGTCTGTGTGTCTGTGTAGTGTGTGTGTGTGTGTGTCTGTGTAGTGTGTGTGTGTGTGTGTGTTAGTGTTAGTGTGTGTGTGTTAGTTTGTGTGTGTATCTATGTGTGTGTGTGGGTGGGTGTGTGGGTCTCTCTCTCTCTCTCTCTCTCTCTCTCTCTCTCTCTCTCTCTCTCTCTCTCTCCTCTCTCTCTCTCTCTCTCTCTCTCTCTCTCTCTCTCTCTCTCTCTCTCTCTCTCTCTCTCTCTCTCTCTTCATTGTCATCATTATGATCATCGTAGTTGTCGTCGTTGCGTCATCATCGTTTTCATCGTCATCATCATCACCATCATCATCATCAATCATCATCATCATCATCATCATCATCATCATCATCATCATAACCACCACCATCACCATCGTGCACCAGCATGTACACAAGTGTCGTGTTTAGACACCATCCCTGAGGGGAAAAAAAATAATGGGTAGGCGCTGCACTTGTGGCGACGCGCTTTCCCCGGGGAGAGCAGCCCGAATTTCACGCAGAGAAATCTGCTTTGACATAAATTGGTATAAAATTTTTAAAAATTAAATAAAAAATCATTGTTATGAGGCTCATTACGACACGGTTATTTCTCCAGATCCCTCCACTCATAACTTTTTTTCTGAAACAGATTTTATTCTTTAGGACTGGTTACGCGTGCCATTAGAAACGATGAGAGTATACATTTTGTCTTTCTAAACAATACATCAGGTACTATCATATTTGACTTTTTAATGTTGATAGTATAGCCACTCATAGCATTATTGTTCACATCCAAACAACATGTTTACAAAAATACTGTACATGTGTGGCTTTTACTTACCAACATTGTTCCTAGTTTTTACTTCTAACGTTGTCTGTATTTGGTTCCGCAAACTTGCCATTTTTTCATCTCTCCACACATGCACGCACGCAGGGGACGGGATAGCCTAGTGGTCAGAACATTGCGCTCGCAATTTGACGACCCGGGTTCGATTCCTTCGGGTGAGACTATAAACCGAGGCCACGTGTAAGAACGCACACAGAACATCTTGCGCACACGTTAAATCCTGTTCCGCTTTTCGTAAGAGTAGGCCATCGTGTGCCGGTGGGAACATGAGACATTTACAAAACTGCATACACACGGGGACTGGATGTAAAAAAGCACAAGAGTGCTTATCCCATTATCCTCGATACAAAAACATAAAATAAAATAAAGTGCTTGAGAATCAGAAACCCGTCTCCCTACCATGTGATGTGTGAAAATTGCCCACTTTTTTCCATGTTGCTGTTACAAGTGTGGGTGACCTATGGACAGCCTGACGCCATTACTGATGCTATCTGCTTCTGAACTCTAATGGTCGTCAACTCCTAACTGACGCGATCTTTCTCACGCTGTTTGGATAACTCGTGCCTATCTGCAAAGCTTTGTCAGAGGAAAACACGTTTGTAAGTTACTCATTCTTGGGGGGGATGTTTCGTTATTACCACCTACTACATTCCACACTAGTGTGTTTGTAAGACATAAGTGGTATCCATCTCCTTTGCATCGTATCTAAGGACCACAATCAACAAGTTGGGGGGGTCAAATTACCGCCCCTGATTGACTGATAAGTGAACTGTGAGGTGTGTACAATGTTCCGACAAGACGCACAGTGTGGACAATTCCTACTTCTGGTGTAACTCTTGCTGTGCATATGTAACTTTTTTGTCAGAAAGGAGTGGGTTTTTTTGTGATTTTTTGGACAGTTTGATTTGATAGATAGATAGATAGATAGATAGATAGATAGATAGATAGATAGATAGATAGATAGATAGATAGATAGATAGATAGATAGATAGATAGATAGATAGATAGATAGTGAGTGAGTGAGTGAGTGAGTGAGTGACAGACAGAGATTAGAAAAACAAATACAGACACAAAAACATATAAAAGGACTATAGCGGAGAACAATCAAACTGACGAAAGATGAAAATAGTAATTAGCAAGAAAATCACACAGAAATAATAAAATGTAAAGAAAGACAGACTAAAGATGAAAACTGAAGATAATACAACAGAGGGGCAAAAGTGTACAAAGAAAACAAAATTAGGGAAACAAAATCTGAGCAGACGACAAAAACGTAAAAAAATAAAATAAATTTAAAAAAAGATAAGCCAGACAGAAAAACTGAGCTACACTCATTTTCAACATAGCCAGCTAGCCAGCCAGATAACCAGACAAACACACCAGTAGACGGACAATCAAAACAGCAAACAGACACAAGAGAAAAAACAACTGGATAAGGTAGAATTCCTTCAGCTCTTCGTGTACCCTTACCACATACTGATGCTTCAATTCTGTATTCATGTAACAAATATTCTGTAGTAGGGGTGTTGTGGCTTACATGTGTACACATTTCAGCAAAAATTCTATCAAGCGGTCTTTTCACCTGTCAAACCTTTTTCTTAGCATCTCCACAAAAAAAACAACTTTACTTCATTTTCTCCGCCTCGCCATTATTTCTCTCGCCAGTAGCCTATGTGCCTAAAAATGTTGGTGAATCAGAAACCTGTCTCTCTCTCTCTACCGGCGTGTGAAAACAGCCACTCTAGTCCCACGTTGTTTTTCCTAGCTTAGGTGACCTCTGAATTTCCCTGTCGCCCTCACTGATAGTATCTGCTTCTAAAGTCTGATGATGCTGATCATCAACTTTTACAATCGTGATTTTTTCCCACGCTCTGTTTAGATAATCCAGGTTTATCTGATAAAACTCTGTAAGAATAAGAAACCAGGACTCCAATGTAAGAATTCTTGGTGATGTTTCGCTGCTACCGCCTACTAACTAACTACCCTTGACACTATTGTGCTCTTCAGACAGAAGTAGTTTCCAGTTCTCTAGGCTAGATCTATATCTACAGGTCACAGTCAGCAATTTAAGTGGCTTAAGTTACCGCGGGTGAGTGACTCATAGTAGGCTATAAGCAGTGTAAAATGTTCTGAGGGATAGTGTGAAGTACTGACAATTCTTTATTTGTGGTCTAACCCTTGCTGTACACCTGTAATTTTCTGTCTGAAAGGCGTGTGATTTTGCTTGGCCTTGTAATGGCCTGGTATCTATCGTGATCTGTTTAATTAAAGGGGAGAAAGTGGGATACAAGTAGGACACAGAAATGCAACGCATCCACCCTCTCTCTCTCTCTCTGTCTCTGTCTGTCTGTCTGTCTGTCTGTCTGTCTGTCTGTCTGTCTGTTCTCTCTCTCTCTCTCTCTCTCTCTCTCTCCTCTCTCTCTCTCTCTCTCTATTATATTATATATATATATATATATATATATATATATATATATATATATATATATATATATATATATATATATATGTCTCTCTCTGTCTCTGTCTCTGTCTCTGTCCCTCTCTCTCTCTCTCTCTCTCTCTCTCTCTCTCTCTCTCTCTCTCTCTCTCTCTTTCTTTCTTTCTTTCTTTCTTTCTTTATTACTTTCTCTCTAACAAGCAATTGCAAACCTGGCTTTTTTATTTTACCCAAACATTCTGTAATATTGTACTGATCTAGA
>CM060318.1:28277484-28279984 GCA_030674155.1 Stramonita haemastoma
CATGTGTTTTTTTCATCCAGTCCCCGTGTGTATGCAGTTTTGTAAATATTGTCATCTGTTCCCACCGGCACACCTACTCTTACGAATAGCGGAACAGGATTTAACGTGTGCGCAAGATGTTCTGCGTGCGTTCGCACACGGAGCCTCGGTTTAAAGTCTCACCCGAAAGACTTTTGGGGGAGAGTAGAGTCAGCACTGAAGTTAACTCCAGGAAAAAAAAATCCTCTCGAACAGGAATCAAACCCGGGTCGTCAAATTGCCAGCGCAATGTTCTGACCACTAGGCTATCCCGTCTCCCATAGGGTTTATGAAATGGTGACAGAGCGTGACAGATCTCCTCTTAGTCGTTTCCTTCTAAGCTCCTGTGGCGTCAGCAAAGCCCAGCAGATTAAGCTTTAACGTCATCATTAGTGACGTCAAGTAGACAACGACCCCTGGGGAAGATGATTATAGGACTAGGCTATGATGTAATCGACAGTACGTGTGTGTGTGTGTGTGTGTGTGTGTGTGTGTGTGTGTGTGTGTGTGTGTGTGTGTGTGTGTGTGTTTTGTGTGTGTTAGTGTGTGTGTGTGTTTAGTGTGTGTTAGTGTGTGTTAGTGTGTTAGTGTGTGTTAGTGTGTTAGTGTGTATTAGTGTGTATTAGTGTGTATGTGTGTAGTGTATAGTGTGTGTGTGTGTGTGTGTGTGTGTGTGTGTGTGTGTGTGTGTGTGTGTGTGTGTGTGTGTGTGTGTGTGTGTGTGTGTGTGTGTGTGTGTGTGTGTGTGTGTGTAAAAACTAGAGTTAAATCACGGAGAAAGGATCCTTGAAATATATTTGTCACATCTAGAAATGACTTCCAGTACGTACTTATAGAGCTCAATACTAAAACGTGCATGCCTCTGTGTGTGTGTGTGTGTGTGTGTGTGTGTGTGTGTGTGTGTGTGTGTGTGTGTGTCTGTGTCTGTGTCTGTGTCTGTGTCTGTGTCTGTGTGCCTGTGTCTATGTCTGTGTGCCTGTGTGTGTATCTGTGTTTGTGTGTATCTCTCTCTCTCTCTCTCTCTCTCTCTCTCTCTCTCTCTCTCTCTCTCTCTCTCTCTCTCTCTCTCTCTCTCTCTCTCTCTCTCTCTCTCTCTCATCATTGTCATCATTATCATCATCATCATCATCATCATCATCATCATCATCATCATCATCATCACCATCATCATCACCATCATCATCATCATCATCATCATCATCATACCCACCACCATCACCATCATCGTTATGATATGGTAATTTCTCCAGATCACTCCACACATATTTTTTTTCCTGAAACATATTTTATTCTTTAGGACTGGCTACGCGTGCCATTAGAAACGATGAGAGTATATATTTTGTCTTCTAAACAAAGCATCAGGTACTATCATATTTGACTTTTTTAATGCTGATAGTATAGCCATTCATAATATTATTGTTCACATCCAAACACATATTTATATATTTTTTAAAATACTGCAGGTGTGGCTTTCACTTACCAACATTGTTCACAGTTTTTACTTCAAACGTTGTCTTTATTTTGTTTCGCAACCTCGCCATTTTTTCATCTCTCCACACATGCACGCACGCAAGGGACGGGATAGCCTAGTGGTCAGAACATTGCGCTCGCAATTTGACGACCCGGGTTCGATTCCCGTTCGAGGATATTTTTCTCCTGGAGTTAACATCAGTGCTGACTCCACTCTCCCCAAAAGTCCTTCGGATGAGACTATACACCGAGGCCCCGTGTGTGAACGCTCGCAGAATATCTGGTGCACACGTTAAATCCTGTTCCGCTTTTCATAAGAGTAGGCCATTGTGTGCCGGTGGGAACTGATGACATTTACAAAACTGCATACGCACGGGGACTGGATGTAAAAAAAGCACAAGAGTGCTTATCCAATTATTCTCGATATAAAAGAACAAAATAAATTTAAAGTGCTTGAGAATCAGAAACCCGTCTCCCTACCGCTTGGAGTGTGAAAATTGCCCACTTTGTTCCGTGTTGCTGTTACAAGTGTGGGTGACCTATGGACTGCCTGACGCCATTACTGATGCTATCTGCTTCTGACGTCTAATGGTCGTCAACTCCTTCCTACTGACACGATCTTTCTCACGCTGGTTGGATAACTCATGCCTATCTGCAAAGCTTTTGTCAGAGGAAAACACACGGTTGTAAGTTACTCATTCTTGGGGATGTTTCGTTATTACCACCTACAACATTGCACGCTGGTGTGTTCGTCAGATATAAGTGAATTCCATCTCCTTGCATCGTATCTAAGGACCACAATCAACAAGTTTGGTGGCTCATGTTACTGCCCCTGACTGACTGATAAGTGAATTGTGAGGTGTGTACAATGTTCGGACAAGACGCATGGTGTTGACAGTTCCTACTTACTGGTGTAACTCTTTTGCTGTGCATATGTAACTTTTTTGTCTGAAAGGAGTGGGGGGTTGACAGTTTGATGTGATAGATAGATAGATAGATAGATAGATAGATA
>CM060318.1:28284984-28289984 GCA_030674155.1 Stramonita haemastoma
CTTTTTTTTACATCCAGTCCCCGTGGGTATGCAGTTTTGTAAATGTCATCTGTTCCCACCGGCACACGATGGCGTACTCTTACGAATAGCGGAACAGGATTTAAACGTGTGCGCAAGATGTTCTGCGTGTGTTCGCACACGGGACCTCGGTTTATAGTCTCATCCGAAGGACTTTTTGGGGAGAGTAGAGTCAGCACTGATGTTAATTCCAGGAGAAAAATCTCCTCGAACGGGAATCGAACCCGGATCGTCAAATTGCGAGCGCAATGTTCTGACCACTAGGCTATCCGTCCCCCTTCAGTCTGTCCGAAAGCTGGAAGCAGGGAACAGAGCATCTCCTCTTCCCTTGACATCCCCCGTGTGTATGTGGGGGGGGAAAAAGCGCCCATGTCCTATTGAGTTCCTTCCCTCCCTTTGACCCTGGGGCTTTCCTGCAGGAAATACATAATCATCTCCAGTGTGTCACACCTCTTTCCTGTTTATTCCACGTGTTCGCTTTACATTGTTGTTTGTCTTCGTTATTCTAGAAGATTTTGGGGGCAAAATAGCCAAATGTGTAGTATTGGTTTATGTGTGTGTGTGTGTGTGTGTGTGTGTGTGTGTGTGTGTGTGTGTATGTGTGTGTGTGTGTGTGTGTGTGTGTGTGTGTGTGTGTGTGTGTGTGTGTGTGTGTGTGTGTGTGTGTGTGTGTGTGTGTGTGTGTTTGTGTGTGTACATTCCGCGCGCTTGTGCGTGTGCGTGTGTGTGTGTGTGTGTGTGTGTGTGTGTGTGTGTGTGTGTGTGTGTGTGTGTGTGTGTGTGTGTGTGTGTGTGTGTATGTGTGTGTGTGTATGTGTGTGTGTGTTTGTGTGCGTGCGTGCGTGCGTGCGTGCGTGCGTGCGTGTGTTATATATATGTATATGCTTGTATGTTCTCCAGCTTACAGACAAGAATATATATATGTATGTATGTATGTATGTATGTATGTATGTATGTATGTATGTATGTATGTATGTATGTATGTATGTATGTATGTATGTATAATGGGTCTGTTTCTTTTTTTAATCAAAGTAGATATTCATAATAAAAACCGATTATTTTTAGGGGGGGGGGGTTAATGAGTATACAACTAAGTACTCTACCTGTAAATATGTTGTATTATTCAGTATGATGTTGTTTTTCTTTTGCCAAAGCAGGAAATAATATCGATCTAATTCACTGGTTTTCCCTATCATGTAACCTGAGCATAAACTCTGATCCATTTCAAAGAGATCAAGCTATTGCAAGGAACTACTTCTAGATGTTTATTTTTCTGTAAAGAATATCGCCAAAGAAAGTTTGAAAGAAAAAAAAAGATCACATCAAGAAGTGTGTGCATGGCCTACATTTGGAATCTTGTAATATAACAATATTTTCTTGAACTATATGCTTGGCAATAAAACTTGTGTTTGCGTTTTTTTGCCCATTTTCATTCCATTTATTTTTCTTTCGTTTTGGCTTAATAAAATTATTACTTTCTTTTTTTATGAGTTTTCCTTGACATACAAACAATTGCTCTTTATTGTATGTGACTTTTTACCTTTTGTATGTTTCTACTCATCTCTTCCATTTCTACCTATTACTTTTATTATCATACATGCAATGTTCATTTTCTCTTTTTATTGCACTTTTTCCATCATTTTCTACACGGTTTCAGCTCAAGTGTCTGATGAAAAAAGTAGATGGCCACTGAAATGTGAACATGATACTGATTTAACGACCAACATTTCAGAGGGATTCTTTTTCTTCTAAATTCTTCTTCTTCTTCTTCTTCTTCTTCTTCTTCTTCTTCTTCTTCTTCTTCTTCTTCTTCTTCTTCTTCTTCTTCTCCTTCTTCTTCTCAATTTTTCTTCTTCTTTGCAATTCTTCTTCTTCTTCGCAATTCTTCTTCTTCGCAATTCTTCTTCTTCTCCTTCTTCTTTGCAATTCTTCTTCTTCTTCGCAATTCTTCTTCGCAATTCTTCTTCTTCTTCTTCTTCTTCTTCTTCTTCTTCTTCTTCTTCTTCTTCTTCTTCTTCTTCTTCTTCTTCTTCGCAGTTCTTCTCCTTCTTCTTCGCAATTCTTCTTGTTTGCAATTCTTCTCCTTCTTCTTCGCAATTCTTCTTCGCAATTTTTCGCAATTCCTCTTCTCACCCTTAAAGTTTTCTTTTCTCTGATATTTTTGGTTATTGTTTCCCTTTCTTACACTATAGTGTGATTAATTGGTTGGTCGGTTGATTGATTGACTGTGTATTGTTTGATCGAGTGATTGATTTATTCACTGATCGATAGATTAATCGACTGTTTGACGCATAATTAGTGTGCTTTTCGTCATCCGTTTTCTTTCATTCTCTCGTTCTCTTTCTAAAAAATTTACTTTCTTCGATTTTCTACTTTGAGCAGGCTTGTCAGTCAAGAGATCAGTCAGTAACTAGAGCACTTGGTCAGTTTTTAAAGGACAGTTAGTCAGCCATCTAAGAAGATAGCCAGCTAGTCAGTCAATCAGTCAATAACTCTGCAAGTCTAGCACTTTCTTTCATATTGTTTCAGTTTATTTTATTCTTTTAATGTACATTCATGCGTATATTTACAATTCTTTTGATCTGTATCTTTTATGAATTCTCCGTTCACTCCTTTTTTTCTTTTTTTTTTCCTTTTCCTTTCTTTTGTTTCAAGCTGAATTAAATGGCTCTTTCTTTCTCTCTCTCTTTCTTTATTTCTTTTTTTCGTTTATTTGTGTAGATTTACATCTTACCCATTTCTATGCCTACCTTTTATTTGTTCGTTCTTAAATGGAGGTAGGTCGACTTTTTTTTTTATCTCAAATGAAATGCCAGTTGAACAAGAAGGTAAACAAAAATAACCTAGCAAATAAACAATCAAATAACAACATGAACATAAGAATAGTGAAAAAAACAAAGAAACAAAACACAAAAACACACATGCAGAGAAAAAAAAAACAAGCAAAATGAAAACACCACGAAAGTCGAAAAGTTTTTATAAGCACATCTTACAAAATGTAGGTCAGAGAAATATGACGTGCTAGATGCTATCAGTGGAGTGCAGCCGTAGTGACGCTTGTTTGAACAGTAACGAGAACTTGATACGACTTCCGTGAATTGTCTCCCCTCTGCCCAGTCCCCAAAGTCCCTGTTCTATTTCCACATGATAAATGATTGTGTAGACTTGGGGGAAAGGTTCGCATGTCCACCGTAATCACTATCTCAGGGGGATAAAGTGTGTGTGTGTGTGTGTGTGTGTGTGTGTGTGTGTGTGTGTGTGTGTTGTGTGTGTGTGTGTGTGTGTGTGTTGTGTGTGTGTGTGTGTGTGTGTGTGTGTGTGTGTGTGTGTGTGTGTGTGTGTGTGTGTGTGTGTGTGTGTGTGTGTGCAGCTCAAACATTAGTAACCAGTTTTATTTCTGATAATTATTTCTAAGGGCAGTTGTGTGGTGCTAAAATAGTCTTGATACCTATCTGTTTATTAAGTGTTGGATCAGGCTTAATATCCAGTGACCAGTATACATGCAGTAATGCATAAACAAACAAATATGACTTTTCACCTTCTTCACCCAACACTCTCATCTTCCTTGACTTTGTTACAGTTTCCTCTTTTTTGTCCAACGCTCAGACAGCAACCATTTTTGTCTGTCACTTGAACCTGTCACACAATAGTAATCGTATATTTTTTTTTACAAAACTACTTACGTTTGCAATGTCATTTTATTCGCCGTGTTTCGATTGGTAATGATTATTACATTTAAATCTGAGAACATAAAAGTATACAGTTATACGGCAACTCATCAAAATACCTCTCTTGAAAGCATGTTTGAAATACGATAAGATAAAATACGGGGCATTTATTGCTTTGTTCCAACTTCCAAAAATGACGCCTCAAAATCACCCTTAAGAAACTGAATGACATGAGGTATAATTATGCTATCCTTTCTGTTTTTTTACAAAATTTGGCAATTTGTAACAAAAATACCGATTAACCTTGATCCTGTTAAAATATCTTCAAATTCTTACACCCATAAAGAGCTGTACATTATTTTTAATACAACTTATGGGATACACCCATACAATTTTGATGAACGTTAGTCAAAAATATTGGTTGTTAGATCAGTCCAAAATCGGACAGATTTTACGCCGATCGGAACAGAAAGAGGATAATGTCCAGATCACCACATCATCAAATTGTGCTTTGTACATCTTTAAAGTCTGAACATCTGTTTCAAAAATTGAAGGAGCTTCACGAAAATAGCAAACAAACATATTTCCAATATCGGCACAGCAACTGTTTGAGAGAAGAGGTCACACCAACACCTACTATAACAACAACAAGATGAACACTTTTGACGATATGAGAATAATTATTTTATATACAGTCCTTTTCATCTAAATGAATCAGTTTAGGTGATGCTGCCTATAGAGTTGTTCAAATCACACTTTGCTCAAAACTGTTTATGTACAGAATTCAGAAAACTGCAGAGGTGACAGCGTAGGACATTTCACTTCAATCTCTATGGGTCTATGAAGTCGGGAGTTTAAATCTCGGCAGCATCGTCTGATGAGTTAAAGAGGTTTATTCTCGCCAGTATCAACCCAGAATGTTAATGCCTTAATTTTTTTTTTGTGCATACAGGTATCAGAGCGTGGCCTGTGCACGTATAAGATTCCATAAAATGTAAAAGGTAAAGGTGTCTCATAACCTGTGTGGTCATAGGGGAGCGAGGCGTCAGAGACATCAGCTTCTCTAGGGGCCAGCATATTGAGGGCGGCGCCCATCTCCTCTCCCTCGCTGTTTTACGTAACTTCTCTGACCCTAAAGAGGGCAGGTAGCCATTTACAGCCGGGTGAACTGGAGGGGGGGGGGGGGGGAACTGTACTGAAGCCATGGCACACAAACTGTCACCCCTTTAACAGGTAACCACGCTCCACACTGCTTAACTTGACTTGGGGAAAGCGAGTGCTCTGACCACTTAGCTACCCCGCCCTCGTGACGTG
>CM060318.1:28294984-28297484 GCA_030674155.1 Stramonita haemastoma
AGAGAGAGAGAGAAGCACATTATGGCACGTAATGCTTGATTAGCTCCTTGTTCTTGCGATGTAAGCACACAACAGCCATGTCACCAAACCACCATTTGACTGGTGAAGCATTATTGATCGGACAATGTCTGATTGATTTTGACACGCTTCACTGATGGAGAGTATTCTGCTGACAGTAGACTTTGGGCTAATTCTGTTTTAGCACCAGCTGAAAAGAATGCAAAAATAATAAGAGAAAAACAAGTGAACCCACAGAGTTGAATGTGTGAATAATGGAATGAGTTGTTCAGTAGTGTGGGGGAAGGTATGTTCTGAAGACCATAATGTTTCGGAAAAATCATCTGAATATTAATACACACGCACATACACACACACACATACATACATACATACATACATACATACATACATGCATACATACATACATACATACATACATACATACATACATACATACATACATACATACATACATACATACATACATACATACATACATACATACATACATACACACACACATACATACATACATACATACATACATACATACATACATACATACATACATACATACATACATACATACATACATACATACATACATACATACATACATACATGCATACACACACACATACATACACACACGCACACACAGATTCACACACACACACACACACACACACACACTCACACACACACACACACACACACACACACACACACACACACACACACACACATACACACACGCACAACAGACGACAAAGTTTACCAAAACCACATACACACGGGGACTGGATGTAAAAAAAAATGCACATGAATGCTTACTCTATTATCATATAAATAAAAGAATGAAATAAAATAAATAAATGATATAAAACACACGCGCGCGCATTTACACGCACGCACACATATTCACATACGCGCACGCACACACTCACACACATGCTCGCGCAGGTGCATACACACACACACACACACACACACACACACACACACACACACACACACACACACACACACACAACACACACACACACACACACACACACGCTGGATAAAAAAAGAAAGTGGTATACACACACTGCTATAATATGGTAAAAAAATAATAATTTAAAAAAACGCATCTAATGCACACACATACCAATTTTGAGCTCTTTAATAATATCTCAAAACGGCGAGCTAGAAATCCTTTCTTGACCTCCATAAGTGCACAACATGCATGCACCCACACCCTCCAGGTAACCCCCACGTCACCCCCACCCCCCACATCACCTTGTATACATACCCATGGATTGAAAAAAGGTCTGGACGCTTTCAGGCTTCATCAGTTCCTCATTATTTCCCTATCAGCAGACAATGGCCCAGTCACCAGCAAGTCAGCCTTTGATCAGGGAAGCGTGACTGACTCGGACATGGCTGATTGAGACTGACACACCTCGCTGAAGATGCATTTCGTGTGTTAAAGATAATCATAGCCTGCTTGGTGATTGCTGTGGGTATGGAATACTTTTTACTTAAAGGAAAATAAAGAAGCGAACTGACTGCCGTAACAAACAAAATGATATTAGTGTTTAGAAAAGTGATCAAGTTAAATAGAGGAGTATTTGTAAATAATAAATAATAATAATAATAATAATAATAATAATAATAATAATAATAATAATAATAATATAATGATAATAATTAATAATAATGATAATATGATAATACTGATGATAATAATAATAATAATCTTTCATCATCATCATCATCATCATCATCATAATAATGCACTCATTTACATAAGGGGATCCTGAGTGTTTGCTTGCTTGTACGTTTTGCGCACACGCGCATATTTTATACGAATGTTTGTTTATGCTTCTGTGAAAAGTGTATCATTTTTAATATACCTATAACAGCTGTTCGAATTCTCATACCCCATGTTTTGTTTATCTTTTTGTTTGTTTCTTGCGTGTTTGTTCCATTTGTCTTGCTTGCTTGGAGTTGTTTTGTTTTAAACGAAAGTGACTTTAATCTGTACACCGTGTTTTGCTTCAAAGAGCTATTTTTGTATTTACTGTATTTCGGCAAAACCTACTTGTGATAAACTTTCCGCAAGATTTTGTGTCAGCAAAATGTCTCTCTTTGAAGCTGAAAAGTAATGTTTATTTTTTTGGTCTAAAAACAAAAAGTAAAGGAACACACAAAAAACACAAAAGCAGAAGACTAAATTCAGTTCTGGGTTTCAGACATAAAAACGATATAGTACTTCAATTCATTTCTCCTATTGAGTTCTCGCTATTCCATCAGGAAAAGGCAATCACTTTTAGTCTAAGTTGATGATCGGATAGAGGAAGGGTGGGGTGGGGTGGGGTGGGGGAGTAGGTTATAAGTCACAAGGGAGGCTGGAAGTGAGACAGAATTGGGGGAGAGAAAATCCCTATGGGATTTGGTGTACACGCTTTAGTAAACACTTCACCTACATAGAGAGCTTAAGAGTCGAACAAGAGTT
>CM060318.1:28302484-28307484 GCA_030674155.1 Stramonita haemastoma
TCACAACACTGGATAGCCTGGTTGGTTCAGAGAGTTGGGCATTGCACTTGCGATCTGCCGATCCGAGTTTGCATCGCATTCAAAAGGATTCTTTTTTTTCCGCTGGAGTTAACACCAGTGCTGACTCCACTCCACTCCTCCCAAAAAGTCCTTCGGATGAGATTATAAACCGAGGTCCCGTGTGCAAACGCATGCAGAACATCGTGTGCGCATATTAAACCTGTTCTGTTTTTCGGAAGAGAGGGCCATTGTGTTCTGGTGCGAACAGATGACAAAACTTGACAAAACTGCATACACACACGGGGAGGTTTGTAATAAAGCATATGAGTACTTATTCTATCATCCTCAAAATAACATCATACATGAGAAAATGATGAATAAAGCCCAAGAAATTAGTGAGGCTGTCTATATTTTTTCGGTCCTCCTGAAACTTTCATCAGTAGATATAGCTAAAAAAAAATCCATCATTCAGTTTCCGAAGCGGAGGTTAATGGGAAGATGAGGCTGAGGTGAAATATATTCAAGCGGGTGTAAAGGACAGACGTGTATACCCAATGATACCATTCTACTATCTTCTTTCTCACTGTTGTAAGTCATTCACAAGTGGGAAAGTAGCCATTTTCCATTCTGCCATAAGCTACTGTGGTGTTAAAACGTTTTAGCACCTAGACATAGATGTATTGTGTTCTGCCTTTGAAGCTGAGTACACATGTCACACATAGAGAATGTCCGTCTGATAGGGAAACAAATACAGTTGCATGCAGGAAAAAGACCAAAAAAATGGGTAGGCGCTGTACTTGTGGCGACGTGCTCTCCCCGGGGAGAGCAGCCCGAATTTTACGCAGAGAAATCTGCTGTGACATAAAATGGTACAAAACACAAATGGTAATTGTTGTGCTTTTGATGTTCTCTGTCTGTCTCTATCTCTGCGTCTTTGCTGCCTGCCTGTCTCTGTCTCTGTCTCTGTCTGTCTGTCTGTATCTCTTTCTCTGTCTCTGTCTCTGTCTGTCTGTCTGTATCTCTGTCTCTGTCTCTGTCTCTGTCTGTCTGTCTGTCTGTCTCTCTCTCTCTCTGTCTCTCTCTCTCTCTCTCTCTCTCTCTCTCTCTCTCTTCTCTCTCTCTCTCTCTCTCTCTCTCTCTCTCTCTCTCTCTCTCTCTCTCTCTCTCTCTCTCTCTCACTCACACACACACACACACACACATACACAGACTCTCTCTATTTCTCTCTCTCTCTGTCTGTTTGTCTTTCTGTCTTTCTGTCTTTCTGTCTTTCTGTCTGTCTGTCTGTCTGTCTGTCTGTCTGTCTGTCTCTCTCTCTCTCTCTCTCTCTCTCTCTCTCTCTCTCTCTCTCTCTCTCTCTCTCTCTCTCTCAAATGCATTTAATAGGTAACGATTTTGATGGATGTCTCGTGTAATATTTCTACTTTAAATCGCCTAGAAGTCATCATTCTTGCAGTTTTAATCATCTTTTTACTTACTTGCATCCTATTAGGTCCTTTCTGTGTTCGAAATATCTAGTCACGTTTGTTTACTTCTTTTTTCTGTCTTTCCTTCTTTGTTTTTCTTCTCTTTTCTTTGTCTTTTCATTTTTTATATTTTATTCATTCATTTAATCTATTTGTTGTTTATTCGTTCCTAGTGCTTTTTTATTTTTAGAATTGTTTAAAAAATATTGGTGAAAAAGATATGGGGCCGTGTTAGTATTCGGAAAGAAAGAAAGAAAGAAAGAAAGAAAGAAAGAAAGAAAGAAGAAAGAAAGAAAGAAAGAAGAAAGAAAAGAAAGAAAAGAAAGAAAGAAAGATAGAACTCAATCACCTCAGATTTTGTAACCTCCCCCCTACCCCCTCCCCCTACCCCCACCCCCACCCCCCATCCCCCCATCAAACACTTCCCCTGGCGCCATCCCTAATGAAGATGGACGGTGCAGCTAATGACATGACCCTGAAAGTTCACACATCAAAACAATCAGGATAACACACTGCTTCTAACTCTCTTTTTAAAAGACTTTCATTTATTTATTTATTTTTATTTTATATCGGTGATAACGGAATAACCACCCATGTGTTTTTTTTACATCCAGTTCCCGTGTGTGCGCAGTTCTGTAAGTTTTGTCATCTGTTCCCACTGGCACACAATGGCATACCCTTTCGAAAAGTGGAACAGGTTTTAACGTGTGCGAAAGGTGTTCTGAGTGCGTTCGCACCCAGCCGGGGCCTCGGTTTATAGTCTCATCCGAAGGACTTTTGGGGAGAGTGGAGCCTGCAATAATGTTAACTCCGGGGGGGGGGGGGGGAATCCCCTTGGACAAGATTCGAATCAGGGTCGTGAGATTGCGGACACAAGACAGAAGTGTGCTTCAGTGTTGGTAGAGGTGTTGTTGATTATAACGCATGGCCAATGCACTCATTATCCTCTACCTTTATTCCCTGGCTTCAGTTTTCATCATTAATTAAGAGTGATGATGGCAAAGGAAAAGTCAAGCCAGATTGCTAATCATTACCCGGAAAAATGAGAGAGAGAGAGATAGAGAGACAGAGACAAAGAGAGAGAGGGAGAAACAGAGACAGACAGACAGACAGACAGACAGACAGAGACAGACAGAGTCAGACAGACAGACAGACAGACAGAGACACAGAGAGAGAGAGAAAGAGACAGAGAGACAGAGAGACAAAGAGAGACAGAGACAGAGAGACAGAGACAGAGAGCCAGAGAGAGAGAGAGAGACAGAGAGAGAGAAAGAGTACAAATGAACAACGGTGGAACAAATGTGGCTCGGTGGTCTAGAGGTAAAGCATCTGCTTATAAAGTGAAAAGTAAGGGTTGGAAGTGTGCAGCGGTTTGATCCCCGTTTGGGCCCGAAATTTTCCCCTATCTATTAGACCCTTATTGGTGGTCTGGGTGCTAGTCTTTCGGATGAGACTATAAACCGAGGCTCCGTGTGTTAAACACATTACTTAGCACACGTAAAAGAACCCACGGCAACAAGAGAGTTGTCCCTTGCAAAATTCTGTAAGAAAAAACCACTCTGATAAAAGTTTAAGTATAGTTTCAGACAGGAAAACAAACAAAAATAATAGGTGGCACTGCTCTTGTGGCGACGCGCTCTCTCCGGGCAGAGCAGTCCGAATTGCACGCAGAGAACTCTGCCGTGACTTAAAGTGGAAGTTTTATTATATCAAAGGTATTAGAGTCGGTACAAAGGTTATTGAGCTTTGATATTGATGTTGTTGTGTGTTTTGTTTTTGTTTTATGTAGCCGAGAAAATGACAGCCAACAAATGAGTAAACTATTGAATTCAACTGTTAAATGTGTGTGTGTGTGTTTGATTCATTACTACTGAACTATGATAAGCTTACTTGTTGTCCTCTCAAGGTTGTATTTGTGTTTTGTAACGCTTTTCTTGAATATTCTCCTATCTAATTCAAAACAACGGACAGGAGGACAGTCTCCCCAAAAGTTCTTCGGATGAGACTATAAACCGAGGCCCCGTGTGCAAACGCACGCAGAACATCTTGCGCACACGTTAAATCCTGTTCCGCTTTTCGTAAGAGTAGGCCATCGTGTGCCGGTGGGAACAGATGGCATTTACAAAACTGCATACACACGGGGACTGGATGTAAAAAAAAAAGCACAAGAGTGCTTATCCCATTATCCTTGATATAAAAGAACAAATTTAAAAAATAAATGAATAAATAAATAAATAACTACATAAATAAATAAATAATTAAATAAATAAATAAATAAACAGAGAAACTATCAGAAAGATATACACGCAGACACATCGATAGACAGACGGATTGGACGGATGTACAGATCGACAGACACAAAAACGGAGTGACGAGACTATAAAACGAGGTCCAGTGTGTGAACGCATGCAGTACATCTTAAACACACATTAAAACTCGTTCCGCTTTTCGGAAGAGTAGACCATTGTGTGCCAGTGGGAATGGATGACAAAATAGACAAAATCGCATACACACAGGGACTAGATGTAAAACAGCATATGAGTGCTTATTCCATTATCCTCGGACTAAACCAATAAATAAACAAAGCTAAGTTTAGAGAATCAGACATAGATCAAAGGGAAGTAAACTGGCAACTATTTG
Organism: Stramonita haemastoma; assembly: GCA_030674155.1. Lineage (NCBI taxonomy): Eukaryota > Metazoa > Mollusca > Gastropoda > Neogastropoda > Muricidae > Stramonita > Stramonita haemastoma. The sequence goes on from CM060318.1 coordinate 28,306,591, forward strand.
GTTGAACGTATTACTGTTCAACACTTCACCATCATCTACTCTATAAGTCTACTCCACCGTTGATGCACCACTGAAGATTTTGCAAACCAGCTTCCTCCTCACTGTAAATTACACCAAAAATATCTTCTCCACAGACAAATTTCTGAGCAAAGCAAAAAAAAAAAAAAAACAAGCAACATAAAATACACACCACTCGTAAACAATCTTTTTATTCAGTCAGGTTAACCAACCGATCCACTTTTTTTTTTTTAGCGACCATTGTCTCGTTCCTTCCCCTCGGCTTAATCTTGGCTGAGATCACCGTGGATTACAGTCCCAGCTCTGGTCCTCTGAAACATTGATAAGCTGAGGCCAGCAAAACAGTCACCCGGGGATTAGTGTCCTGGACAGGATGAATGGAGGTGGGAGGTGGGAGGGGGAGGGGGTGGAGGCAGAATAGCGGGGGGGGGGGGGGGGGGGAGACGGGATAGCCTAGTAGTCAGAACATTGCGCTCGCAATTTGACGACCTGGGTTCGATTCCCGGTCGAGGAGATTTTTTCTCCTGGAGTTAACATTAGTGTTGACTCCACTCTCCCCAAAAGGTCCTTCGGATGAGACTATAAACCGAGGAGGCCCTGTGTGTGAACGCACGCAGAACATCTTGTGCACACGTTACATCCTGTTCCGCTTTTCGTAAGAGTAGGCCATCGTGTGCCGGTGGGAACAGATGACATTCACAAAATTGCATACACACGGGGACTGGATGTAAAAAAGCAGATGAGTGTTTACCCCATTATCCTCGATATAAAAGAATTTTAAAAAACAAAAATAAAGAATGGGCTTGGGATAGAGGGAGGAGAGAAGTAGGGTTATCAACTTTTGCTTTGCTGCTGTGTACTGTCCAACTTCAATGA
>CM060318.1:28309984-28334984 GCA_030674155.1 Stramonita haemastoma
GTAAAAAGAAAAAAGCACATGAGTGTTTATTCCATTATCCTCGATATAAAAGAACAAACAAACAAAATAAATAAATAAAATAAATTTCCTATTTTCTATCCTTGATATTGCACTAAAAATGCAGTGCTTGTTGCTTGTTTGGTATTCATTCATTCATTTATTCTGATCTTTTTCATCATTTCCACCATCCTATCTGAAATACTGCACAGCGACAATAGTGACAAAGTAACTCTTAGTCTATTGGGAATGGGAAAAAACCCAGCAGTTTGTGTGAACAGACCCTGAATGACTTTACGATCCCCCCCGAAGTTTTTCAGGCCACTGGGCCATAAAGACAATCAGCTGAACCAGCCTGGCACACCAAATGGTTCCATTCTTCCGCTAACACTTTTTCTGGCTGCAGTTTCTGTGAGTGGTTTACAATCTCCATGTCTCCCGTTATGTCTGTGTACTGTCTGTCAGTCTGTGTCCAGCTCTTATTTCAGAGAGTGTTGGGAGGAGAGGGTGGGGAGACAGACTGACAGATAGAGATGTAGAAACAGATATAGTAGGACAGAGACACAGAGAGAGTTGGACAGAGTGGAAGAGGGGGGAAGAAAGAAAAGGAAGGAAGGAAGGAAGGAAGGTAGGAAGGAAGGAAGGTAGGTAGGAATGAGTGAATAAATGAAGGCAGGGATGAAGGCAGGGATGAAGGCAGGGATGAATGAATGAATGAATGAATGAATGAATGAATGAATGAATGAATGAATGAATGAATGAACGAATGAATGAATGAATGAATGAATGAATGAATGAATGAATGAATGAATGAATGAATGAATGAATGAATGAATGAATGAATAAATGAATGCATGAATGCAGGAATGAATGCACGAATGAAATGAAATGAAGGCAGGGATGAGGGCAGGGATGAAGGAATGAATGAATCATCTTTATTTTTCAAGGGTTACACATAAGCATTCACATACTTTTTTCATCCAGCCCTTGCCCTGATTAGTAACTGTCAAACCATAACAAAACACCCATAAACAAACAACAAAACACTTAAAACAAAGTAAAAAATAACAGCAGCCCCCCCTCCCCCTTCCCCACAAGAAAACACCATCAACAACAAAAAGTTCAGTTTATGATTTAAAGAAAAGAGTTAGATATATATTCGACAAACACGTGATCCCCCAAATGTTCCGAACATTAATGTTAAAACATATATACGTTGATTATAATTATCCAAACAAAGACATAGATGTTTAGTCAATGAACGTTACGATCCCCAAGTGTCCCGAACTGAGTAACTGAGTTACTTTAACTTTTACACAACTTTAAGTCACGGCAGATTTCTCTGCAAGAAATTCGGGCTGCTCTCCCCCGTGAAGAGCACGTCGCCACAAGAGCAGCGCCACACACTTTTGTTTTCCTGTCTGCAACTGCATTTGTTTCCCTGTCAGAGTGGCTTTTTTTTAACAAAGCTTTCGTTCCAACAGACTTGCTATATTCAATCCATGCTGCCCTCTTTAAGGCTGTGGTGTCGCCACAAGAACGGCGCCACCCATATGAAAGATGCTAATAAAGTGCACTCTTTTGGTGCCATGGGCTCTGTTACTGTGCAAAAGTTGGAGTAGAACAAACTCACGTCAGTCCTTTGTCCCCTCTTCTCGAAATGCGCCTTGGCCTTGGGGGTGTTTATGTGTGCAAGCATGCATGCACGTGCTAGTGTTTATGTGTGCATTAGTTTTTGTTGTGTGTGTGTGTGCATGTGACAGCGGGTCTGCACTGTGCTGCAGTGCATCGTGTTGTATATTATTGATATTATTATGTGTAATACTATGTAATATTGCGTACACTATACCAGCTTTTGTTCCAACAGACTTGCTATTATCAAGCCAGGATGTCCTCTTTTGGGCTGTGGTGTTGCCAAAAGAACAGCGCCACCCATATCAAAGATTCTAGTAAAGTGTGCTTGCACACAGAAGACTACTCTCTTGGTTCCGTGGGCTCCATTGCTGTGCGAAAGTCAGGCTAGGACAGGACTCAAACCGGCCCTTTGTCACATGTTCTAAAAGGCGCCTTATTTCTCGGGGGGGGGGGGGGGGGGGGGCTGCGCTTGCGCTTGCGTGCATGCGTTCATTTGTGTGTAAGTTTTTTGCTAATTTTCGGGGATGTGATATCGTCACAAGTACGGCACCACCCATATCAAAGATACTAGTAAAATATGTTTGCATCCAGTAGAGCATTCTCTTGGTGCCGTGGGCTCTGTTACTGTGCAAAAGTCGGGGTAGGGCACAACTCAAACAGGCTCTTTGTCACTTCGTCTCGAAATATGCCTTCTTTTTTTTTGCTTCCTTTATTTCTTTTATTCCGAGGATAATACAATAAGCACTCATATGCTTTTTTCATATCCAGTCCTCGGGGTGTGTATGTGCGTGTGCATGCGTGCTCGAGCTCGACACCTAGAGTTCGTGTTTGTTTGTGTTTGTTCATTTTGCGGTGGCCCTACACGGTGCCACGATGCATCGCAGAACATCTTGCGCATACGTTAAATCCTGTTCCGCTTTTCGTAAGAGTAGGCCATCGTGTGCCGGTGGGAACACATGACACGATTTACAAAAACTGCATACACACGGGGACTGGATTTAAAAAAGCATATGAGTGCCTCTTCCATTATCCTCGATACAAAAGAATAAATAAATGAATAATAAATAAATCATATTGTATATTATCATTACTGTTATATGTAATCTTATGTTTTGCTGCGTTCACTGTACCAGCTTTCGCTCCGACAGACTTCCTATATTCAAGCTATGCTGTCGTCTTTGGGGCTGTACTATCGCCACAAAAACAGCGCCTCCCATATCAAAGCTCATTATAAAGTGTATATGCATGGGTGCGCGTCAGTTCCGAAAATGTAGTGTTATTTTCTTCCTTAACAGACTATTTCTGTTTAGTCGCGTTTTGGGTGCGTGTCAGTTCCGAAAATGTTTTTTTCTTCTTCTTCCATATCAGACAAATATTTCTGTATAGTCTCATGTTATATGGTTAATGTCAGTGATCATTTTCAGCTTTTAATATTCGATTGTTGTTTATAACCAGGGATGAAAAGCAGACGCCCGATTTCAATGATCAAGGTTTGGCATGGGAGAGGCGGACAGCCACCCCAACAGAGACTGAAGCAGACGGTTATTGTTAAATTGTTAAATTCTTTTATATCGAGGATAATGGAATAAGCATTCATGTGATATTTTTCATCCAGTCCCCGTGTGTATGCAGTTTTGTAAATCTTATCTGTTCCCACCGGCACACAATGGCCTATTCTTACGAAATGCGGAGCAGGATTTAACGTGTGCGCAAGATGTTCTGCGTGCTTTAGTACACGGGGTCTCGGTTTACAGTCTCATCCGATAGACTTCTGGGGAGAGTGGAGTCAGCACTGATGTTAGAATTGAGACGTGTGCGTGAACTGGTTGTGTTGTATCAGATGACACTGATCACACGTGAGAAGCAGCTCTCCCTAAATGGGAAAGTACAAACACAAATACACACACAAATCATACACACTCGCACGCGCGCGCGCACACACACACGCGCACGCATGCACACACACACACACACCTCCACCACCACCACCACTACAAAAAAGTAAAGCTTTTATGGGCTCAAAACCACACACACACGAGCTTTTTCATGAAAACCATAAAACCAGTTTTTTATTAACTCAACACTGTCCGATACAGCAAAATAAAAATCAAAACATGACTAATGTTGCATATAAACATGACGTCACATTCAATAATACATTTATTTTCATGCTTGAAAAGAAACAAAAACAAAAAAGAAACTAAAAAAACAAATAATAATAAAGTAAAAGCAGCCCCCTCCCTCACAAAAAACATTACTAGCAAAAAAAAAAGTTCTACCTATAATTTTAAAAAGGATATACGTATACATTCAACAAATGCATAATCCCCACCTGGATGAATTGATAATGATCTAAACAAAAGAATTAGATACGTATTAAATGAACACATAATACTCAACTGACCCGAACATCAATGTCAATACATACACGGATTATAGTCAAACAAATAAAATAGACTGAAATAAAAGAGGGGAAAGCAGAGAAGAGAGCAGCCCAAACAAAAATCAATGACATTTTCAAAATGTTTCTTACTTTAAAACAATATTTTAAATTTTCAAAAAAGAACTAACATGAACATCTTAAAATTCAACATTAAAGATACAACGCTCCATGAAATAGCCAAACATAACAGTTTTAAAGTCGTTTTAAAAAGAAAATCAAATTTTAAAAGCCCAATAAGATGTAAAATAATATATGTAAGGGAAAAAACACACAGCAAGAAAAACCAACGAAGCGAAAAAAAAAATGTCATTTACACGATAAAAATACAAACTCAAATTCAACAAAACAACCAAAGCATTTCTATCTAATAATGAGTTTATGGTAGTATATGTTAAAGTGGGGGGGGGGGAGAGAGAGAGAGAGAGAGAGAGAGAGAGAGAGAGAGAGAGGAGAGAGAGAGAGAGAGAGAGAGAGAGACCAAAGCCAACCAAAACCAAAAAATTATAACCCCCTCCCCCCACAAAAACCATCATCACCAACAACAAAGTTCAATCTTGGATTCAAAAAAGAACTGTATATATTCAACAAAGGCCTAATCCCCAATTGGATACAATGATAACGATTTAAACAGTAAAAAGAGATATGTTGTTGTTTTTTTAAATCACAACTGACCCAACCATTGTCATGACAGATACACCGATTATAATTAAGTAAATCAAATAGAATGAAATAAAGTGGAGGCAGCAGAAAAGAGAGCAACCCAAGCAAAACAAATTATATATATCAAAGAAGTTTTATCACTCTTTATTACTTTAAAATAATAAACTTTTTTTAACTAACAAAAACGAAACAACAAACATGCATTACAGATAACAACAATAAGACTCAATGTCCCATGAAATACCCAATCATAACATTTTTCAAATTGTGTGAAAAAAAATGGATGTAAAAGTAAAAAAAACAACATACGAACAAAGTGACAAAAAAAACAAAAGAAACAAGCAAACGACAAAACCAAAAAGCAAAAAAAAAAAAAAAACACGCAAAAAGAAAATTGTCATACGACAGGAATTTAATTTCAAGTTCAAAAGAACCAACATTTCTATCTAATTATAAGTTTATGACAGTATATGCGAAAAAGAGAGAGAGAGAGAGAGAGAGAGAGAGAGAGAGAGAGAGAGAGAGAGAGAGAGAGAGAGAGAGAGAGAGAGAGAGAGAGAGAGAAGGGGGGGGGGGACGGGGGGGGACATCAAATTCCATCATCATCAAAACAGTCAGTAAGTATTTCAAAACACCCACGAAAACACTTCATTATCATCAATAAAACCTATAAGCTCTTAATGTGACCAAGCCTAACAATGAAAAGAAAAAAACCCGAAAAACAAACAGAAAAAGCAAAACTGTATTTTAAAAAAATCAAATAACAACAAGATTACATTTAAAGTTATACAAACCAATTTTAAATCAAACTCAATACATTAAAGAGATTATATATAGTAATGAAGATGAAGAAAATTGCAATTATTCTGGACGATGATACATAGACATCACAAATCTATAAGCCAAAACATTCATATGAAAAAAAATAATACATTTCATGTGTTGGGGGGGACACATGTGTGTGTACACGCGTGCGCGCGCGCGGTTGTGTGTTGTTGTGTGTGTGGGTGTGTGTGTGTGTGTGTGTGTGTGTGTGTGGGTGGTGTGTGTGTGTGTGTGTGTGTGTGGTGTGTGTGTGTTGTGGTGTGTGTGTGTGTGTGTTGTGCGGGTGTGTGTGTGTGTGCGGGTGTGTGTGTGTGTGTGTGTGTGTGTGTGTGTGTGTGTGTGTGTGTGTGTGTGTGTGTGTGTGTGTGTATGTGAGAGGGAGAGAGAGAGAGAAAAATGGAAAAACAAGTTTAAAAAAAAAAATGAAAAGAAAGAAAGAAAGAAAAAAAAGAAACAAAAGGCATAAAACGGAAAAACACCACACACATAAAAACCCTTAAAAACAAAAACTAAATAAAAATCACATCTCTATATCTAAACAGTAAAATACAATTTCAATTGAACATAAAAACCAAACACTCCTATCCAATGATAATTCTAGGCTAGCATATGCGAAAGTGGAAGATGGAAAGGAGAGAGAGAGAGAGAGAGAGAGAGAGAGAGAGAGAGAGAGAGAGAGAGAGAGAGAGAGAGAGAGAGAGAGAGAGAGAGAGAGTTTAAATTACATAAAAAATAAAACAAACGTGTGTGTGTGTGTGTGTGTGTGTGTGTGTGTGTGTGTGTGTGTGTGTGTGTGTGTGAGGAGGAAAACAAGTAAAACATTTTTAAAAGGCATAAAAAAGAAAAAAAAACATACATAAAAAAACATAAAACCCTTTAAACACAAACATACTAAAAGATATAGAGAGAGAGAGAGACAGAGACAGAGAGACAGAGAGTCTTCAGATCATTATCAAAACAAACCAATCAACAAAGTATGACAAAATACCCACACAAAAGCCTTCATAAAACAAAATCAATGAAACATTTCAAGACAGTGTCTGTGAAAAGGATTAACTTACGGTAAAACAACTTACATGTATACATATGGCAGAAAATAAAAACAGACAGACATGTATTATTCCAGGACAAAATATGAAACACTGCAGTTCAAGATTTATCACATTACTTTGGTGCAAAATCCGACAAAACTTATCGACCAAAATCTGTAACATTATTTCAGCACAAAATCTGTAGCATTATTTCTATACTAGATCTGTAACACTACTCCTATGCAAAATCTCTAAAAAGAAAAAAAGAAAATGATAAAAAATAAATAACATAAAAAAAGAATTTAAAAAAATGTCCAGTACAAAATCTGTCATACTGTTACAGAACAAAATCTAACATTATTCCAATATAAAATCCGTAACATTATTCAGCACAAAATCTGTAACATTTCAGTACAATGTCTGTGAATCGAAAAAAACCAACAACTCTACTACATTTAAACATTTCATCACATGTGCAACAATCAATAATGCATGTAGTTTCATGATTTCGTGTTTTGCAGATTCTCTCTTCGCCCCCCCCCCCCCCCCCCCCTCTCCCACATGCAAAACCGAAATCATGAAACACAAACCGCTTCAAAAAATATATTCGATATTTACAAAAGCGCATATTACGTCAAAATTCTTCAGACTATACTATTTTCCTCTTAAGTACATTATGTGACGCTCCGCCACAGAAGTCGCACTGCACCAGAGGTCAATTTTTAGTTCTAGACATATTTTACAATAAGAAGGCTATTCAATACAAAAACCAGATTGAAAATTTGACAATTCTATGGAAGGTCATTACAAATTGAAATGATAAGACTCCGGGAAGCGACAGACTATAACGTTAAATTTAGCATCGTAATGGAGGATCAGTATTAGGGCTTGGGTATACACGTTTTAAAGCAAAATAAAAAACCCAACCACTTACGCCTTGATATTTTACTATAAGGTAGAATAATGGCTATAGTTTTATAATCAATTTCACTATAAGGTAGAGTAATGGCTATAGTTTTATAATCAATCAAAATCTTAAAATTGACAATCTGACCCCCACCTGCTTAAATTGGCTCCTAGCAAATAAGTGGGTCATGGGTGTGTGTGTGTGTGTGTGTGCCATTTTTGATCCAATTTCAAAAGAAACAGTAAAAGAAACAATATTTATATTCTACACCTTGCCTTGAACAAACCCAACTTCAGGTTTATGATATTTGAATAGTAATCCGACCAGAAACAACTTAAAAAGGGGAAGGCAGAAATAAACTGTATCCTTTGCTTAAAAAAAAATTCCTCTCACAGTAACTGATGATTTATTTAAATGAGTTTTTTTCTAGACAATCATTTGTACATGAATTTTAATCTAATGAGGTTTTTTTTAATGTTTTAGTTCTTAACAAAACTAATCTACGAAGAGCCAACATTTTCAGACTAGTATAAATACCTAAACCAAATTTCACCAAAAGAAAACTGTGACTATACAACACTTCGAGTTTGGGGATTTTTTGTTCGTTTGTGTTGTTTTTTTCAGTTGCGTACTGCTACAAATCACAGAGAACCTTTTTTGGGGAGGGGGGGCTTGAGGGAGGATTTTTTCCCTCTGTCTTTCTTTTTGGGTGCTTCAAAGAACACTATATATTTTTTTCATTTTTGATAGAGGGGGGTGCTTTACATTATTTTTGTTCTTCAACAAAAACTTCCATTGTCTTTCCATTTTTGTCCCATTCCTCATTCACCTCCTCTAGTAGCTGCAGCTATTCAAAATCAAAGTGATCATTTTACCAACAGCAAACACGACTTTAGGACTACATATATTTCGAAAACAAACTTTGATCTGATCCAACCCGAAAAAAAATCAAACAGCACTTGAAAAAGAAAAATATATATTAATCCCACTCCTTCCACCATGACAAAAAATCATCATTCCGTCAACAGGATTCTAGAATGTTTCAAAACAAATCTGACCAGATCCAACATGAAATCAAAAACAAATCAAATTAACCACATCATTTAAATACTTTTCCAACTTTCCGCCTTCAATGACAAAATATTATCCTATCACCAATACACTTGATTTTCCAACATCATTTCAAAGCAAAATTAATTCAGCCAAAAAAATGTAAAAAGGCGAAGAAGTACACAATGAAACAACTGTTCGAAGTATAAAAAGAGAAAATAACACAGTCATAACAATGTTCAACACCACTACATTTGGTGGAGAGGAGGTATATTGGAACCGGGGTCTATCTCAACACCACTTACATTTGGGGCGGGGGGGTGTCGTTACGACACCACTAACAATAGGGTGGGGGGTGTCTCATTACAACACCACTAATATTTGGGCGGGGGTGTCTCATTACAACATCACTAACATTTGGGGCGGGAGGGGTGTCTAGTTACAACACCACTACATTTGGGGGGAGGGGTGTCTAGTTACAACACCACTATCATTTGGGGGAGGGGTGTCTAGTTACAACACCACTATCATTTGGGGGGAGGGTGTCTAGTTACAACACCACTGTCATTTGGGGGGAGGGTGTCTAGTTACAACACCACTGTCATTTGGGGGGAGGGGTGTCTAGTTACAACACCACTGTCATTTGGGGGAGGGTGTCTATTACAACACCATTAAGATTGGGGGGGGGTCTCATTACAACACCACTATCATTTGGGGGAGGGGTGTCTAGTTACAACACTACTATCATTTGGGGATGGTGTTTCGTTACAACACCAGTAATATTGGGGGGTGTCTAGTTACAACTTCACTAACAGGGGGGGGGGGGGTGTCGTTACAACACCACTAACATTTGGGGGGGGGGTCGTTACAACACCACTAATTATTAAGTGGGGGGAGGTGTCGTTACAACACCACTAATTAATTAAGGGGGGGGGGTGTCTAGTTACATCACCACTAGCGTTGTGGGGGGGGGGGTCCCGTCAACAGGATTTTAGCAATGTTTCAAAACAAATATCAGATCCAACATGAAATCAAAAACAAATCAAATTAACCACATCATTTAAATACTTTCCAACTTTCCGGCCTTCAATGACAAAATCTTTATCTTACCACCAATACATTTGATTTCCAACGACATCATTTCAAAGCAAAATTAATTAAGCCCAAAAAATTGTAAAAAGGAGAAAAAGTACACAAACATTCGAAATGGAAAAAGGAAAAAAAGTACAATCAGAACAATGTTCAACACCACTAACATTGTTTTAAGGGGGGTGTCTGTTACAACACCACTAACATTTAAGGGGTCTCTTTACAAAACCACTAACATTTAGGGGGTTTCTTTACAACATCCTAACATTAGGGGGGGTCTCGTTACAACACCACTAATATTTGGGAGGGATTGTCTCGTTACAACACCACTAATATTTGGGGGTGTCTCGTTACAACACCACTAATATTTGGGGGTGTCTCGTTACAACACCACTAATATTTGGGAGGGATTGTCTCGTTACAACACCACTAATATTTGGGGGGTGTCTCGTTACAACACCACTAATATTTGGGGGGTGTCTCGTTACAACACCACTAATATTTGGGGAGGGATTGTCTGTTACTACACCACTAACATTGGGGGGGTTGTCTCGTTACAACACCACTAACATTTGGGGGGGTTGTCTCGTTACAACACACTAACAATTGGGGGGGTGTCTAGTTACAACACCACTAACAATTGGGGGGTGTCTAGTTACAACACCACTAACATATTGGGGGGTTTCGTTACAGCACCACTAACATTTTGGGGGGTGTCTAGTTACAACACCACTAACATTTGGGGGTTTCGTTACAGCACCACTAACATTTTGGGGGGGTGTCGTTACAACACCACCAACATTTTGAGGGTGAGTGTCTAGTTACAAGCACCACTAACATTTGGGGGGGTGTCGTTACAACATCAACATTTTGAGGGGGAGTGTCTAGTTACAACACCACTAACATTTGGAGGAGCGTCTAGTTACAACACCACTAACATTTGGGGGTGTCTAGTTACAACACCACTAACATTTGGGGGTGTCTAGTTACAACACCACTAACATTTGGGGGGTGTCTAGCTACAACACCACTAACATTTGGGGGGTGTCTAGCTACAACACCACTAACATTTGGGGGGGTGTCTAGCTACAACACCACTAACATTTGGGGGGTGTCTAGTTACAACACCACTAACATTTGGGGGTGTCTAGTTACAACACCACTAACATTTGGGGGTGTCTAGTTACAACACCACTAACATTTGGAGGTGGTGTGGTTACAGCACCACTAACATTGGGGGGGTCTCGTTACAGCACCACTAACATTGGGGGGTCTCGTTACAGCACCACTAACATTGGGGGGTCTCGTTACAACACCACTAACATTGCATTGGGGGTTCTCTAATTACAACAGTCCAGCCCTATCAACAGCAGATATGGTTTCAGGGCTGTAGTGCTTGGGTACAATTTTTATCCGATTAAAAATGAAAAAAAAAACTCAGATAAGAACTAGCTAACTTTGCTTCCTCCAAATCTACAGCTTTTAACCCTTTAAGCAAAACTTCCCCAGTTCCTAGTTTTTTTCCAACTAATACATTCTTGCACATTATTATCTCTATACACATCCATTTTCTACTAACGAAAAAGACCGACAAAAAATACAGCTTTTGTGCATATCTCACAACACATAATACTGACTGCTATCAAATCTATGAAGGCATTCCACTGATAAAACAATGCGGCAGGAACCTGCCTGTGGCAAAAATTGCCCTGACCCCGTTCAAGATTATACTTTTTAGGATAGATCAGCCTGCACTCACTATTCTTACTTCTACCACTGAACCACACACTGCAAACCTCTTTCCCCATTGCCACTGACCTGAACACAGCACTTCTGTCCCTCCTCATCAATTCCTAATATGTAGAACCTCCCCGCCCCCTTCCCTGCATTTAATTATTTTTTAAATATTGTACACTGGTATCCTTTTTGCTTTCCTCTACTCTTCTGTACCTGAACAATGTCCACCTTCCCTCTTCCCCCTCTCCTCCTTCCAGTTTAAGTCAACACACATTCTAATCTGTCCTCCTAAACTCCCACCTTTTTCCTCCTAGCACGTCTTCTTCCGTGTCTAATTACAAGAAAACAAACCCCCACTGCCTGCCCTCAGACCCTTGTGCCCCATTTCCTACAGATCTAACACTCAACTCCCCCTTTTCTTAACATCCCCCACCACCACCACTCTTTATAATCTCATTAAAAACATAACCCACTGCTTCGCTTCTCTATCCCCATGATATATCTTCATAACTTTCCTCTTTCTTTAATTTACATAGATCCATCCCCTTGCCCCCCCCCTTTTTTTTTCTCTAAAACGCGTCACCTCTGTATCATTATAAGAAAAATAGCTACCCTGCTCCCTTGTCATATACACATACGATTACCTCTTTCTCCTCGAGATCCATCCCATAACTTTTCCCTTTTTTCTTAAATATCCCCAACATCCCTTAACAAAAAATATTACTACCCTGCTTCCCTATCCCCATTCTATAATCTTTAACTCCCCTCCCTCCTACTCCCACTCCATCACATACAACCTTTAACTATACATCCCATTTCCACACTCAAAACTTGCACTACAAGCCCCCCCCCCCCCCCCCCCCCTCCAAAAAAAAAAAATTCCCTGATGCAATTTCGAGATATTTTCCTTGTGTGTTTATAAACTGTTGTGTCCACTTTTGTGTTTCCATGCAAGGTTAAAATCTGGTTTAGTTCAACAGGTTAGGGTTAAGATTTAGTATTAGGTTAAGTGTTGTCTGTGTGTTTTTATTTATGAATGCAAGTATGTGGACACAACAGCGTATAAACACATCGGTATCTTCATTAAAAACCACCAAGATAAAGCTTAATAGGACTGCTTGGCTTCCTATCTATAAAATTTTCACATTGCAAAGAAATTTTCTGTGGTAAGAATGCATTACAGTTTTTCTTTTTCAAAATCAAGTCCAAAATAACCCATGTGAGAAAATGGTGGTCTCCCAGCCCTCTCCCACTTACACTGAACATGCATGCCACCCCTTCCCCTCTTATTAATCACCTTCCCTACAATACCTTAATACCCCTAACCTCCTACATCTAACTCCTAACTACCTACCCTTTACTACCTGTCACCCCCCACCCTCAGTACTACTCCCAGCTCTTAAACCCCCCTTTCCTCTTCGATCTATCCCATAATACCTATACCTCCTTCCCCTTACTGTCCTTCCTAGACATTAATACCTGAACCCTATAGTGACGCCTATACCCCCTCTCTTCCTACACTGTCCTTCCTAAACATCAATACCTGAACCCTATAGTGACGCCTATACCCCCTCTCTTCCTACACTGTCCTTCCTAAACATCAATACCTGAACCCTATAGTGACGCCTTTACCCCCTCTCTTCCTACACTGTCCTTCCTAAACATCAATACCTGAACCCTATAGTGACGCCTATAACCCCCTCTCTTCCTACACTGTCCTTCCTAAACATCAATACCTGAACCCTATAGTGACGCCTTACCCCCTCTCCTCTCCTACACTGTCCTTCCTAAACATCAATACCTGAACCCATATAGTGACGCCTATATACCCCCCTCCTGGCCCCATAGTGCCATTAAACATTGATACCAGAACCCTATAATGACGCTTATACCCTCCCCCCCCCCCCCCCCCCCGGCCCCACAGTGTCATACCTGAACCCTATAATGACGCTATACCCACCCGGCCCCATAGTGCCCTTCCTAAATACCTGAACCCTATAATGACGCCTACCCCCCCCCCCCCCCCCCCCCCCCCCCCGCAATACCTGAACCCTATAATGACGCCTACACTCCCCGGCCCCATAGTGTTATCCCTAAACAATGCTTCCTGTTAGACATCAGTTCTTTAATACCTGCAACCTGCTCAAAGCGCTTCAAATTTTACTTTTAACATAGATATCCCTTCAACACCACCCCTCAATGAAAGCTATGTATACCTCTCTTATGCAGTTTTCTACAAGGTTTTTTAATATATAAACTGCACTCAAGTGATATTTCCTTAATACCTGAACAGCAAAAGGCTATCATAGATTTGCTAGCAGTCTGAGTATTTCAAAGAGTTAATAGATCCATCTTTTATGCATTTTTCATTGTAAAAAAAAAAATGTCCAAAAATTGTAAGAATTTTTAACATAGATGAAAAAAAGCAAACAAATACCCATACATGCAGACAGAGCTCTGGTTCCCTTTACTTTTCATCGACTATTATATCTTAAAAATATTTCAACTACAATGGAGACATCACAGTTGTGTAAAGGATGAACTGATAATGGAATACAAACTATGATTGATAGAACTAAATTTGGGGGGTAAACTAGATTTTTTAAAATGTATTGTAACAGATTTTTAGGGTGAACAATTCGCATAGAAAACCCCCAAATACCCGATTTGATAACATGAAAAAAGTGAAGTTCAGATCCTTGCAAAGTTGGACATCTCTTTTCCGTACTCTCACGCCCTTCATTTTCTTTATCATGTTTAAAAAGATAACATTCCCAAACATATCAAATTCCTATATGTACAATTTCGTTTGAATAATATTAAAATTCATATCTGAAAATATATCAGTTCAAGAAAAATAATGCAGTCACCCCACTGTTCTTTATATATAACACAGACTGTTGTGTTTACAATTACAACTTTTTTTCTGCTGCTGTTATGTACTATTCTGTTGCTACTTCCTCAAAATAAATTTGTTGCTTTTTTCAAAATAAAATGTTTTCTAAATATTTTCTAGTTGCTGCTTCCATCAAAAATAAACTGCGGCTTTTTTCAAACTAACTCTTCCTTTTTTTCTCAAAATATTTTTCTTGCTCCTTCCTTTAAAAAATGTTGCTTCCTTTATAATAAATTATTGCTTCCTTCAAAATAAATTGTTGCTTTTTTCCAAAATATATTCTTCTTGCTGCTTCCTTCAAAACAAATTGTTTCTTTTTTCAAAAAATTTTTGCTGCTTTCTTCAAAATAAATTGTCGCCTTTTTTAAAATAATCTTGCTGCTTTCTTCAAAATAATTTGTTGCTTCCTTTGAAATAAACTTCTTGCTTCCTTCAAAATAAATTGTTGCTTTTTTTCAAATTAATCTAGCCGCTTCCTTCAAAATAAACTTGCTGCTTCCTTCATGATAAATTGTTTCTCTTAAAATAAACTATTTGCCGTTTCTTTTTGTGAAAAAAACTTTTTGCTTTTTTCAAAATAACTTCTTGCTTCCTTCAAAATAAATTGTTGCATCCTTCAAAATGAATTGTTGCTTCCTTCAAAATAAACTTGCTGCTTCCTTCATAATAAATTGTTGCTTCTCTTAAAATAAACTGCCTTTTTTGTGAAAAAAAACTTCTTGCTTTTTTCAAAATAAACTTCTTGCTTCCTTCAAATAAACTTCTTGCTTCCTTCAAAATAAGTTGTTGCTTCCTTCAAAATAAATTGTTGCTTCCTTCAAAATAAATTGTTGCTTCCTGAGATAAAAGCTTGCTGCTTCCTCGAAAATAAATTTGTTGCTTCCTTCAAAATAAATCGTTGCTTCCTTCAAAATAAATTGCTGCTTCCATCAAAAGAAATTGCTGCTTCCTTCAAAAGAAATTGCTGCTTCCTTCAAAAGAAATTGCTGCTTCCTTCAAAAGAAATTGCTGCTTCCTTCAAAATAAACTTGCTTCCTTTAAAGTAAACTTCTTGCTTCCTTCAAAATAAACTTCTTGCTTCCTTCAAAATAATCTTGTTGGTTTCATCAAAATAAACTTCTTGCTTCCTTCAAAATACAATTGCTTCCTTTAAAATAATTCTATTGCATCCTTCAAAATAAATTGCTTTTTTCAAAATGTTTTCTTATTGCTACTTCCTTCAAAATAAATAGTTGCTTTTCAAAATGTTTTCTGTTTCTTCTTTCAAAATGTATTTTTGTTGCTTTCTTCTTCATATTTCAAAATGTTTTTGTTGCAATAAAACTGTCGTTTTCTTCACAAACTGTTCTTGTTCATTCTTCATAAAGTTTTCTTCCTGTTGCTCTTTTCACAATGTTCTGTTGTTGCTGCTTCCTTGAAAATAAGTTATTGCTCGTTCAATTTTTTCTTGTTGCTTTCTTCAAAACGTATTTTTTGTTGCGTCCCTAAAATTGTTTTTTGTTGCTTCCTTCAAAAATATTTTTTGTTGCTTCGATCCTACAAAATGTATTTTTTGTTGCTTTCTTTCTTCGTTCTTCAAAATGTTTTCTTGCCGCTTCCTTCAAAATAGTTTCTTGTTGCCGCTTCCTTCAAAATAGTTTCTTGTTGCCGCTTCCTTCAAAATAGTTTCTTGTTGCCGCTTCCTTCAAAATAGTTTCTTCTTGCCGCTTCCTTTAAAATAGTTTCTTCTTGCCGCTTCCTTCGAAATGTTCTTGTTGCTTTCTCCAAAATGGTCCCTATCTGCTTTCTTCAAAATGTTTTTCCTCAAATATTTTACCTTTTAGCTTCCCTCGCCGTCCCGTTGTTACTGTGCAGTGTCCTGTAGTTGCTTGCAGTGTCAGTGTTGCTGTTGTAAACTGTTGCTGCTATCCAAGATCCTGGACACAAAAAAGAGAAATGTACCATTCGTTTTTCTTTTCTCTTTTTTTTTATTTTTGCTCCTCGGCTACAGCTGATGTTTACTAATGGCGAGTTAAGCATATGCTATCGTTTATTCACCGAAAAGGTGACTTTACATTCCGACTTCGGAAATGTCTTACATTCATATGCATGCATTTTTTTACGTTTTGTCATTTTTTCCCCACAGGTATGTACGTTTACAGTTGATGCATTGTATCAGCAAAAACAATGACTTTAATCAAGCAATGCATGTCAAAAGTGCAATGTCGTAGTTAGCATTTTGGGGTGTTCCCCAACTTAATCACCCTGAATGGGTCACCTAGAATCTATGTACTTTATCATGTCACATCTGGTCATCACTACGAGAGCTGAAGTTGGCGAGTATGACCGTTTTTTTTAGATACCTCCCATTTCCACAACAATGTTCCCACTTCAGAGGATTTTCTTCTCATTTAATGGGAGAAGAGAAACCAGTGTTAAAAAAAGCCTACATGGCTGACATAGAGACAAGCACACAACCACCACCACCACCCCCACCCCACTCCCACACACAAAACCCTAAAGAAATTGTGCAAAATGTTGCTGTCAATAAAAACAGGCATGTCCAGATATTATGTTTTAGCCCAGGCCCGGCCCTGCATTTATCTGCTAAGTCAAACCTTCCTTGTTCAAGAAGAAAGTTGCGAAATAACTTACCTCCCTTCTTTAAATTAGCTCCAAATTTCAGAAACTTGAAATACAGACATATTCGTAATTGGGTTTTGTCCAGGTCCTGTCATAATTTCTATCAGTCAAGCCTTGCTTATTCAAGAACACTCCAAAATAATTTACCTCGCGTTTATAATTAGATCTTTCAAAACAAGAACTTTTGAAGAAACATCAAATGCAGAAATTGTACGACTACTTTTCGTTTCGCTCAAAATTCATTTACATATACCTTGCTTTGAAAAATTATTCTTCAGCTTATTTGTTTTCTTCACTACTTAATTGAGCCCATGTTGTACCGTCGGATTTGTATTAATCTTGGTTTTGTCTTTAAGATAAAAAAAAGCATTTGTATTGGTGTTATAATGTGATCTCTAATTGAATCATTTCTTACTTTTTAGTTCTTTGCAATACATAATTTCTTTGCTTGTTACAGTCAATTTACTTTATTATGTCCAGGCAGGATGAAAGTACTCAAGTCTTTAAGCCTCACTAACAATCATTTTGACTTCAAGTCTTTAAGCCTCACCAACAACCATTTTGACTTCAAGTCTTTAAGCCTCTAACAATAATTTTGGCTTCAAGTCTTTAAGCCTCACTAACAATTATTTTGACTTCAAGTCTAAGTCTCACTAACAATCATTTTGTCTTCAAGTCTTAAAGCCTCTAACAATTATTTTGACTCGACATACACCCACTGATGCCTATGGTTCTCACCTGCTAGTGACGTGTAGCGGTGTCTGAGGACTTCACTGCTGCTGTCCCGGATCATAGCAGCAGCAGCAGCCATCCACTGATGTGACTGGTGGTTAGAGGAAATGGGGAAACATCACCAATGCCTTGGTGGGGTTTCTGTGGGGTGGGGTTTCTGTGGCTCAGCTCTTGTTGTAGTTCTCCGGGATCACACGGCATCTGAAAGACAATGTGTAAGCTAGAAACAGGAGGGGGGGCAAGATTTTTCGTACATGGCTTTAGAGCACAGCCTCTTCAAGAGGTTAACAAGAACTGCCGACACAATGATAGGAATTTTTCATTAACTAAATGTTAATGTGATCAACACCTATAATATACTAGATTTACAAAAAGCTAGAACAATCTTGATATGCTTTCCATGTGAAATTTTGAAAACAGCAATGGACCATTAATTTATTCCAACATTAATAAGAAATTGCAAAGTGTCACTTTTTTAGCCTAATACTTTTCACTATAACTACCGCTGCTGCCCAATTGGCAATGGTCAAGCATATACTTTTACAATCAAAATGCTCTCTATATTTTCTTTTTAAAAATTAAAGTAAAATTGACTTTCAAAGTCAGTTGTTCATAGCCGTACGCCTATATAAATCATACGATAAAATCACTTATCGAGCACCCCTTTAGACAATGTAATGAGCTCCCAGAGCTTAACAGTTTGCGGTTTGAACTCTGAATCCTTTTTTCAAGTAAGCTGAATAGAATCTGTAGGAATCTAATTCCGCATGACGTACTTACCCTTGTGATTTCCATGGTGGAAGAGAAATTACTGGAAGTGACGTCTTGAAGGCAAGTGCCCATGTCTTGATGATGTCAGCCAAGTTTCCAGCCGATGACATCAGTACGGAAGAAACAGCCCCCAGTAGGATCTATGTGATAGCATGACAACTTTCTCTAGGTAAAGAACTTCTGTAGAATACGGGATTGAAAAAAAAAGAACCCGGAAGGTTTGAAAAATACTTCAAGTATGAGAGAGTGACCGAGTCGTAGGTCTTCCTCCAAGTAGGAAAATTATGAACTATACAAGGTCCGAGCCCCCTTCACTCCCCACACCACCTACGTCTATCCAACATGTGCTCCATCCTTCAGGCCATATCCGACACAAACCACCTCTAACCCACAGCTAACCAACCTCCAATCAAACTTCCAAGTCATGGTCATCTTCGCCTTAAAAAAGAATAATTCTAGTTAGCTATTGATATCGATGTTTTTGTGTGGTTATTGTTTTTATATATGGCTTGTAACCCACCGGAATTTCTCTGTTTTAGAGATATAAAGTATTTTAAATTGAATTGAATTGCTTTCTAGATGCTAAAACTCCCCAATCCCTGATTCGAGAATCTGCCCACAGTGTCAATATAATCACAACCACCACCACCACCACCACAACCTAGTCAGCAATGTCAAAGCCTTCAAAAATAGTTTTTAAGACACTAGGATCACTGTCACCAAGATTGCTCCCCTTGCATTTCTTGCTATCCATGTTTATTTGTTTTGAGATTTTTTTAAATCAGGCATTTTAATTCGGTTTTTTTGTTGTTGTTTTGATTTGTTTGTGATTTGTGTTTTGTTTGTTTTGCTTGGGGGGGGGGGGGGGGGCTATTTTAAATGGGGGAAGATTCAAGACTTTTTTTTTTAAGAGAGGGGTGTTTTTACTTCATTACTTTTATGTGGCTTTTGGGGGGGGGGGGGGGGCTTTTTCTTTTTTTCCCATATTGTTTTAATACGGTTTAATTTTAGTCACGGTTTGGTTTAGTTTTATTCATGTTTGGTTTAGTTTTATTCACGGTTTGGTGTTTAGTTTTATTCACGGTTTGTTAAGTTTTATTCACGGTTTGGTTAAGTTTTTCACTGTTTAGATTTATTCACGGATTGGTTTAGTTTTACTCACGGTATTAATTGTTTTCACAGTTTAGTAGTTTAGTTTTATTCACGGTATGGTTTTGTTTTATTTACGGTTGGTTTAGTTTTATTCACGGTTTGGTTTAGTTTTATTCACGGTTTGGTTTAGTTTTATTCACGGTTTGGATAAAGTTTTATTCACGGATTGGTTTAGTTTTATTCAGGGTTATTTGTGTTTAGTTTTATTCACGGTTTGATTAATGTTATTTTCACAGTTTAGATTCATTCACGGATTGGTTTAGTTTTACTCACGGTATAATTAAGTATTTTCACAGTTTAGTAGTTTAGTTTTATTCATGGTTTAGTTGGGTTTTATTCACGGTTTGGATAAAGTTTTATTCACGGTTTGGTTTAGTTTTATTCGTGGTTTGGATAAAGTTTTATTCACGGTTTGGTTTAGTTTATTCGCGTATGATTAAGTTTTATTCACGGTGTGATTAATGTTTTATTCAAAGTACTGTTTAGTTTTATTCACGGTATGGATTATTTTTGGGAGGTCTAGCCATGGTTTGGTTAAGTTTTAAAAGGTTTAGTCTTATTCACGGTTTGGATTAATCTAACCAGTTTTATCTCGGGTTTATTTAATCAATTTTGTTTTGCTTTTTGCGGTATGTTTATTTTTAGTTGGTCCAGTCCTGGTTTGGTTTAGTTTTAATGTGTTTAGTTTTATTCACGGTCTGGCTTATTTTTTATCATTTTAGTTCTATTTAGAATGGTTTTATTCCGGTTTTTTTTTATTTTTGCTGAGGAGTTTTCTGTCATGTTAAATTTTATTATATCTTTTTAATAATAATTTTACATTCATTTTATTTCGTTTAAGCCCCCATTCTCTTTAGTCTCCCTCTTTAGATTTTTTTTTTCTAAAATTGCACGTTTTAAACGTAATTTAAGTTTAGATTTTTGTTAAAGTTTTAAAGTTGGTTCTTTTAGCGACTTTTTAGTTTAAATTTTATTTGTGTATCAAGGGGTGTTAAAGCAATCATCAGTCTTGTGTAAATTGATCATCTACAGGCAACTGACAGCCGTATACTACACAAAAGAGCGTATTTTGATCAGAACCGCTGAAAACTGTCACTTCCATTAATTTGTGAGATTTTTGCAGGCATGTCGAAAGGATTATACGTTTTGAAGAAGTCGTGTCCACTGAACTGGGTAAGGCAAGGGAAGGCGGCATTTGCGGTCCTGCAGTTCTGCAGTTCTATGTCAACATACTACAAACTTTACGTCCAGAGCTGCTTTGCTTCTACAATCCATCACTATGCTTGTGGTTTGTTTCCTGAATATTTTTTATGTGGGAAATCTTTTCCTGAATATTTTTATGTGGGAAATCGTGCTATGATTTTCGCCCGTTTTTTTGCGGTAAAGTACTTTTCATATATATTAATTCATAAGGTCAAACTCCGCTCTCTTCATTCTACCAAAACACGTCGACAGCTAGCTCTTTTGATCAACCTTGAAGCCTCTATAAACAATCTTCATAAAACTCTGCACTGGAACCACAGAATATCCACACTTAAAGACCAAGACGAATGAATATGCGTTAATATTCCGTACCCCAGAAGCGGTTTGAAGTACTGGCTTTAGACAGCGCTCTGCCGAACGTTTCCCCTACAGATCCCTGTATCACACCGAAGCCTACTGAAAAGATGATCCCCATGCTATCACATAGAGGTCCACAGGCTCTGTCCCTGTACTTATGTCATCATCCGGCTCTCTCTGATCAAAGGGTTTGCGGCCAGTCTCTGATAAGTACATACACACAATTCTGTTGTCACAAAGCGCACAACGCTTAAAAATTAAAGTTCCTAAGTGTAGGCCATTGTGTGCCGGTGGTGGGGCCGGATGACAAGATTTACAAAACTGCATACACACGAGGACTGGATGTAAAAAAAAAAAAAATTAAAGCACATTGAGTGCTTATTCCATTGTCTTCGATATAAAAATCAAATAAATAATAAAAGAAAAAAAAAAAAAATAATAAATCACTTAGCTTACATTTATAAATAAATAAAAAATAAATGAAATAAACCACTTAGGCTTACTATTTATTCTGCTGGATCCCACTCCACAAGTTTTCTAATTCCGTATCTATCCACTGTAAAATTTCTATCATCAGCTAGCTGGGAAAAAGCTCCAGGTTCACCAATGCTAACATTTTTTCGCACACAACCGTTTGTGTTCACCATCAAGGTAGCTGCATTCCGACTTCGGGGATGAGACAAAACACGCCAATGTATATGCAGGTTTTAAACTTTGTCATCCATTGCTACCGGCACGCAATGACCTACTCTTTCGAAGGACGGTTGGAGTTGCTTCGAGTGCACAAGAACGATTTTTTTTTTCTAACAGAGTACAACCAGACCTCAAAAATAGAATACGCGAAAAACATATGCATAGGATGACATAGAAATGCACATAAAATAAACACCGAAAAACAAGCACAGGCGTATAAAGCATGCGGGCAAAAGAGAGAGAGAGAGAGAGAGAGAGAGAGAGAGAGAGGAGAGAGAGAGAGAGAGAGAGAGAGAGAGAGAATTTGAATAAACAAAAAAAATAAGACATAAAAAGCAACGATAGCGCAAAGAAAGGAGAGAGGGAGGAAGGGAGGGAGAGAGAGAAAGGAGAAAGAGGACAAATGTGAAGAAAAAGAAAAATAACAGCAAGATATAAAAGGCAGACTATTGCGCACAGAGATAGATGGAGGTAGGAAGATAGAGAGAGAGAGGGGAGAGAGGGGAAAGAGAGAGAGAGGGAGGGAGGGAGGGAGGGAAAAGAGAGAGAGAGAGAGAGAGAGAGAGAGAGAGAGAGAGAGAGAGAGAGAGAGAGAGAGAGAGAGAGAGCAGAGACAGACGGACGGACGGACAGACGGACGGACGACGGACGGACGGACGGACAGACAGACAGACAGACAGACAGACAACAGACAGACAAAGAGTTCTGCCTGTGTGTGTTTTAGGCCGAGGCCTTGCTTCAAGTTTGGCTGGATTTGGGATTCCGGATGGGGGGGGGGGGGGGGGGGGGGGGGGGGGGGGGGGGGGTATCCGGGGGGGGGGGGGGGGGGGGGGGGGGGGGGGGGGGGGGGGGGGGGGGGGGGGGGGGGGGGGGGGGGGGGGGGGGGGGGGGGGGGGGGGGGCAATTCGGTAGCCATGTTAACCCCAGAAGGAAAATCCCCTCAAACAGGAGACCAGGTGGTGGTTCAAATCCACTGTCAGGTCACGAATTCGATGCACTAACCATTACTAGGCTATTCCCCTTCCTCCGTCCCCCCCCCCCCCCTCCTCCTGCATGCCTGTATATTTTTGCTTGCAAACTCATCATAAACGATCATGATTTGCTTGCAGAATGCGTGTGAATGCGCACGTGTCTCAATATCTGATAGTTCCTGTGGCCCCTCATGTGGGGTTCAGAATCGAAATCTTTCTCAAAATGTGGCCGATGGAATCCCGTGAGTTGAGCGAGAATTAAGTGTCGCGTAAGGCCCAGTAAGGAATGAGATTTGCGAAAGAATTGTAAGATAAATCAAAAATCTAATATGTAAAAAAAAATAATTTAAAAAAAGATAGTTATGTTTGAACAACAACAAACCAAGCTCCTAACTGCATAAGAATAAACTAAAGTTACGATATATGAATTAACCGAAATTCTAAACTAGATTTCAAAATGTGTTTCCAGTAGTGATAACTTTCCAGTAGTGATAACTTCTCAAATTCAAGACTGGTCCGTCACTATTGGACAGGTTGTCTGGCTCTTAATTTCTCGAATACTCGTTTTCGAAAGTCATTGTAAGATATAGAAAGTGCATGTAAATGACAATAGACTGCCTGATAAACGACAGACTTCAGTACCTGAATTCTTAACTGCATAAATCATGGGATCTCTGGTCAGGGTTTCACTGAAAGCTTGTTGAAAATAAGTAATCTTCATTATGAATAGTATACTCTGCATACAGCTACAAGTAAATAAAAAGACTTCTTTCTGTTTGGTAGACAAAGACTGATAATTATTAATTAAACAACAACAACAACAACAAAGAAACAGTTTTAACTTCAGCTCACAGATATTTATGCACACTTACCTTTACGTAAAGTGGGCAGATTTCACAAACTTTCGGCAAGCGTTCTGCCTGCGTCTGTGTCTTTGCTCTGTTTGACCGTACGTGAAGCTCATCGCATTGTGGCTGTGAGTTAACCAATCAGTGAACGAAATTTCATATTCGAAGCGCCCCTAATCTACTCGTAATCGTCTCCCTTGTTTATGCAAATCAAAGGCTATGTTTAAACCTTACGAAATTGGTTAAGGCATAAAATCATCAGAAGTATCTATATTTAGCTTCTGTGCATACAAAAACATTGACTTTAAAGTTTTGGTAAAATTATTGAGTGTATGCGTAGAAGCGTTTTTTAGGAAAAATGTGTACATTCCCCCCAAAATAAACTCGTGGATATTGCTAGTGACGTCACACCTAGCGGGACATTGGGGGTGTTGAACATTATGCCACAAACTCAAGGTGTGCTCGGTTGACACAACATACGTCACAGAACAGGGACAGGGCAGCCACGTGGGGAACAAAACATTTTTTTTTACACTCAGACATGCGGGGTACACGTTACACCGTTACAAACCCGCTGTGAAAGAGGGGTAGTAGGGGCTATTTTGTTTCTTCTGCTAGCAAGTGTCTATGGCAAGGATGGTGCCTTATGACCTTATTTATCACTGCAGATAAAAACACTACAGAAAGAGAGGGCGTACAACTGTAGCAAAACAACAAATCCGCCCAGCCATTTCATTTCAGATAAATGAATTTGGCTCTCTCTCCTCTCCCCACTCTCTCTCTCTCTCTCTCCCCTCTCTCTCTCTCCTCTCTCTCTCTCTCTCTCTCTCTTACACACACACACAATCTCTCTCTCTCTCTCTCCCCCTCTCTCTCTCTCTCCTCTCTCTCTCTCTCTCTCTCTCTCACTTTCTCACCTCTCTCACTTAATCTCTCGCTCAGTCCCCTCTTATCCCCCTATCTCTCTCTCTCTCTCTCTCTCTCTCTCTCTCTCTCTCTCTCTCTCCTCTCTCTCTCCCCTCTCTCTCTCTCTTAGGATCAGACTGCATGCGCTGGTATATCAAGCCAAAAGACAAAAACATGTTGCCAGGAGAACGTGTCAGACTTTCCAGACTTCGTTTTTTTTTCTTTATTTTATTTATTTCTTTATTTTATTTATATCGAGGATAATGGAATAAGCAATTATATGCTTTTTACATCCCGTCCCCGTGTGTATGCAGTTTTGTAAATGTCATCTGTTCCCACCGGCACACGATGGCCTACTCTTACGAAAAGCGGAACAGGATTTAACGTGTGCGCAAGATGTTCTGCGTGCGTTCGCACACGGGGCCTCGGTTTATAGTCTCATCCAAAAGACTTTGGGGGGGGGGGGGGGGGGAGT
>CM060318.1:28349984-28352484 GCA_030674155.1 Stramonita haemastoma
CAGAATGATGTCGACTGCAAATCAGCCCTGAAAAGTCCCTCTGTCCCTCGGCCCTCAGTCAGTCAGTCAGTCAGCCACGCTTGAGCCATCAAGGGCAGTCTGCTGTTTCAATGGACATCCATCCACGTCTGCTGTGTTCCCTTCATGGTACTGGCTTATTGGGCACGGAGGCAAAGATAATGATGGCAACGCACAAAAACTTATCTGCACGTGGGTGGGTGCTGCTATACGTCGCGTGCTGGCAGGCATTTATACACACACATACACACACGCACACACGCGTGCGCGCGCATGCACGCACGCACGCACAGACACACAGACACACACGCACGCACGCACGCACGCACAGTTACACACACACACATATACACAGCTTTCATCATTCCTTCATTACAGGTTGAAAAACTGTACCACATTGGGAAAAACCACTCAATTTTCACAGCAGAGCTGACAGCCATTCTGATGGCTTTAAATTATTTACTTGATTTTCCTAGGACCGTTGTGAAGGTGGTGTTATGTGTTGATTCAAAATCAGTGCTCCAATCCCTTAAAAATTCCGGGTCAAA
Source organism: Stramonita haemastoma (assembly GCA_030674155.1). Classification (NCBI taxonomy): domain Eukaryota; kingdom Metazoa; phylum Mollusca; class Gastropoda; order Neogastropoda; family Muricidae; genus Stramonita; species Stramonita haemastoma. Next base: position 28,350,551 of record CM060318.1, read on the forward strand.
AGTAAGACAAGAGCTTATCACTGAAATATTACATCTTATACATTTTCTAATCCTAAGAGGCACTGATGTCACCTTTTGCTGGGTACCTTCTCATTGCAATATAGTATTCAATGAAAAGGTTGATAGAGCTGTTAAAAATGCGGCAATGCGTTTTGATTGTGCTGATACTTTGAACATACCAATGTCTGTCGATGAGTACTATACTTTGATCGAACATGCATGCTGGAAACATGTTAGAAAAAAACAAGAAGACGCTGGATTTTCTCATCATCATGTTTCCTTTTCTGACCTTAATTATATTCTCTGTGTACGTTTTGGGTTGGATAAATTGCGTCTTAGATCGGTCATTTGTCTCATAAATAGACTTAAATTAAATGCCTTCCGAACGAAGTATGCTAAAAATGTGCGTTGCATATGTGATGGGAGATTTCAGTTAGTCATATTCTTTTCGACTGTCCCGTTTTAAAACAGTGTCTTCCCATCACACGTGAGAACTCTCTGGACAACATATTATGCAACTGTGTGTTGCTTGTGAACTCGCCTTATCGCTAAAGAAGAGTCCTATTGACAGTTTACTATAGTGTTTATGAACATGTCAGTAGCTTGTTTACAGACATAGACATTGATCTCGTGCTCTTTTGTTAATTTTCTAAAAAGTTCTGATTGATTGTTTAGGGTTTCAATGTTCACTTTTGGTGTTTTTATTTATTTCTTGTTTCTACCATTGTTTAAAAGTTTTACAAGTAAGATTTTTTTGTCTAATATCACTTATGTGAACAGACATTAAACTGAAGAACAACAACAACAACAACAACAACAACACATATACACATATACACACAATACACACATATACTGGATGTTAAACAGCACATAAGTGCTTATTACATTATTCTCGATATAAAAGAATAAACACACACACACACACACACAAACACACGCACACACACACAAACACACACACACACATGCACACACACGCACGCACGCGCGCGCACACATACACACACATACATTAAATCCTGTTCCACTTTTCGAAAGAGTAGGCCATTGCGTGCTGTGGTGGGAACACAGATGACAATATTGACAAAACTGCTCACACACAGGGATTTGATTATTTTTTAAAGCATGTAAGTGCTTATTCCATTATCCACGATATGAAAGAATAAATAAATAAATATATATGTGTGTGTGGTGTGTGTGTGGGGGGGGGGGGGGCACGCGCGCGCGTGCGTGTGTGTGTGTATACTACTCTTCGCCTCCTAGTATGATATATTCCAACATCAACTGGGCCCAGATACAGACACCTGCAGTGTTGGTCAGGAAATTTGAGCCACACTCTCAACATTGCAGCTGTAAAATGGATGAAGCTCAACTGTGTGGTCCCAGTTTTCCCAAACTCCATATCAGCCTCACTCTGGGCAGAAGCCGTATGGATTCCGAAAAATCCTCATGATTCTTATGGGACTCGATCCTCCAGGCTTGTAGCCGTAACCCAAGAACTAATGATGTTTTGATTTCTTTCTGAATTGAATTTTGAATTTTTCTCTCATGGCTATGTTATTTCTTGGTGTCTGTGTTGTGTTATATTTCTATATATTCCTGTATCCCATATCACATGAGTGCTCATTCCATTATTCTCAAAATGAAGGAATGAATAAAATACACCACACGCACGCACGCGCGCACACACACACGCACACACACACGCACCCCCCCCCCCACACACACACACACACGTACACACGTACACACGCACACACACACACACGCACGCGCGCGCACACACACACACACACACACACACACACACACACACACACACACACACACACACACACACACACACACACACACACACCAATCGAAAATGTTGGCTATAGGCACCAAGTGGCTCAAACAAAAAAAACTTCAGATGTGCTGTTATCTAAGTT
>CM060318.1:28357484-28359984 GCA_030674155.1 Stramonita haemastoma
GAAAAGTCCACCCAAAAATACTTAGCTACAACATTGTTACAACTCATAACAACAAAATAAACTCAGAAGGAACTAAAGATAATATAATGATTATAATGATGACAATAAGAATAATATCAACAATAGTGATAATAGTATGATAATAATACACGTAAAACTCACTCCTACACGTAGGAGTGAGTGAGTGAGTGAGTGAGTGAGTGAGTGAGTGAGTGAGTGAGTGAGTGAGTGAGTGAGTGAGTGAGTGAGTGAGTGAGTGAGTGAGTGAGTGAGTGTCAAGACTACAATTAAGTGAATCAAGTAGACTAAAATAGAGAGGAGATAACAGAGAAGAGAGCAACCCAAACAAAAAAATATCTATATAAAAATATTTTTATCATTCTTTCTTATTTCAAAACAATATTATGATTTTTTTAGATAACAAAAAACCTAACCACAATAAACTAACCTTACAAGAAAAAAAACCCAACAACATTAAGACGTAACGCCCCATGAAATACCCAAACTTACTGTTTCTCAAATTGTGTGAAAGAAAACGAATTTAAAAGTTCAAACAGGTGGAACATATATGTAAGGGGGAAAAAAACAAACGAGCAAAGTAAATTAAAAACAACAATCGAACAAACACAAAAATAAACAAAAACAAAACAGAGCCAAAAAAAAGCACAAAAAACTAAAACAAAACAAACCTAAAAATGTCCTTATTTAGAAGACAGATATACAAATTCAAATGAGAGAGAGAGGGTAGGGAGGAAGAGAGAGAGAGAGAGAGAGAGAGAGAGAGAGAGAGAGAGAGAGAGAGAGAGAGAGAGAGAGAGAGAGAGAGAGAGAGAGAGACAGAGAGACAGAGAGAGAGAGAGACAGAGAGAGAGAGACAGAGAGAGAGAGACAGAGAGAGAGAGAGAGAGACAGAGACAGACAGAGAGAGAGAGACAGACAGACACACAGACACACAGACACACAGACACACAGAGAGAGAGAAAGAACAGTAGACATATCGTATGCTTTGTTTCTGTCTTTATGACCCGACAACAGAAGAGAGAGAGATGTGTCTGGACTCATTCCCACAAGACATGTGAGAGAGGTGACTCATTACACCATGCCTCTACCACACTGCAGCACAGTCATCTTGGTTCCTTTTCCCCCTGGGTATAACGAGGGCTGTTTCTGTGGAAATAGCGTTTCTACTTTCTAGGAAATTGTGTGCTAGAAATTTCCCCTTTACCTATCACTTTCCTGTTACTGGTTGTTGTTTGTTTTGGTGCGTACCTTTGTCTCATCCTTTTTTTGTTGTTTTTCCAGTTCATTATCATTCAGCAAATTCTTGCTAATGTTTTCCTTTCATACGTTATATGACATTTTTCCAGAATTGTTTTGTTCTGGTGACCACAGGTTTTTTTCTTTAAATCTTGCATATGAAAGAAATAGAAACAACAGACTCAATGAATTAAATGTAGAAACTGTGTAAAACCTTTCAGGGCGGATTTGTGCACACTTGTTCGATACATGAGGAAAACTGAAGCTGTTTGTTCCTAGCCTGTCTCTATAAGATGACAGGGCAGATAAACAAACACGTGAAAAAGAAAGGGACGAGGTGGGACACTTTGAAGAAATGTCTTTCCTGCAGGAAACCCTGGGGTGGTGGAAGGGAGGTAAATCAATAGGATATGGTTGTTGTTGTTGTTTTCCTACATGTGGTGTCAAAGGAAGGGAGACAACCCGTTCCTTGCTTCCAGCTCCCTGACAGGCTTAAAGAATGTGTTCGAGAAGACCTCTCCCCCAACACTGGTCTCTTTACAGGGTGTGCTAGTAAATATAAAAAAATGTATGTCCGTGTAAGTTCCATTGGTTTGGGAATGGTTGAAAGTGGGTTTCAAATAAAAGAACATCACCTCTGAGTCAGTTCAAACAACAGGAAAGCATGCAAAACAAAATTGGCACATGTTTTGCCCGATGATGCTTATATCTTTAGTTGGTGATGCTTCTGTCTAATCCCTATTTGAACCCAACTTGCCCCCATCCACTAGGCCTTAAGTGGTGGTCTGGGTGCTATTGATTTGGATGAGATGATAATCTAAGGTCCCACGTGTATAAAAGATAAGCCTATTCATGTCACGTTTTTGAACCCCCGGAAAATAATAGCTGTCCCTGGCAAAGCCTTGCAGAAAAAGTCACTCTCATTGGGAATCAGCTGTTATCAATAACAGTGCTTATTCCATTATCCTCGATATAAAAGAATAAATAGTTAAAATAAAACAGCTGTAGATGCAGGCGAGTAACAGAAAATGGATGAGCTGTTTGTGTGGCATTGCATTCTCTCCGCTGAGACATACCCCAGTTTCGTTCAAAAGAATCAGCCTTAACTGACAGAAGTATGCAATAGAATGCAACATTCAGGTCTTCATAAGAAATCAAGAATGATACCCTAGCCAGATACCCATATCATTGAAGCTGGTTTGAATCAAACAGTCGTAAAGAGTGCCAGATACAAAGTGCAGAT
>CM060318.1:28372484-28374984 GCA_030674155.1 Stramonita haemastoma
AGAGATAGATACATAATAGACATATACATAGATAGACACACGCCAAAAAAAAAAAACAGTATCACACCAATATTACTCATGTATGCGAGATGCTACGTTAATCTGCTATAAAGATCTAAAAGACATTAGCTTTAAAACCACAGAAAGAAATACCTTACACCTGACCCACAAATAAACTCAGATCAAATTAGGCATTTGCCTCACTAATCAGACGTCACCCTTATGTTGTTTATCCTTTCCCTGTCTATAGTAGGTCATCATAATGAACTCCCGACCAATAAAAGATCAGAAAATAATGTGGACATCCCTGCTCAAAGGGGAGGCAATTACTGGTAGCTGCTTAGCTCCACACAAAAGGGAGAGCACTACGCGCGGGCCAACTCCCTGTCAAAGATCACGGCCGTTTTGGTTCCAGTCGTCTGCTTCATTCTGTCGGTACTTTGGTGATGTTATCAAAAAAAGTATGGCTTAATTGACTGAAGGTAAAATAAAAGGGGGGAGAGAGAGAGAGAGGGAGACAGACAGACAGACAGACAGACAGACAGACAGACAGACAGACAGACAGACAGTCAGTCAGACAGACAGACAGACAGGCAGACAGACAGATAGACAGACAGAGTTCAAACTTCAGACTTTTACTGTGCATCGGCTGTAGGCCACAATACCAAAGAATGGTGGGCAAATAAACATATTACTATCAACGGGTAAGACATATGAAATAATGTATCAGCAACAATAAAGCAAGAAAATTACATCAGCCATATTTTAAATATTCATCTCAAAGCAATTCACGTGTGTCATAATTAATAATGTTTTAAATGTTTAATTCATCAATATAAGGATCAATTTCTAGTAAGTTGTCTGTTGGTTGCATGAAAAATAAATCGTGATAAATTGTATCTATCGGTAGGCATTGTACCTTTGAGTAGCACGCGCAAAGGAAGTGTTTTGGAATCTCTAAGAAACTTCTTTCTAAAAATTTTATAGACGAAACAATTGAAGAAAAAAAGTGTTCTTTGTTCTCTATTTAGTCTCTACCTTTCGGGGCATTGCTTAACTTCGTTTGAACTATAACGATGTGTTTCAGTGTTGAGTGGTAAAGTAGTAAATAGTATTTGTGTAACTGCAACACGAAAACAATATGTATCCATTTCTCTTATATGCTTCTCTTTTCAAAAATAGTCTTAAAGTTTCTAAAACCATCATATCTACTACGATCTCTAATGTTACAGGTCCATTCCTGGGCAAACCAATCTATAGGTATCTGTTTAAATACACGAAAGAACATTTTTATATTTCCTACTCCTTTACTCCTTGGTTTAACCAAGCCATATTATACCCAATTGTGCATAGTATTTGAGAGAGAGAGAGAGACAGAGAGACAGAGAGACAGACTGATAGACAGACAGACAGACAGACAGACAGACAGACAGAGAATCCTTATTCCCAAGGATTACATATAAGTATGTGTGTGTATGAGAGAGAGAGAGAGAGAGAGAGAGAGAGAGAGAGAGAGAGAGAGAGAGAGAGAGAGAGAGAGAGAGGAGAGAGAGAGAGAGAGAGAGAGAGAGAGAGAGAGAGAGAGAGAGAGAGAGAGAGAGAGAGTGAACCTGACTCGATGAAAATGTTGGTAGGAGAAAGCTTTAAAAAAAAAATTCACCGTAAGGTAAAGAAACCAGAACACAAAATAAACTCAATCTTGGCAAAAACTTCCAAACATTGACACGGGAATCCAAAAAATATGTATACACCCATCTTAAACCAGCATGTAGCGTACAGAAGTAAGGTAATAATCATGAAGGTATCATCCGATCTTTCCATACATTGTTATCGTGATAGTGACGACAATGATGATGACAGTGGTGGTGGTGGTGCTCGTCATTGTGATGACGGTGATACTGATGGTGACGGCAATGACGCTGACAAAAAAATGATGAGGGTTGTGATGATGAGTACTGATAGTCATTACAAACAAAATCTTTTTCTTTTTTTTAAATGTCTACAATACCTTTTATGTCTCTGTCTTGTAGATCCCATTTGGCCAAGTCTCGAATTTCCTAAGTTAATCTTAGAGGATCAATGAAAAATCTCAAACCAAGTCACAGGCATCATATTCCAGACTGAGGTAGGCGGTAATGCCATTTAACAACAGCTAGAACTACATCCTCATGTCTGACAGCAGCTATTATTAGTTGTTACACTACTCCACAGTCTGAAAGGGTACCCGACAGTGGCGTTGACTTCTTCACCTAAAGAGGTGGCAATGACAGGACGATGTGTTAGTTCTCCACAGAAAATAGAAAGTATTAAGCAGTGGTGACCCGACTCTTTAGAAATTGCATTCTACTGGTTTCAGCCATCTTTTTCTGTCCTGTCCGTAGTCTGGTTGGTGTTTTTTTATTTGAAAGTATGGAGAACGGGATAACCTTGTGGTTAGAGTGTTGTATTCGCGATTCGACAGTCCGAGATCGATCACGGATTGTATTCACCACCAATATGC
>CM060318.1:28379984-28402484 GCA_030674155.1 Stramonita haemastoma
CACAGCTATAACAAAGCATCAATACAGCTATAACAAAGCATCAATACAGCTATAACAAAGCATCAACACAGCTATAACAAAGCATAACACAGCTATAACAAAGCATACACAGTAGTAGGCACCCATCAGTCTCGGAAGACTATGGAGTTGCTCTCTAGTCTTTACAGCGCAAAGCCTGAATAAGTATGAAGGGCAAACTGTTAGCCATAATAAAACATCAACACAGCTATAACAAAGCATCAACACCACTATAACAAAGCATCAACACAGCTATAACAAAGCATCAACACAGCTATAACAAAGCAACAACACAGCTATAACAAAGCATCAACACAGCTATATCAAAGCATCAACACAGCTATAACAAAGCAACAACACAGGTACAACAAAGCAACAACACAGCTATAACAAAGCATCAACACCACTATAACAAAGCATCAACACCGCTATAACAAAGCATCAACACAGCTATAACAAAGCAACAACACAGCTATAACAAAGCATCAACACAGCTATATCAAAGCATCAACACAGCTATAACAAAGCAACAACACAGGTACAACAAAGCAACAACACAACTATAACTAAGGATCAGCTCAGGTGCTTGCAGAAAAAAGAAGCCGCCTTTGTTCTAAATCACACACTCAAACTAATCTTAACATCTTGCACAGCTGTGAAGACAGACGGCAAAGACACGACAATGGCCATTCAGTGTGTTTCCTGTGGCTGTTAACTGATTGTTAAAGTTTTGTATGTCGCTATGTGACTTGGGTAGCACACGTTTTAATTATAGTAGAGATTTGCTAAGTAAGTGAATCTGGTAAACATCACACACACACACGTGTGTACGTGTGTTTCGTGTGTGCGTGTGTGTGTGTGTATGTGTGTGTGTTTGTGTATGTGTGTATGTGGTGTTTTGTGTGTGTGTGTATTGGTGAGTGTGTGTGTGTTTGTGTGTTTGGTGTGTGTGTGTGTGTGTGTGTGTGTGTGTGTGTGTGTGTGTGTGTGTGTGTGTGTGTGTGTGTGTGTGTTGTGTGTGTGTGTGTGTGGTGTTGTGTTGTGTGTTTGTGTGTGTGTATTTGTGTGTGTTGGTGCACGTGTGTGTGTGTGTGTGTGTGTGTGTGTGTGTGTGTGTGTGTGGTGTGTGTGTGTGTGTGTGTGTGTATGTGTGTGTTGTGTGTGTGTGTGTGTGTGTGTGCTCTGGCACGCTCGTGCGCGCGCTCGCATGTGTGTTTGTGTGTGTAAATATAAAAAAGAAAAAAAGGAGCACAGACGATATGGGTTGTTTTTTTCAATAAAAAAAAAGGATTCACAACACGTCATATATATTGAAACTGTATCAATCTAGAAGGGCAAAACTGTCTGTAATACTGCCTGTATTTATTGTTCTGTTATATCATAGGAATAATTCAATAATGTATACATGTGACTACTAAACATGCCATACGTGACGCCTATAACATCAATGTTTAAGCTCTGTGTAAGTGTACAACACCAATGTTTAAGCTCTGTGTAAGAAACAGAGTAAATACACGTATTGATATTGTTTTTCTCTTCTGTGTTTTCATGAAAATGTAAAAATGGTGGTAGGGGTACTAGTGGTGCTGGTGGGGGTGGTGGTGCTGCTGCTGGTGGTGATAATGATGGTGATGGTAGTGAGGAAGAAGGGGAGAAGGATAACGATAATGACAATGACGATCAACTGCAATGACAGCTACAGAAGACAGGGATGAGAGAAAGCATGACTACTAAATGAACTATAAATTGAGTGATCAGAAATGATGATAGAAGAGAGAGAGAGAGAGAGAGAGAGAGAGAGAGAGAGAGAGAGAGAGAGAGAGAGAGAGAGAGAGAGAGAGAGAAGAGAGAGAGAGAGAGAGAAGAGAGAGAGAGAGAGAGAGAGAGAGAGAGAGAGAGAGAGAGAAGAGAGAGAGAGAGAGAGAGAGGAAGAGAGAGAGAGAGAGAGAGAGAGAGAGAGAGAGAGAGAAGAGAGAGAGAGAGAGAGAGAGAGAGAGAGAGAGAAGAGAGAAGAGAAGAGAAGAGAAGAAGAAGAGAAAAACAAACCTGATGCAAACACTTGATAGTCTTTTTCTCCAAATTTTTGAGAAGGCAATCTTTTCCTCAGGGAGTATATATATATATATATATATATATATATATAATATATATATATATATATATATATATATATATATATATATATATATATATATTATATAATGTAGGCACCATCAGTCTCGGAAGACTATGGAGTTGTGCTCTAGTCTTTAGAGCGCAAAGCCTGGGTTGGTAAGTATGATGGGCAAGCTGTTACTCATGCAGCAGACCCCCCCCCCCTCTCCACGCTACTGGAATGATCCATTGGAAAGGCAATGACCGATACGAATGGTTCCAGTACGGTCGCATGAGCCACCTGAACGTTGCCATATAGCCTACAGCTCCAAGCCGCCCTGGAACTCCAAATATATATATTATTATATATATATATATATATATATATATATATATATATATATATATATATATATATATATATATATATATATATATATATATATATATATATATATATATCAATGCTCTTGATTTCTCAGCTTTCACCGTTTCAAAAAAACACCAACCTCAGAACCACAAAAGACAAAAAATTAATGGCAGACCATTGACTAGCATCACAAATCATCAGACTCCTACAGACGTGGGTACCATTAATCAGGTACCAGAGCTGTGTCGTTAGGTCTGACATCATCTATGATTAGTTGCTACTCTACCCCGCAGACTGAAAGGAGGGTGCCAGACACCGCTGTTTATTTCTCTCCAACCAAAAGGGAAGCAATCAGCGGAAGGTGTTATTGTTCTTCACAAAAGCCAGAACGCTACATTTTAAAAAAAATGGCCCGGCTGTCGAAGATCACTGCCTGTGGTTCCATTCGTCTGTTCCGTTCTATCATTAGTGTGCTTGGGGGGGGGGGAGGTTTCTAGAAACAATCCATACTTGCTTGGATAATGATAAGTGTGTAAAGTGGAAACCAGAGAAAAAAGAGAGAGAGGGAGAGAGATCAAATCAAATCAAATTATTTTATTTCGAGGATGATAAATTAATAAGCACCCGTATCCATTTTCTACATCCAGTCTCTGTCCTTAACAGGAACAACATCAAGATAGAAGAGAGAGAGGAGAGAGAGAGAGAGAGAGAGAGAGAGAGAGAGAGAGAGAGAGAGAGTGAGAGTGTGTGTGTCAGACAGACTGACTGACTAACTGACAAACAAACAGACAAAAAGACAGACAAAAAGACAGACAGAGTATCCTTTGTTTTGTTTTAAGTGTCTGCCTGAGAGTTTTCCTAATGGATTCAATGATTAATAAAAGTTCAACGATCAACAATTACTTTGTACATGTTAAAAAAAAATCCCACAACCCGAAAAAATCATCATGATATTGTTTTCTAAAGAAAGAAATATCCCACTTGCTTAAAAAGTAGGTCATTATCCAAACATCCAGAAAAATATAAGTATAGAAAAAAACGTCAGATATTTAGTTTTCGTTTAAAAAAAATCGACAGACTGTTTAATGCAGTAAGGTTTTCGGTGAATGAAGTGGCATATATCCCACAGCAAAGAGTTCTTTGTGAGCAAGAGAAGACACCAAAAGAAGCAGAGGGAAAAACAGATCGCCGTGTGCTCTGATGTCATGTATCCCTCATTTTCTATTTTGTGTTCATGCCAGCACTAAATAATTTATGTTTCAATGGATCGTAAGCAATGATTGAGTATAGAGAGACTGATAAGTGAATAAATTCGTCCGTAGACAGAAAGTTACAAAGACAAGGAATATTCTAATAGCGGAATGTCGCTACATTTATGATGGGCAAAATCAGTCGCATACGTAAAATCTCACCATTGGTAAACCTTGGAGCTCTAACCAAAGAATTGAATATCAGAAAAAGAATGTAACCAAACAGGCATATGGGTGACCTGTTTTCTGAACAATTTTCTTCAGTATATTAATCATTTAGCTTTTAATGATTTTCTACCAAAAAAAATGATAATAAACAAAGAATATAAGTACACCCTAACTCTACATTTGAGCATCCAACAGGCACTACCCTTTACATTACCTTGGAAGATGATACCAGTGACTTGCATCATATTTCAAACTCCAGCAGACAGTAATAGCATCAGTCAGGCGCTGTACCAAGGCATCGTGACAGACACCATCTATAATTAGTTGTCACAATAGTCCTCAATCCAAAGTATGAGCAGATGGTAGTTTATGGTCTTCACTTAAAGGGGAGGTAATTCATGGTCGTTGGTATACTTCCAAATGGAAAGGAAAGTACCATAGTTCCAAATAGAAGGCAGAGCGCTGTAAAAGGGTGAGACAACTGTCAAAATTCACAGTCTGTTGGGGCCATTCATCTGTTGTATTCTATGATTAGACTTGTTGTTATTATCAAAGGAAGTCTTGACTGTCTGGCCGAAGGTAAAAGAAGTGGAAAGAGAGAAAAGGAAATGAGAAAGACAGACAGACACTGAGAGATGTCTGGGTGAGCATAACAGATATAGGTAACTTACTATTTAAGCATCTGAATTTGAGGTTATTATTCATACTGACTACTTTTGTTTGGCTACAAAACTATGCACGCATCTAAGAAAGAATAAGTTGGGGCTGCATACCATATGCTAACCTAGATGTTAATTCCTGCAGGTGAGACTGAAAACGGTTGCTTGACTTTTATTCGATGTGATTAACAGGCATCCCAGTAGCAATATTTGCTTTGTTATATGCTTTCAAACTGAATGAACGTCTTCACCTTCACCTATCTCACACTCAAATGGACCGTTGGGGGACCACTGACGATTTTGCAACTAGCTCCTTCAAAATCTTCAGTATAAATAAGTATACATTAAAACAAATGATGATATATATAAAAACATAATTCACCCAGCTTCAAACCTCTGTGATTAATGCGCTTGCTTCATTTGTACTAGCTTCTTCAAAATCTTCAGTATAAATAAGTATACAATAAACAAATGCTAATATATATATATATATATATAGATAGATAGATAGATAGATAGATAGATAGATAGATAGATAGATAGATAGATAGATAGATAGATAGATAGATAGATAGATAGATAGATAGATAGATAGATAGATAGATAGATAGATAGATAGATTTATACAGATATATATAACATAATTCACTAGCTTCAAACTCTGTGATTAACACGCTTGCTTCATTTATCCTGCTATAAAGACTTACGTACAGTCCCAAAGATCATAAAAGTAAATCACTGAACATGGTTGGCATCATCCTTCAAACTGACACAGACAGACGTTAATATCATTGATCAGCATCAGGCGTCAGAAGAGAAGTAGGGGGGGGGGGGGGGGGGGGTAGCTCCGGCACCATCTATAATTAGTTGTCACAATACTCTGCCGGCTGAAAGGATGCCAGACTGTGATGATGACGTCTACACCCGCAAGGGCAGGTAATTACTGAGATTTGCTTTAGCCCACACAAAAAGGGAGAGCACAACTCTGAGACGATACCGCTCTTGAATACCATGGAGATGGGGTTCCATTGCTGTGCTCCTCTCTGTCCGTAATTTTGCCATTGTTATCAAAGAAAATGGGGGGGGCTCTGCCAGCCAATGGTAAAGAGAAGGAAAAGGGGGGAGGGGGGGTGATGGGGTAGTGATAGGGGAAGGAGGAGGGTTGAGAGTCATCTGCCTTCATGATCCTACTGAAATAATACTCTCCCTCTGTCTCTCTGTCTCTGTCTTTGTCTCTCTGTCTCTCTCTGTCTCTCTGTCTCTCTGTCTCTCTGTTCGTCTCTGTCTCTCTCTCTGTCTCTCTTGTCTCGTCTTTCTGTCTCTCTCTCTCTCTCTCTTCTCTCTCTCTCTCTCTCTCTCTCTCTCTCTCTCCTTGATTTTTTAGAAGACATGGAAGGAGGAGAAAAAGAAAAATATGTCAGTAGAGGAACAAACAAAAATGCCATTTAAAAAATGCAATCTTCTGCTAAAACACAAGAAACGGGAGACACATCTTACCACTTTATTGCCCCCCCCCCCCCCCCCCAACTTTACCCAGAACAACAATCAAAACAAAAAAATATCCCTACACATATACACAAGCAATCAACCAAGATCGAAAAAAATGGTCAACTGTTTGAAAGACAAAGAGAAGCGTGTACCACAAACAATCGAACCAAAATATTTATACCATTGATTTTCTTTCTCTCATTTTTCGGCTACAACTCTGAGGTTCATCAACAGTGAGATTCAGTGTAAGCATCCGTACTCGTCCACAATTAAGGTAACTGCAATCCATCTTCAGGGATCTACCCTTGATAATCTGGTACGAATAACTTGAAAGATCATCACTAATACTGTATACATGTGACTCATGAGCAAGGTAGCTGCGACAAGAAAAAGCAACATCACTAAAACTTATCCCCCTATCGCGGAATTATTTGAATTATTTATCTTATTTATTCATTCTTTTATATCGAGAATAATTGGAATAAGCACTCATGTGCTTTTTTTTACATCAAGTCCCCGTGTGTATGCAGTTTGTAAATTTTGTCATCTGTTCCAACCGCACACAATTGCCTACTCTTTCGAAAAGCGGAACAGGATTTACGTGCGCGCTAGAAGATGTTTCTGCAGCTGATTACGAACTACGGGGCCTCGGTTTATAGTCTCATACTGAAGGACTTTGGGGGAGAGTAAAATCAGCACTGTGCTAACTCCAGGAGAAAAATCTCCTCGACGGACTCGAACCCGGGTCGTCAAATTGCGAGCGCAATGTTCTGACCACTAGGCTATCCGTGAGACAATGAGGTAATGGGGACTGGTGATAACTGGTTGTTAGGTCTAACTAAGCCTCAGGTGGCCGTCTGCTCAGAGAAACGTGAGGCTGAAAGGTTTCTACTCTTAGTGATCATTGGAAAAAAATTAAAATGGGTGAGAGGGAGAGAGAGAGAGAAGAGAGAGAGAGAGATAGAAGAGAGAGAAGAGGAGAGAGAGAGAGAGAGAGAGAGAGAGAGAGAGAGAGAAAAGGGAGGTGGGAGGGAGAGGAAGAAGAAGAAGAAGAGAAGAGAGAAGAAGAAGAAGAAGAAGAAGAGAAGAAGAAGAAGAAGAACAAAGAACAACACAAAACAACAACAACAACAACTACAACTACAACAACTAATAAGCAGGAATTGCAGGAAGAAATCAGCAGAACAGAGAAGAAGCAGTGGAACAAAATGAAAGGCAGAGACACAGAGCGAAGACACGAAAAAGACAGAGAGACAAAGACAGACAGACAGACAGACAGAACAGACAGACAGACAGACAGACAGACAGAGAAAAGAAGAAGAAGAAAAGAAGAGAAGAAGAACAACACAAACAACAACAACAACAACAACAACAACACAACAACAGCGACAACAACAACACAATAACAACAACAACAACAACAACAACAACAACAAGTTGGACAGGAGTAGAAAGAAACAGAGAGCTACATATTGCTAACAACAATTCAGCATTAATATAAACCACGATGACGATGATGATAGTAAGTATGATGAAAACAAGATCCACAACATCACCACAATCAACAAGTACAACTAATATAGCAACAACAACAAAATCAGCAAAGGCATTCATTTAATTTTATTCTTTATATGTATATATCAATAATACGTGCTGTAACCATTGAATAGACATAACATTTGAACAAAAACATAAAAAATCTTATCACAAAAAAATGAATCAGCAGTTAAAAAGGTATTACTGATTAACCTTCAAATACTAGTGATTAAGCTCATCATGAACCTTAAAAACATCAGTAGTCTTTAAGAAAGACAGCTGAATAACTATAACCATCACTTTTATTAAGACAATAAATAAGGAATATATAAAAAAAAATAAAAGAGAAAGGCTTTTAATCAAATGTAGACGTGAGGTGATGAGGTCATCTGAATGTAATGGTTGATCCTATGGCATCTTTGTGGCAATCTTAATAGAGAAATGAGATACTGAGAGGCTCTTTATTCTTGTGGGCATTTTGGAAGCTTTGTGTAACTGACATGACACAGAGAGAAAATGAGGAGAAAATG
Source organism: Stramonita haemastoma (assembly GCA_030674155.1). Classification (NCBI taxonomy): domain Eukaryota; kingdom Metazoa; phylum Mollusca; class Gastropoda; order Neogastropoda; family Muricidae; genus Stramonita; species Stramonita haemastoma. The sequence continues at coordinate 28,388,098 of CM060318.1, forward strand.
GAAGTAGATACAGACAGACAGGCAGACTGCTAAAAAGACAGACAGACTGACTGGCAGAAAGACAGACAGATACACAGACAAAAACACAGACAGAAAAATAATGATGACAATTTAGGATGATAACGATGTTATAACTATCATCGTGATTATGGTCAATATGTACAAAAACAAAAATGGCATCTATAGCCTTATTAAAAACATTTTGAATTTTGTGTGAAACCAAATAGTTTCTTTTTTCACCAAGTTCTCCACTAAGGCAAATTCAAAACGCCCAAAGTAATGAACGTCTATGGTACAAACACCCTCAGAATATGAAAAAAAACTATGGAACAGATCTGGAATACGCTAAAAATATCACAGATTTGTCTCTGCAAAACGAAAAATAATGGCTTCCGTCTACAAGTCGCCAATCAGTCTGGCCACACAAAAGATGTTCAATTGAAAACAACAATTGGAAAGACAGATTCATGCCTAATATCTCAAAATTAGAATTGTCAAAACACTAATCTGGTCTGTATTGCTGTATGGGTCAGAATCCTAGTAAAGGTAAAGGTGTCCCATAACCTGTGTGGTCGTAGGGAAGCGAGGCATCAGAGACCTCAGCTTCTCTAGGGGCCAGCATATTGAGGGCTGCGCCCATCTCCTCTCCCTCTCTACTTTTACTTCGCTGACCCTAAAGAGGGTAGGCACCCATTTACACCTGCAAAAGCCTAGACACTACGAAAATTGGAAAGAGATCAAATAAACACATCCGAAATGTGGTTCTAAATGGTCATACAGAAAAACAAATGAAAGCATTCTTGATGAACTGTCAGTGCAAAGACAAATGTTGGCAATACTGATCAATGCAAACTTAGATACGTTAGTCATGCAAATAGAAGCACACACACACAAAATATTATGGAGATTAAGTACAGCATAATACAATGCAATAACCAAATTCAAAACACTGCAACACATTACAATAATTACAATACAATTCAATTCAATACAATACAATACAATGCAATGCAATACATGCAATGCAATACAATACACTACAATGCAATATAATACAATACAGGAGAGAGGAGAAAAAAAGATGACAAAAACTCGTTCAGAAAACAATCTTCAGATTTTGTCGCTAATCTCATCATTTTACTTCTCTCCCTCATTCTTTTATCCTATTTTTCCTGTCTGTGTTTGGAGCCAGACATTCTTTTCCCCCGAGGACAGAGGTGCTGGCTGTATGGGACTGGTTGTCAGACACAAGATGCTGAACATGGCCACAGGATTCCATGATTGAATCAACAGACACAGCTTTAGATTTCGCTACACTACAATATACTTCACTTATAACTACTATACACTGCGCTACTATATACTTCACTATACTATACTACAATACACTCCACTACACTACACTACACTACACTACACTACACTACACTACACTACACTACACTAACACTACAATATACTATACAACACACTTCAGTACATAACAGTACACTACACTATACAATACACTTCACTACACTACCCTTCACTACCCTACACTATACAATACACTTCACTACAGTATACAATTCACTACACTATACAAATTCACTACACTATACAATACACTTCACTACACTATACAATTCACTTCACTACACTATACAATTAACTACACTATACAAATTCACTACAATACAATACACTTCACTACACTATACAATTCACTACACTATACAAATTCACTACACCTTACAATACACTTCACTACAATACAATACACTTCACTACACTATACAATTCACTACACTATACAAATTCACTACACTATACAATACACTTCACTTCACTATACAATACACTACACTATATTTCACTACACAATACACTTCACTACACTATACACTTCACTACACTATACACTTCACTACACTATACAATACACTTCACTACACTACAATACAATACACTACACTACATTACAATACATGGCAATGATTTCTAATGTGACAAGAACAACAACAATAAAACCATTAAAAAAAAAAAAAAACAGTAGCGACAACAACAAAAAAGAACGGCGATAAAAGGCAATACTTTTTTGTTGGTTCAAAATGGATTTGTCAGTAAAGAGTGATATTGTAGACTGAAAGACGGTAGTGTCCATTAGTGTATTACCACCACAGACAAGTTATGCCGTTTGGAACCAGAATTCCGGCTTCGTGCCTGGAGTTGCTGACAATGGTATAATGGAACGAGGCAGGGAGAGGGTTTGAAGGTGACAGCTGTCAATCACATGGATGGACAGAGACATGTGGACTTACCTCTACTGCTGATCTAATTTAGGCATTGACAGTAGTGTCTGGGAAAGCATTCTCACCGTCCGTGTCTCGGTTTACTTTGGGGGGAGGGTTTTTTTGTTGTTTTTTTTTAACTTTTTGTTTAAAGTCTGTCGTCTGCCTTTCTGTCTGCTTGCTGAAGGCAGAGCAAGACTTAACAAAACAAGGCAGTGGCTGGAGTTATGGTCACAGAGCGAAGTGCTTTGATCGTAACGGTCCTAAAATAAAAAATTACAGTTTAAATTTCAGCCGCGCTAAATCGATGACAGGGTGAAAATGTTTATGATCTTCAAGTCAGTTCTCTTGCAGACCTGCCAACGTATTTTGCCCTTTTTTTGCACACACGCATGCAGAAGATCAACTATGCACGCTGATGTTTTTCAGTTTCATGTAAGCGCTTGGTAGCCTGTGAAAACATGAAACCTTTCAGCATGTGTTTAAAGTTCTGTTGTTGGTTAAGTATCTGTTAACTAAATTCCTAGAAGGCGTGATGTATATATATATATATATATATATATATATATATATATATATATATATATATATATATATATATATATATATTATATAATATATATATATATATATATATATATATAGTCTGGCGACAGTGGGAGCACCATAAAAACTTGATAACAGTTCCCTCCATCCCCTCTCTGTTCTGCCTTTCTCAAATTTGTCGAGTTCTAGGCTGTCCATTTGTTGATGTTGTCCTCCCATCTCTTCCATGGTCTGCCTCTTTTCTTCCTCCTTGGACAGTGTCTTGAAGTATTATTTTTGACTTGACACCTTTGAGAAAAAATTAAATAGCTAACAAAATATGAAGCTTCTTTAGTTCACGACAATATCAAGAAGATCAAGCAGCAGAAAACAAAATGATATGATGAGCTTTTATACCCTAACGTCAGCCAGGTTGGAGAATACACACAACTGCCGTTTTGTTTAAACTACTCTAGTAATACTCAATATTTCATCAATAAAGTGGGGAAAAAAAGCTGAACTGTGTGGGCCAGATCTTATGGGATTTGAGTCTGCGACCTTCCAGCGAGGAAACCCGAATGCTGACCACTGCGCCAAGGTTGCTGGTACTTGACCCCAACCTGTTAGCTCCAACTCTTCTCTGATCATCAAAGAGCGTCATCACTGGACATGCTCCGTTTAGGAAAAAAATAATAAAGTTTAGAGACAGAATTGACATTGTTTGGTTGAAAAATACAGGGGTACTCTTTTCTGTTGTATGATGCCTGTGCTGATAACAAAGAAACATTACAACTCTGATATCTGTCTGTTTCTTTTCTTTTTTTACCACTGCCTAATTTTATTCCATTCTTTTATATCGAGGATAATGGAATAAGCACTCATGCGGTGTACTTTTTTACATCCAGTCCCCGTGTGTATGCAGTTTTGTCAATCTTGTCATCAGTCAGTCAGTGCAACTATCAACAGAAATGAAGGACAACTAAAAGCAAGGGCTGTGTTCGTGAACCCCAGTCTGGTTTTGTTAGTGCTTTACCTTTTGTGTTGATAGTTGTCGTCTGCTGAAAATTGCCTCCCCCTTTCAATGAAAAAGCCCACACCAGTGTCTGACACCCTGTCAGACTGTAGAGGTGTTATGGCAACTAATTACAGTTAGTGTCAGACCTTACCACACAAGTCTGACAGCTTCTGATCCGTGCTATGCTATGCTGTCTGCCTCAGCCGGTTATTTAAAGCTAATGGAAATATAAAATTTCTTTGAATTTATTTGTGTTTAATAGTACTTTGATGTTGTGTCTGATATGGATATATATAGTATAATTTTATATTATATATATATTATATTTATTTGTGTGTGTGTGTGTGTGTGTGTGTGTGTGTGTGTTGTGTTATGTGTGTGTGTTTGTGTGTGTGTTGTGTGTGTTGTTAGTGTGTGTATTTGTTTTGTATTTGTGTGTCATATACACTAATATATACTTGTATACTTTATATTTATATAAATACACAGTATATATATATATATAAATATATATATATATAATATATAATATATAATATATATACATAAACAATAAACAAGGACACCAAGAGAGACTTGATAGCGATTCTTATATTTGCATTCTACACTTGTAGATTTAAAAAGGAGGATTTTTGCCCGTCTCTTTATTTGCCTGTGTAAAAATTATGTTAGCTCTCAAACTGTCTGCATATCTATATCATTTACCTTCTGCCAACAACAACAACAACAATACACACACCACACACACCACACCACACACACACATACACACACACGCACGCACCGCACACACACACACTACACGACACCACGCACCACACACACACACACACACACACACACACACACACACACACACACACACACACACACACACGCACAGAGAAAGGAAGCTTCTGGTGGTGTGCGTGCCTTAAAGGGTTTAAAGTTCTGGGATCAAATGGCAAAGGAATCCTTACGAGGAGCCATTAGGAGCCTTAATCATCCCATTATCTCCTATCTTCCGGCCATTCTGAAACATCAGTCCTTTTCTTCTCCACCTCAACTGATGGTGCAATTAATTCGGTTATGAAGACTGATGAAAGAAGAGAAAATATCGTTCGCAGAGTTTGCTGGTGTTGTGTCCATGAACACGGTTCTGTGTTTACAATGAAGCTGTTTTGTAATGATAACGTTAGATATTGGTTGACCTTATCATCGCGGCTCTGATATCTGATTCTTTATAATCCTATCAACTGATTGTTTTATTGTTGCACGTATCTTCTTTGTGTGTTTTTTGTTGATTGTTCTTTTCTAAAACTTTACTGATGTCCCAAGATGTTGACCCTGTTCTGTGCGAAAAAAGGACGTTGTTCTGTTCCACACACAACCACAACACACACACACAACACACACAACACACACACACAACACCCACACAAATGGTTCAACCGATGAAGTAAACGAGATCTATCATAGTTTATTAATACTATACAATTAGATACTAATATAAAAAAGCATAGTATAACAAAGCTCAAAAGAGTGCCGAAGTAAGAAGCAAATAACGTAAGTAGAAAGCAATCAAAAATGAAACTGTTAACTATCATATCTCTTAACCCTTCGTGTACTTACAAACTACGCAAGCATCTAATCAGCAGACCAACCTTCTCTCTCTCTGTATCTGTCTGCGTGTGTGTGTGTGTGTGTGTGTGTGTGTGTGTGTGTGTGTGTGGTGTGGTGTGTGTGTGTGTGTGTGTGTGTGTGTGTGTGTGTGTGTGTGTGAATAGTTGTCTGTCTGTCTGTATGTCTGTTGATGTCTGTCTGTCTGTCTGCCTGCCTGTCTGTCTGTCTGCCTCTCTCCTCTCTCTCTCTCTCTCTCTCTCTCTCTCTCTCTCTCTCTCTCTCTCTCTCTCTCTCTCTCTCTCTCTCTCTCCCCTCTCTCTCTTCTCTCTCTCTCTCTCTCTCTCTCTCTCTCTCTCTCTCTCTCTCTCTCTCTCTCTCTCTCTCTCTCTCTCTCTCTCTCTCTCTACACCACTCATTCTCTCACTCTTCTGTCACACACACACACGCACACACATACACACATACACACAACATATGCAAATGCATGCATGTAGCTTGCACATATGAACACAGATAAAGACACAGACACTCACAAAAAAGAAAAAACACACACACACCACACACACACACACACACACACACACACACAACAGAGAAGAGAGAGAGAGAGAGAGAGAGAGAGAGAGAGAGAGAGAGAGAGAGAGAGAGAGAGAGAGAGAGAGAGAGACAGAGAGACAGACAGAAAGACAGACAGAGACCAGAGAGACAGAAGACAGAGACAGAGACAGAGACAGAGACAGAGACACAGATTGATTTTAATATACTCTCATAAAAGGTTTGAATTTCTGAGATCAAAGGCTGAAAGGGATCCTTGACAAGGAGCGATCAGAGACCTTAATCATCCCATTACCTTTATCATCAGGCCATTCAAGCACCTTCCTTATTGTCCTCTACAACTCCACTTAGGATACAATCTGTTGGCTAACGTGGCCTGTAACACCAGCCATCCCTGTTATGACAGGCCGCTGATGCTCTATGCCTAAGAAGGATTTGTTGTTTTTCTGCTCCGTTTTGCCAGTGTTAACAAAACATTGCCTTTATTTATTTTATTATTTTATTTTCCCTGATTTCAGATCTCTCATTGTCGTTGTTTGCAGACTAGTATCATGTGACACCTTGTGTACTTTATGTTTCGGGTTTATTTTCAGGTAAAAGATTTTTCAGCGTGTGATATACATAAAAGGATCGTGATTAATTAAACGCATACGAATATAGATAATAGGTACTGAAAATGAAGTGAGATGTTTTATTCTTTTCACATAAATAAGGATTACAGCATATAACAAGTTACAGGATAAATTTTCCCTTGAAAGGCTATTTTTCCTCGTAAGAAATCTTTTACTACATGTTAGCTCTATACATCGGTTTCAAGTGACTACAATCCATCATCCTTCTTATTGTTGAGAGCATAAATGTGCATCAGAGTCTACAGGGTAAACGGCATGTCTACATCAATTGACAGTGAAATTCTTTTGGAACTCCAGACTGAATTCCAAACCACCTGTTCCACCTGTGAAAGCTCTCCAGCGGCTGGATGCCTTTTCCACCTGTAGATTCCAGTTGTGACAGAAAGACCTCGCTGCATTCTGCACCTGTAGATTTCAGCTCCCCCAGCACCTGCTAACCACTCTGTAGAGGGCAGGTGCCCATTTTTACAGCCCCGGGTGAACTAGTGGACTGTACTGAAGCCTGATGCACGAACTGTTTGATTTATTTGATTTGATTTATTCTTTTATATTCGAGGATAATGGAATAAGCACTCTTGTGCTTTTTTACATCCAGTCCCCGTGTGTATGCAGTTTTGTAAATGCATCTGTTCCCACGGCACACGATGGCCTACTCTTACGAAAAGCAGGAACAGGATTTAACGTGTGCGCAAGATGTTCTGCGTGCGTTCGCACACGGGCCTCGGTTGAAAGTCTCATCCAAGGACTTTTGGGGGAGAGTGGAGTCAGCACTGATGTTAACTCCAGGAGAAAAATCTCCTCGACCGGACTCGAACCGGGTCGTCAAATTGCCAGCGCAACACATTGTGTGTGCAATGTTCTGACCACTAGGCTATCCGTCCCCCTCTTAGAGGAAATCGCTCTCAACGCTGCTTAAATTAACCTTAGCTGGGGGAGAGCACGTGCTATGGCCATTGAGTGATCCCATTTCCATGTATCTAAAACAGCTTCATGAAATCACCAGCAGAGCTATGGAGACAGGCTAAAGAAGACCAGATCTTTGACTACCATGTCACATAAGTACTGTGATCTCCCTTACTGTGAAATTTTACCCTCTGTCAGTAATTTCCTTTTCAATGAAAAACGCCAACATCAGTGTATGGTGTTATGTAGATGAGTAATTTATTAAGTGTCAGCATTAATTACAGATTTGTCAGATGTGGTTACCTCTGTCAGATTGTAGAGCTGGTTTGGCAATAAATACGAGGTGTCAGCCTGGTTACTGTCAGACTGTAGGGTGTTATGGTAACTCACTACAACTAATTACAGATGGTGTATACCTGGTACCCTGTCAGATTGTAGGGCTGGTATGGTAACTCACTACAACTAATTACAGATGGTGCCAGACTTTACCACACAGCCGTAGCGTCTGATTGATTCCACAACGTCTGCTTCTGTCTTCTGTATGTTGTATACGGCCCATTGAAAGTCACTCATCTCTTATCATAGACATAAATAGACTATATATTATATATATTATATTTATATATATATATATATATATTGTACGTTGTGTGTGTGTGCGCGCGCGCGTGTGTGTGTGTGTCTGTGTGTCTGTGTGTCTGTGTGTTGTAATGAAAAATTGAGTTTCATAGCAACGTTAATCTGAAATCAGCGTGTTGAATCTATGTCGAATTTCGAACCATCTAGTTTTATTTTTTTCTTGTCCTAAATCCTGATTTGAAGTTTATTATTGTAATCCCTGTTTGAGGGTTCAAGAGCTGGATAGGAAAAAAGTGTGTACATTTTTTTTATGATGGTGTAGTCCTTAGGACAAAAAAGGTGGTCATCAGCTTTTCATCACCATTATCTTCTATGATTAACAACCGCAAAAAATTTCAAGAACACCATTTATATTTAGTGAATATGACACGGCTGTGTTTCATGACTGAGATTCCTGGTATTTCAGACAGCATAACCAAACTATTCTGCCGTCAGTAAAGGTGAAGAGGACAGTAAAGACTATCCCCGAGTAGCCTGGAGATGGGAGATAATGACATAATTAAGGCCCCTGGTGCTGTTTGTCAGGATTCCTTCCTAAAAACTCTCAACCTTTAAGCATCGTCTGTCTTCAGTCTGTCTGTCAGTCTGTTTTTCTGTCTGTCTGTCTGTCTGTCTGTCTGTCTTCTGTCTGTCTGTCTGTCTGTCTGTCTGTCTGTCTGTCTTCTCTCTGTCTCTCTCTCTCTCTCTCTCTCTCTCTCTCTCTCTCTCTCTCTCTCTCTCTCTCTCTCTCTCTCTCTCTCTCTCTCTGTCTGTGTGTGTGTGTGGTGCATGCGTGGTGCGTGCGTGGGTGCGTGCGTGCGTGTGTCAGCGCGCGTATGATGCTTGCGTGCCTGCTTTGTACGTGTCTGGGTGCTTGATTGTTCGCGCGCGCGCGCTGTATGTATGTGTGTATGTTTATGTGTCTGTATGTCTGTATATCTCTATATTTCCCAAGATATCAGGAGAGCCTTTCACAGATTCGTTTTTAGCTGTATATCAAATTTTGCCAGATGATGTCTGCAGCATGGACATTGGCTGTACTGAGCTAAACATGAAGGCAAATATGGCAGAACATGGCCATACATCCTCATAACTCGATCACTGAGGAAAGGACGTGTAGGAGAAGAAATGCAGTTGCCCCCCCGGTAAAAGCAGGGTGTGCCTCTGGGATGGAGATGGTGGGGAGGGGGGGGGTAGTTTTGAAGAACTAGGAAGACTTGGCTTACAGGCCTCATATTGAATCATTATATATTCTTAAATATTTCTTTTTGCGTGTTTTGATGTAGTGTGTGAGATTTAAGGTTTTTTTATTCTACAAAATTACATAACATATATATATATATATATGCAGGTACCCATTTACACTGGGTGAACTGGGGGACTGTACTAAAAGCCAAGGCGCGCAAACGATCACCCATCCATGTAGTAACCACACTCAACACTGCTTAACCTTAGCATGGGAAATTCAATTCAAAACACTTTATGATCTCATTGACGAATACTCTCTGTTAAAAGAAAGAAAAAATCCTCTACTGTTAGAGTGCGGCTGCCTATGCGACAAGGTACTTTAGGAACAGTCATGCATGCAAACTTCTCATTCTGTGTATTCTTAAGTCTCATTCCAGGTGACATTTTCCGAAAAAGGTGTGACATCGTCGTGAGCATTTTGAATGATCTGTAATAAAAATTATTCTGGGTGACCCCCAAGGGTGTTAAGCTGGGGTAAACCCAACAGGAGCATACCTTTTTATCTGCTGTCATCATGAACTGCTGACTGAAGCCACAATGGCGATGATGCAGTTTCTGTATGTAGGCTGGCTTCATAGGGAAAAATTCCTGCGGCTACCTTCATGGTGTCAAAATCGGTCGCATGTATACACAAAATTTCCCCATTGTGGTCCTCAAAGCTCTATCCGAGGAACGAGAAAGTAAAAGAAGATAAGAATTTTTTTTAATGAAAAATGAAGATTACACACAGAGACAGAGAAGAGAGGACAGAGACAGAGAGAAGAGACAGAGAGAGAGAAGAGAATACAGAAGAAGAGAGGAGAAGAGAGGGAGGAATAGATGAAGATAAAAGAAGACAGACGAGGAAAAGAGATAACGAGTGAAAAAGACACATGAGAGGCAGGGGGAAGAGAGAGGGAGGAGAGAGAGAGAAGACAAGAAGAGTAGAGAGAGAGAGGTGAGACAAGAATAGAGAGAGAGAGAGAGAGGAGAGAGAGAGGGGACAGACAAGAGCAGAGAACAGAGAGAGGGATATGACATATATAGATATTTATAATATCATTATATATTATATATTAAATGATATATTATGTATATTTATTATTGATTATAATATTTATTATATGAGATAACAGAGCAAGGCTTTTTACACCGGTCCGGTCATGCAAAAACAAAAACATAAAAACGCAAAGCAACTAAATAAAACAGATCACACGACCCAACCCATCGAACCGTGAATAGAGAGGAAAGAGCACCGCCCAGAGAGAGAGAGAGACAGACAGACAAACAGACAGACAGAAGAGACAAGAGACGAGAAGAGAGAAAGGACAGACAGACAGACGAAAGACAGAAAGACAGAAGGGAGAAACAGACTGACAATAAACAAATACCCAAACAGAGGTAAACAAGAGTAATCAGTTCGTCAGTTTCTTAATTATTATGTGTGTGCATAGTTTGTTTAAGGCTTTTGTTTTTTGTCGTTCCTTGAGAGCTTATTAGCAGAACATCTTGCGCACACGTTAAATCTTGTTCCACTTTTCGCAAGAGTAGGCCATTGTGTGCCAGTGGGAACAGATGACAATATTTACACAACTGCATACAACGGGGACTGGATGAGAAAAGTACATGAGTGCTTATCCCATTATCCTCGATATAAAAAGAGAATAAAAAAAAAAAAAATTTAATTAACTCTATCCTACATCAGAAGGATTGGTTGGAATTTATTGGATTGAGTTTAGTGAACGTTTTTAATGTGTCGAAGGAATGTTTGCTTTAAGTGTCATTCTTCTTTGTTCCTTTCTGTTTCTGTTGTGTGTTTCTTTTCAATTGTTGTCTTTTATTTTAGATTTGTTATGGATGCCTTTGTTTGTTTTTTATTTTTGTTTGTTTGTGTGATTTAATTTATTGTCCCACATAAATCATTCTTTTGTTTGTTTTTTTCTTTTTGTTCTTGGTTTTTATAGTTTTGTTTTCTTGTCTTTGTTTTAAATTAGTGTTATTTTGATTCCGCTTTTTTAGGAAAGAGGGTTACTTTTAGAATTTTTTTTTTTAATTTCGGGCACTTTTATTTTTTGATTATAAGGTGTTTGATTTGTCTTTTCAGCTTTATTTTCACGTTTTTCGTTTTGGTGTGTGTGTGTGGGGGGGGGGTATTCTATTTATTTCTTATTTTTCTTTCTTTTTTTATTTGCACTATAATTTCATTCGTTTTGTCCCCTTTTTATTAACAGTAATTGTGCACCAAGTACATAATAAAACATCATTTTAAAATTTACTACCAAGATCTGCAAAGGGTTAAAATAGAAAAGTACATTTTAGTGTAGTATGAAAGTAAAGATGTAGAAGTGTGTTGCAGTGTGATATGTATAGAAGTAAAGATATAGAAGTGTATTGCAGTGTGATTTGAAGCAAAGATGTAGAAGTTGTTGCAGTGTGATATAAAGTAAAGATGTAGAAGTGTGTTGCAGTGTGATATGAAGTACAGATATAGAAGTGTATTGCAATGTGGTATGAAGTAAAGATATAGAAGGGTATTGCAGTGTGTACAAAGTTAAGATGTAGAAGTGTAAAAAAAAAAAATAATAATAAAAAAAGTAGAAAATGATAAAATAAAATAGAAAAGTACTAAATCAGGCAGGTATCACACGCCGTCATGGCACAGTGGTCAGCACCTTGGTTTTCTGGCTGGAAGATCACCGATTTGAGGCCCAACAGTCACAGACTACAGCCGGCTACTATTTTGTATTATTTTATTTTATTCTTTTATATCGAGGATAATGAAATAAGCACTCATGTGCTTTTTTTCATCCAATCTTCGTGTGTATGCAGTTGTGTAAATATTGTCATCTGTTCCCACCGGCACACAATGGCCTACTCTTACGAAAGTGGAACAGGATTTAACGTGGCGCAAGATGATCTGTGTGCATTCGCACACGGGGTCTCGGTTTACAGCCTCCTCCGAAAGACTTTTGGGGAGACTGGAGTCAGCACTGATGTTAACTCCAGTTAACATTGGTACCCAGAGTGAGTGTTCTGTGGAGTCCTTGGGAAGACTGGGACCACTAAGCCTTAGTCTAGCTACATCCAGTTTATGGATGCGTGTTTGAGTTTTGCTCAAGTTGCTTTACCAGCACCTCAGGTGTCTGTATCTCTTAGACCTTGTTGACACAGATATTTTGAGGTAGGATGCATAGACTCTTAAAGTGCGTGCACTTCCATAGCAGCAGCATTTCATCATCCTCATTATCATTGATCATCGTGTAATTAAAAAAAAACTCGTCTCTGATTTGGTAGCATTGGCTAATCTGGTCTCGTGGTGACCTCAGTTTTGGTGTCCATACTCATCTGTGCCTGAGGTGTGTTTGGGTCAACACTTTCAGAGTGCGATGCTCACGGAAGAAAGTTGTTGGAGGGACGTTATTGTGTGACACTCCTAAATTCGGATGGCGGATACCTAAATGGTCGGGGGAATTGATTGCATATGCATAAAATATCACCATTGGTGAACCTCAGAGCTGTAGCTGAGGAACAAAACAATCTTGTTTAAAGCAGCTGAAAATTACGAAGCCCCATCAAAGCTAACCATCCAATCAGCTAGACAGTCACGTGAGACTTATGGTTATGTGAAGAGAAAAAGTCAATACACCTAAAACATCAGATAAACTTTGCATGAGACTGAAAACCTCTTTCTTGACTTTAAAATGTCAACAATAATCTACCTGCACACATGATTATTAAAAGTCACATCTTACAATAGGATACAGACTGACACAAAAAATGTTTTCCTCTACGATTATTTTCTTTTTGAGAGAAAAAGTAGTGGAGGAAAAACAAGTGCAGGTGCCAACTTCTCAATCATTTTGAAAATGACTTATCCAAGATTCAATTTTTTAAAAAAATGAAATTAAATTAAAATAAATTCTAGGGAATCATGTCTTTTCTTTGTTCAAAATACGTCCATTGAGTTGGTACTGTTTTCTTCAGAAAAGTATTACCAACTACAACTGTTTCCCTGTCAGAACAAAAGCGAAGACACTATGGCTCTGTCCTCTTTTTCTCTCACCAGGACGCAGCCAGCCAGATCTAAACCAAGACAAAAGTCCATAAAAACTGGGATTGAATCAAATCGACTAACACACCCCTAGGTCAGCTCCCGGGAGGCTGAAGCCATTCAGCACCGCCCTGCCCTCATCAAATAAGCGCTGGCCTGCCCTCCCTCTGAGGACGGCAACCAAGATGTCCGTCCGCCCCCCTTTCAGCCTGATGGATTGTGACAGAGTGTGTGGAGGGTGGACGCTGTGCACAGCCAGACAGGAGAGAGAGAGAGAGAGAGGCCTGCTGGCCCTGTCCCCAGTCCTGCCATTGCTGAGCGCTTCGGGTTACTTGAGGGGACTGTGCTTAATGTCCAGGCCAGCCCAGGGTGAGGTTTAGATTACCGCCGTGCTTCTTCCTCGTAATCATAGAAGCCCTGGTAAACTTCTCAGCAAGACAGATTTTTTTCAGTTGGAAAGTTTGTTTTGGCACAGAGGTCGATAGAAACTTTTGTGTTTAGGTTTTAGATAAGAGTAGTCGTAGAAGTAGTAGTGTAGTAGTAGTAGTAGTAGTAGTAGTAGTAGTAGTAGTAGTAGTAGTAGTATAGTAGTAGTAGTAGTAGTATGTAGTAGTAGTAGTAGTAGTAGCAGCAGTAGCAGTAGCAGTAGCAGTAGCAGCAGTAGTAGTAGTAGAAACAGCAGCAGCAGCAGCAGCAGCAGCAGTAGTAGTAGTAGTAGTAGTAGTAGTATAGTAGTAGTAGTAGTAGTAGTAGTAGTTAGTAGTAGTAGCAGTAGCGGTAGTAGTAGCAGTAGCAGCAGTAGTAGTAGTAGAAACAGCAGCAGCAGCAGCAGCAGCAGTTAGTAGTAGTAGTAGTAGTAGTAGTAGTAGTAGTAGTAGTAGTAGTAGTTTAGTAGTAGTAGTAGTAGTAGTAGTAGTAGTAGTTAGTTGTAGTAGTAGCAGCAGCAGCGCAGCAGCAGCAGCAGCAGCAGTAGTAGTAGTATAGTAGTA
>CM060318.1:28407484-28409984 GCA_030674155.1 Stramonita haemastoma
CCAAATCAGGAATTGGTATCGTTTCTGTCATTTTCTTTTTTCTTCAATGCTACTGTTGTTACTTTTATCGTTGCCACTGCTGCTGTTGCGGCAATTTCTTGTTCTTGTCCTTGTCCTTTCTTCTTCTTCTTCTTCTTCTTCTTTGCAATTCTTCGCAATTCTTCTTCTTCGCAATTCTTCTTCTCCTTTTTCTTCTTCTTCTTCTTCTTCTTCTTCTTCTTCTTCTTCTTCTTCTTCTTCTTCTTCTTCTTCTTCTCTTCTTTGCAATTCTTCGCAATTCTTCTTCTTCGCAATTCTTCTTCTTCTTCTTCTTCTTCTTCTTCTTCTTCTTCTTCTTCTTCTTCTTCTTCTTCTTCTTCTTCGCAATTCTTCTTCTTCTTTGCAATTCTTCGCAATTCTTCTTCTTCTTTGCAATTCTGCGCAATTCTTCTTCTTTGCAATTCTTCTTCTTCTTCTTCTTCTTCTTCTTCTTCTTCTTCTTCTTCTTCTTCTTCTTCTTCGCAATTCTTCTTCTTCTTCTTCTTCTTCTTCTTCTTCTTCTTCTTCTTCTTCTTCTTCTTCTTCTTCTTCTTCGCAATTCTTCTTCTTCTTCTTCGCAATTCTTCTTCTTCTTCTTCTTCTTCTTCTTCTTCTTCTTCTTCGCAATTCTTCTTCGCAATTCTTCTTCTTCGCAATTCTTCTTCTTCGAATTCTTCTTCGCAATTCTTTTTCTTCGCAATTCTTCTTCTTCGCAATTCTTCTTCTTCGCAATTCTTCTTCTTCGCAATTCTTCTTCTTCGCAATTCTCCTTCTTCGCAATTCTTCGCAATTCTTCGCAATTCTTCTTCTTCTTCTTCTTCTTCTTCTTCTTCTTCTTCTTCTTCTTCTTCTTCTTCTTCTTCTTCTAACGCTCAGACAGTAACTATTGTATGATCTGAGAACACAAATGCGTTCTACTGCCGCTAAGCACCTGGCAAGTTAGACCCAGTGCATCCAACTTCTTTTGTAGAGTTTTGATGATGCCTTTTGTTGGTGGGATGAGGTTGCTGTTTCTGTTATCGTGGTAGCTTTCCTTGTATTGCGTAAGTCATCATTTTCAAATAAACGGCTACTTTTGAGTAGTTTGAAACTTTCAAAGTCACTACAAAAGATAAAGACAAAACCCTGAACTTCAGAACTAATAGTTTCAACTAGTAAACTGCCAGTGTTGAGATGGCAAAGAGGGTACATTTTTGTCTGAGGTTTTTTGTTCTAACTGGAAAACTACACATAAAAGTTTTGACTAACCTATGCACCAAAAAAGTTCTCTAAATAGTTCTCTTGACTCGCCGAGAGAAGTTCAACAAGATTTGTACAACGAAGGAAGCACGCGGGTAATCTAAACCTCACCCTGGGCTGGCCTGGACATTAAGCACAGTCCCCCAAGTAACCCGAAGCGCCAAGCAATGGCAGGACTGAGGACAGGGCCAGCAGGCCTCTCTCTCTCTCTCTCCCTGTCTGGCTGTGCACAGCGTCCACCCTCCACACACTCTGTCACAATCCATCAGGCTGAAAGGGGGCGGACGGACATCTTGGATGCCGTCCTCAGAGGGAGGGCAGGCCAGCGCTTATTTGATGAGGGCAGGGCGGTGCTGAATGGCTTCAGCCTCCCGGGAGCTGACCCAGGGGTGTGTTAGTCGATTTGATTCCATCCCAGTTTTTATGGACTTTTGTCTTGGTAGATCTGGCTGGCTGCGTTCCTGGTGAGAGAAAAAGAGACCAGGCCATAGTGTCTTTGCTTCTGACTAGAAAATAGTGCTGCTGAAAAAATCTATACAAAAAGGTGATTTTACTTTTTAAGGAAAGACTTGTGTCAACTGTATTTTACAAAAAAAAGATAAGAATATTGATGTGTTTGGAGTACATTGATGTTGAGCTTTTTTTTTAAAAACAAACAAGAACTTTAAAAGTGTGATGATACAAAACATATCCCATGTTTTTTGTTGTAGTGACCTTTAGCTATTAAACAACCCTTTATCAATATCACAGAAATGCAGAACAAAATCATGCAATATTGCTATCACTATCTCCACATGCTTTTTCTTTTGCTGTGCCTGGGTTGTTGTTTTTCTATTCTTTCTCTTTAAGCTCATAGGAAGATATCCACCAAAGTCGGATACACTGGGCCTGACTTGTCAAGCGTTCATTAACGGCAGCATTACATAACACATTTTCACTGATATCACAGACAACAGTAGTTGCTGTCTGAGTGCTTGGATGAAGAAGAATAGAAAGTTTAGGGGCACTGCACTAAAGCACTGCATAAAGGCTAATGAGAAAGATCAAAGCAGACTCTTCAAACTACTGATGTTGTGTAAAACAAGTTGAAGTTTGTCAATTATAATGACCTCTCTGCTGTAACCAGTACAGGATTCAGGCCAGTTTAAGCAAGAACAAACCAAAGAAACAAAATAATGAAAGTACCTGATGAACAGACTAAAAAAAAATAAGAACATGCATACTTCAGTAAGCTGTGAGTGAG
>CM060318.1:28427484-28432484 GCA_030674155.1 Stramonita haemastoma
TGGTCTAGGTGGTAACGCGCCTTGCCTAGAAAGCAAAAGGTCCGGGTCGGAGTGTGCGGTGGTTCGAATCCCGTTTGGGCCCAAAATTTTATCCTCCCATCCATTAGACCCTGAGTGGTGGTCTGGGCGCTAGTCTTCCGGATGAGACGATAAGCCGAGGTCCCTATGTTACACATCACTATTTAGCGCACGTGAAAGAACCCACGGCAACAAGGGGGTTGTCCCTGGCAAAATTCTGTAGAAAAAAGCCACTCTGATAGGGAAACATGTACAGTTGCATACAGGAAAAAGAAAAAAAGGGGGGTAGGCGCTGCACTTGTGGCGAACCGCTCTCCCCGGGGAGAGCAGCCCAGGTTTCACGCAGAGAAATCTGCTGTGACATAAAGTGGTACAAAATACAAAATACAAAATAACAGCTGTACAATGGTGACACCGGCTGGTAGTGGTGAAATTTCAGTTTTTGGGGGGTTTAGTTTTTTTGTTCATCCATCGCAGGGATTCCAGGGGTCTGTCAGTATAAAGAGCAATAAAGTTACAAGCCTATATCGCTGTGTGTGTGTGTGTGTGTGTGTGTGTGTGTGTGTGTGTGTGTGTGTGTGTGTATGTGTGTGTGCGTATGTGTGTGTTCGTGAGTGTTTGTGTGTGTGTGTGTGTGTGGTGTGTGTGGTGTGTGTGTGTGTGTGTGTGTGTGTGTGTGTGTGTGTTTTGTATTTTGTACCACTTTATGTGTGGTGTGCGTATGTGTGTGTTCTTGCGTGTGTGTGTGTGTGTGTGTGTGCGCGCGCGCGCGCGCGTGTGTGTGTGTGTGTGTGTGTGTGTGTGTGTGTGTGTGTGTGTTTCGTGCGTCTGTGTGTGCGTAATGTGTATGTGTGTGTTTTTGTGCCTGTGTCTGTGTGTCTGTGTGTGTTGAAGAAAAAAGTTTGCTAGTGTATGGAATAAAATTATACTTTTTCGATGTCCATTTTCAAACTCTTTACCCTGCCAGCAGAGCAGAGAGGAAGGTTGCACATGCAATTCTAAAAATGTTTAAGTACTTTTACATGTTTTCCACATCATCCTTGACATCATTTCTTAACGGTGGGCAAAAATTGTCACATAAGACAAAAATCCTACCATTGGTGAACCTCGGAGCTTTCGCCAAGAAACTAAAAAAAATGAATAATAACTTTATATCTAGGGTAATAATGAATCATATGAATCAAAAACCAGCATGCACACAGGTGTCGTGTTTAGACACCATTCCTGAGAAGAAGAGGAAAAAAAGGGGGGGGGGGGGAAATAATTAAAAAAATAAAAATAAATAAATAAATAAATAAATAAATAAATAATTTTTTTTTTAATAAAGAAATGGATAGGCGCTGCACTTGTGGCGACGCGCTCTCCCCGGGGAGAGCAGCCCGAATTTCACGCAGAGAAATCTGCTGTGACATAAAGTGGTATAAAATTAAATAAAATAAATATCAGTAAGCTATCTTTCCCCACCAAAAAAGAAGACAAGACAGCCAAACAGACAAAAGACAGTCAGACAGAAAAAAAAAAAGCAAATAGATGGATGGACATCTAGATAGATTTAGGGGTACCCTCCACCTCTAAGGATCAGCAGACTAAAGACGCCAGAGCAATAGGACCCATCTGAAAATGGGGCCAATCACCACCATTGACCCTTTGCTCTTTTCGCTGACCATCCATGGCATCAGTGACTTCTGATCTACGAAATGCCATCAACACGGTCATCTAGATATCTCTCCATCCTCTCCAACCTTATCGCCCGCTTGCGTGTTAACGCATACACGAACGCACACGCGTGCGCGCGCGCGCGCGTGCGAGTACGCATGCACACACTCGTGCACGCACGCCCACATGCACGCACGCGCACAAGAACGCACACACGCACGCATGCACGCACGCACGTACGCACACACACACACACACACCACACACACACACACACACACACACACACAGAGCAAAGCAAAGCAGAGCAAAGCCAAGCCAAGCCAATGCATTGCTTATTTATTGTACATCTGCAAATTTAAAAAAAAAAAAACTGACAATAGTTATGATGACTTTCATACAAATGCTCATTTACACACACACACACACACACACACACACACACACACACACACACACACACACACACACACACACACACACACGCGCGCGCGCGCGCGCGCGCGCGGAGTTTATCCTCCCTCTCCTCTTCCTCTTCCCCTTCCTTCCCCCCACCCCCACCCCCCACCCCCCGTCTGATTGCACTATTATGGCGGCTAATGTTGCCCCTAACCTTGGCTAAGAACGCTACCTATTGCTGCACCGGTCACTCTACCTCTCCACACATTCTGCAGGACTTGTGCTAAGTGCCAGAAAATGCCCCAGTGATGAGATGGACTTGTGGCGCTGGGGCAGCGAAATCAGTGTCCACTTTGGCTCTGACTGGCCAGCCCCGGTGCTTCACGTTTCAAGTTTGGACCTCTGACCAGTTTTTGTAACCCCCCTGGGAAAAAAGAAAAGTGAATAGGGTAAGAATAGTGCTGTGTGTGTGTATATATATATATATATATATAATATATATATATATTATAATAATACCTCTCTCTCTTATATATATATATATATATATATATATATATATATATATATATATATATATATATATATATATATATATATATATATATATATATCGTATCTTATCCCAAGATAGAATATTACATACAATGTATAACATTTACCATTGTGGTGGTCTTCTTCTTCTTCTTCTTCTTCTTCTTGCTGATGTTTTGTGGCTGTTGTTGTTATTGCTGGGCGAAATCCAGTTTAACACCCTGAGGGCTATGCAATGTGCACTCTGTCTCACTCACCCCACCTTGGAATCACTGAGGGACCATTGTAATGTGTCTTCTGGCTTGAGGGGCCAGCAATACAGACACAAAATAATTACGAAGCACGTGTATATAGGCCTACAACACTGACGCCATTAGCATTCCAGACTGGAAGTGACGATCGTTTATTCCCAAACGGTACAAGCTTTTTAGTTGGAACCCAGTTACCACAAACATCAGTCCACACTAGATGAAAAGTTAGCGTGTATGTCTGTCTGTTGTGTAGCACCTTGCCATAACAAGGCAGCCATGTTCTGACTTAAAACGATTTGTCTCTCCTTTATTAGAGAGCATTGGTTATCATGCTCTGAGCTTGCCATATAAATAATGGCAGTCTCTGTTTAACATCTCAAAGCATAACAACATTGTATTTTATTACATTGCACTTTGTTTACATCTATTCTTAACAAAGTTTTTAGCCGGGAACTACTTTGTGACTTATACCTGGAACAACTGCCTGGCCTGGTGAAAGGTGTGTGTTGTTCTGCTTGAAGCAAATAGCAGTAATTATTATCAGTCATGTCTTTCAGATGAGATAGTGCCATAAAGAGCACGTTTCCGTTATCTTGAAGACCAATATACACTCTTTAACATATATTTCGCGAACCTTGTAAAGCACAGATTGATCTGTGTGCTGTGGGACATGTACTTCCAGATAAGACAAGCAAACAACCGAGTAGAAAATGTGTTCACAAAGAGAAATAAATATATGCATTACCACAGACACACATAGAGAAATAAAGAGACAAACAATCAGTCAACCATACAGACAGGTTAAAGTACAAACAAGCAGGCTAGCTTAAGGATTGAATATATGGACATATGTCAACATGAATCTGCAACCAACCACAAAGAAAAGAAACAACAGCAACAACAAAAAAGCCCAGGGGCAGTTTTTAACACAGTATCAGTTTTTACTCTAGCACACCGTCAGATCAGGCAGGAAGGAAGTAGGTTGGACCCTAAAAGATGACATCAGCACAGTGACTTAGCTCCCTTACCAGGACTGAGAAGTGTGCGGTGATTTATTCTGAAAGTGTTAGCCCTTCTTCCCCACTCCTTAGTGGAGGGATTTACACGGGAGGTGGGGGGACTCTCCCTCTCCTCTAACTCCCTGGTGTAGAGGCTCATCTTGAAGGTTTGCACACTCCCTCTTCGTTCTCTGGTGGAGTAGTAATTTACACTGCAGGCGTGTACTCCTTGTGGTATAGTGGAGTATGTATTTCATGCTTGGTGTGTGCACACTCTCTCCTCATTGCCTGGTGGATTATGCCATTCATTCTAGGTTACTATATGCTCTCTTAACAGTTTCCTTGTGAAGTTATATACACTGGAGGTGTGCAGCCCACTTTCAAACTCCCTAGCAGTATTTATCCTCGAGGTGTAAACACTCCCTCTGCATTCTTTGGGGGCAGTGAATCATGCTGAAACAGCAACTGACGTTGTCTGTCACATGAGCGAAAATACAGTCCTGCTGCCGTTTAGCACCTGACAAGCCAGGCCCTGTGAATCCGACTTCGTCATGAGAAAGAATTGTTACCTTTGAAGCTGTTCTGGGGAGAAAAAGAAGGCAGGAGAATGAACCAAGAAGGCAGAAAATAGACAAGAAGGATGTGACAGGAAGAAAAGGAAGGCACAGCCGTCAGTTTCCCCCACTTTCAGCTACTCTCAGCTGCGAATTAATCCATTCCATTCCAGCCCAGATGGTGATAATTATAGCAGGAACTGACCACACTTGGACTAGGTACATGGAAGACTTGGACTAGGTAGATGGACGGAGTGCTCTAAATTTAGCACTCCTGACTGAGTGATGTTGGATTTGCACACTGTGAACGATGCAGAAACAAAGAAAGAAACAGACAAGAGGGAATTCCGAGCGCAGAACTTCCAGAATATGGGGATGCTGTTTATATTGACAGGCCCCCAGCATCCCCACAGGGCACAGTGCTCAAATCCAACATCACTCAGTCGGTCCTAGCGAAGAGTGCTAAATTTAGCGCACTCCTTCCTTTTACCTAGTCCAAGTGTGGTCAGCTCCTGCTATGAATAGCACCAGCTGGCACCCAGCTGGGCTCGGCTGGGATGGGATAATTAGCAGCTAAGAGGAACTGAAAG
>CM060318.1:28437484-28439984 GCA_030674155.1 Stramonita haemastoma
AGACAGACAGACAGACAGACAGACAGACAGACCAGTATTTTATCAGCCACATTTTCTATTAAACTGATAACATACATAAGACTCTTTTTTTCTTAGCTTCACAAACACATAGTAAGACGAAACAAAAAATAATATTCCATTGCATTAACCTCAATATAAGCCTTAACTTCTTCGCTTTAAAGACAGTTTATCTTCCTCATTGCATCAAAAATGTATCCCGGTATTTAAAAAAAAAAAAAGTTGATGTGCAAAGTCTAAGACTGTGCAAAGTGTGGGCAGTACACCACCCATTCTTTTTGTTCCCCACACCCTGGTAATGACAGTTATGGCCAGGGGGAGAGAGGAAGGAAGTCCCGAGGATGACCTACACTGCTTGACTGCCTCCATTAATGGCCCCTGTCTGTCCAGTGTGGCCACAGAGCGTCATGAGCTGTTAAAGAGGTCGGCACGCATTAAGTCACTCACTCAACGACATGGAGTTAACATCAGTGCTGACTCCACTCTCCCCAAAAGTCTTTCGGATGAGACTGTAAACCGAGGTCCCGTGTGCGAACGCACGCAGAACATCTTACGCACACGTTAAATCCTGTTCCGCTTTTCGTAAGAGTAGGCCATTGTGTGCCGGTGGGAACAGATGACAATATTTACACAACTGCATACACACGGGGACTGGATGAAAAAAAGCACCTAAGTGTTTATCCCATTATACTCGATATAAAAGAATAAAATAAGTAAATAAATAAACACGGTACGTATGGAACCCCAGCTTAAGAGGGGGAAGAGTGGTGGTAGAAGAGGTGCAGTGGTTATTTCTCTGATCATGGAGATCAGACCAGATCCCGTTTTATGCTTTTGTGTTGTAGTTTAGATTATTGTTGTTGTATTAGTTAAGCACGCAGAACGGTTTTTATCAGGGCATGAGGACTTTTGGAAGCCATCTGGTATCAGAAGTTTGGATTAAGACGAGCTACAAGTTCTAACATTCTTTTAAACTATTGACCATGCAATATGAAAAAAAATTAAGATCTTAACTATTGCACTAAGAAAGAATGTCTGACTTAAATTTTGATAACCATATCGAACACTTGTGTATGTTTAACTCATAAAAGCCTGCGGAATGAATCAACTGCTGTTACTTGGCCGTTTCTATGTTACATAGGTCATGATTATAATGCACATATTTGCATGCCTCACAAGATAAAAAATATATATTTTTGATATGGAAGTAATAACACTGTATAGTGTTTGTATCATAGGCTTTGATTTTCTGGGGGGCTTTGTAATTTCAAGTGTTTGACTTTGTAAATGTTTTGGGTACCGGGAGTGGTTTTAAAGGCACGTGCTTTAATCTATCATTATTGCCAATCCCCTTTTTAGGTCTTTCATTTGCTTTTGTTCACTCTTTTTTCCTCTTCGTCTTTCGACTTTTTTAGTTTAGAGTGATTCTTTATCATTGTCTCTGCAGCCTCTCAGTTTTCATTTCAGTACCGGATTGAAATCAAAATGACTGACATTATACCATAGCATTGTACAAGCACGAACGCTAAATCTTAGTATTCAAGCCCAAACGCTTCATGTTACAGGGAGTTACAAAACGTTACTGACAAAAGATACATATACGACAAAAATTACACATAATTGCCACAGGCACCACACAACATATTGAAAACTGAATAGATCCAGGTATTGCCTCTATTGTCAAACATTCTGTTTCTATTCCTGATTCTTCTATTAGCTACATGCATGTATATACAAAGCAGCCTCATCATCAAAATCGGGTATAGACAGAGCAGGCAGCAGAGACAGAGCACATAAGGGGCAGGTAAAAGGGAATGGACAGAATGTGTCTGAGCCATGAACCAGTCCACTTCATCTCTGATCCCTCAGAAGGTGGCGTGAAGCCATCTGCAGCATGTTATCAGTCGTGGCGAGTTGTCAGGCCACTGCCGTGCCTTCCCTACCAATAAGTATCCCTCCTCTTTCTTTCTGCGCTGCCCCCAACTGCCCTTTTCCCCTTTGCATGATGGAGATTCGTTCAGCTAACTCCGTTTTTGAGTTTTGCACTGTGCAGACAAAGATTCAATCCACTTAGCTATCCGGCTCCCTTTAACTTTGCTTCTTTTTTTTTTTACTGTGAAGACAACGCTGTTTCTGAAACAATTTGACGATTTTAATTCTTATAATGTTCATCTAGGGCTATGTTTGATACATGTGGCTATGCGCGAAGTTCAAATCGTTCATCTAATACGTTTTGTATGTATAATCTGTTATTATCTCACAGTTTTCACCCAGTACCATTTTTGACATTAATTGATACTAATATTACTAGCATAATGGAGACTTTTGGCATTAATAGTTACTTGTCAACATTACTTCTGAAACAATATTTCACATTTGCAGTGATAACAATATTCTGCCTAAACAATGTTGATGAACGAGTAGGGAAAAAACATTGTCAGTATCACACAATATAGTTTGCAAGTAAAGCAAATCACCTGAT
>CM060318.1:28442484-28457484 GCA_030674155.1 Stramonita haemastoma
ATGTGGCATAGATCCCCGAACTCGGAATGTAGCTACCTATATTGTAGGCGGGGGGGGGGGGGGACTGTTCCATATGCAAAAATCTCATCATTGATGAATTTTGGAGCTGTAACCGAGAGACTATAAAAACGTTACACGGACTAACATTATACATACAACAACGCTTAGACACAAATATATGATATTCTCTGTAGATTTAACATCATTACGCTATTTGCTCTTATTTCAGATACATAATATAATTCTTGACCACTCTGCAATCTATCTACCGTGGTGTGCTGATTAAACGTATTCTTCATTCTTTTTTCTGTGACATAATCATAAAGATGTATGTTCATCACCAAAAATAAGTACAATATTGTGTTCTTGTCTCCTAAATTAAATTGTTTTTTCTATGCGTAAAAACAGACTTTGACTTTGAAACTACTAGAAGTGGTCTGTAGAGTACATGTATGTATAATTATTATCACTACATACCATGCAGTTATAAATCAGACATTTTTTCTTTCTTTCTTAGCAAGAATTCCGAAGTTCACCAATGGTGAGATTTTGCATATGCGACTGTTTACCCATCACTAAGGTAGCCGCATTCCAACTTCAAGGATGATGTCTAAACACGACATCAGGGTGCATGCGTTTATTTTTAATTTCGTCATCCATTCCCACCGACATGCAATGGCCTAATCTTCCGAAAGGTAAAACATGTTTTTAACGTTTGTGCAAACAGATAGATACACAGATATACAACGGACACATTCTGCAAACAGACAGACAGATAGACATACCTACAACAGATACAGTCTGCAAACAGACAGATAGATAGACATACATACAACAGACACTGTCTGCAAACAGACAGACAGATAGTCATACAACAGACACAGTCTTTATACATACAGACAGACAGGCATACGTACAACAGACACAGTCTGCAAAACAGACAGACAGATAGGCCTAAATACAACAGACACAGTCTGCAAACAGACAGACAGACATACAGCATACACAGTCTGCAAACAGACAGACATACAATGTACACAGCCTGTATACAGACAGACATACAACAGACACAGTCTGCAAACAGACATACAATGTACACAGTCTGTATACAGACAGACAGACATACAACAGACACAGTCTGCAAACAGACAGACAGGCATGCATATAACAGACACAGTCCGCAAACAAACAGACATACATACAACAGACACAGTCTGCACACAAACAGACAGGCATACAATATACACAGTCTGTATACAAACACACAAGCCAGATGGACCGACATATGCCAGAGCCAGGGAGCAACGCACTTCATCTGTGACTCCATGGGAAAGTAGCAGCGTGAAGCCACCTGTGCTGTTCTATCAGTGAGGGCCATTTGTCAGCTGACTGCCTTCCCTTCGCCATTCATAATCTCTCTTCTTCTCTTCTGCTCTGCCGCCAACTTCTCCTTGCATTAGCCTTGCACTGCCGAGGTTTGTTCAGCTATTATCAAATATTCTTGTGAATGCAATTAACACTTTTAAACTCTGAAAAGTGTCTTGCTGTAAGGTACCACCACAGCAGGTGGAGCTTCAATCACTGCCAGGACCTCTGATGAAGGCTCATCCAGGAGCCGAAACTAGAGTCTAACCAGGCCAAAAGCATGGTTTTTTACTCAAAAATATCTAAAATACTGCCATTGAAAGACGTTACTCCCTAGAATTTACTTTTATTTCAATTTCTTTTAATGAAATCTTTGATAAGTCATTTTCTAAATGATTGAGAAGGTGTAAGTGGTTACCTGCACTTGTTTTTCCTCCACTACTTTTTCCTCACTAATAATTATTCTTGTTGTTGATGCAACTTGATATTTGTCAGTTTCTCCTCATTCGGCCATTATTGCTTTATTTTCAAATCAACATTTGTTGGTTTTACACAGTTCTTTTCTCCCATTACTCCTCCCCGAGTTGTTGGTGCCCGTTACTTATCTTTAACGGTTTCATCTTCTAATTGTAAACTTTTCCCGAAAACTCAAGCATTGAAAAATGGGCAGTAGGTGTTTCCATTATACAGTTTCAGTGCAACGGATATATATATATACACAGACAGAAGCCGCCGCGGCTAGTGGTTAGGTGTGTACTCGAAATTAAAGGTTGCGGTCGACCCAGCTATTCCGTATGGCGTTGTGCCTGAAAGGCATTTACGGCATTCTCACCACCAGTTAAAAGGGTACCAACTTGTGTTGGGTTAATCCTGGATAGACTGGCGTCCACAGGGGAGTCTATGACTCTCATCGCTTACGCACAGAAACCGGGATAGCACGCCTGATGAGCTATGGCTCAGGACGACTTAACTTAACTTACTAACAGCAGGAGAGAGAGAGAGAGAGAGAGAGAGAGAGAGAGAGAGAGAGAGAGAGAGAGAGAGAGAGAGAGAGATTATGCTACAGATACCTAAGATAATAATGGATCTTTAATTGCTAAAAGCAGTAAACATTCTGTGACGAGAAAACATCAACTTTTGCGTATAATTTTTTTCAAAGCAACAGATGCCTTTATAAAGCCTTAGCTGAACACACCTTGGACCTGGCCTGTTGCCTATGGGCAGCAGGTAGATAAATGGCCCCCACCCAAACACATGGCCTGCAGCCACGCTCCTACGTGAAGGTCCCTTCCTACTGCAGCTGTCAACACCCATCAGTAAAGGCTGCTTTTTTACATTATTTTGGGGAGCTGATTCTGTTATGTGCGTGTGTGCGTGCGTGCGTGTGTGCGTGCGTGCGTGTGTGCGTACGTGCGTGCGGGGTGCAGCAGCAGCAGCAGTAGCAGCGGCTTCTTGGTAAGCTGTGGGATGCAATGATGCATTTTTTACTTTGAAAGACAGGCGGCCACAAGTTGGTGAGGCAGGAGATATAAAATCAATAAACTGGAAGGTCAGCGAACTGCTGAAGTCCAGAAGTTTATTTCTCTCCCGGTCCCACCCCGGTCTCACTCTCTCTCTCTCTATCTGACCTGCCTTTTAAGCTGATGAGCTTTCTCTGTGCCCTCACCTGCAGCCAAGTGCAGTCATCTTTTGGGGACGGGATGGCCTAGTGGTCAGAACATTGCGCTGGCAATTTTACGACCCGAGTTCGATTCCCGTTAGGGGATTTCTAGAGTTAACTCAGGCCGACTCCACTCTCCCCAAAGTCTTTCGGATGAGACTGTAAACTGAGGCCCGTGTGCGAACGCACGCAGAATATCTTGCGCGACACGTTAAATCCTGTTCCGCTTTTCGTAAGAGTAGGCCATTGTGTGCTGGTGGGAACAGATGACAATATTTACACAACTGCATACACACGGGGACTGGATGAAAAAAAAAGTACATGAGTGCTTATCCCATTATCCTCGATATAAAAGAATAAAATAAAAATAAATAAATAATAAATAAATAAATAAATAAATAAATAAATAAATAAATAAATCTTCTGGCAGAAAGAGTCCCATGGGGTCAGAGGCATTTCTGCTCAGAAATAGTACTCTTCACTTGAACGCCCTTTTTTTTCTTTTTTTTTAAAAAAGGATGGTATAGTTTTGAGCTAAAAAGCATCACACAGATTCCGCTTACTGTCTTCAGATCTTTTTTCACTTTATGGTTCAAGATCTTTTAGTGTGTGTGATATCTAGACTTCACAGTGACTGACACCTTGCAAAAACATGGTATCACAGTTTCCAGTAAGAAGGGTTTTTTTGGTAATGTCCACCAGTCTGTTTTAGTTATTCTTTTAATGACCATATGACATATTAGATTGGATATCTAGGCATCTTTAACCTGGTTGGGTTTTTTCTTCCTTTTTTTTTGGGGGGGGGGTGCCTCATCCTCTGTGATTTATTTTTGTCCATCATTAAGGTAGCTGCATTCTGATTTCGGTGAAAGCTGCTGGTATATAGAAAGTGAAAGATTTCAAAGTGTGAATATGTTGGTTTATATTTTAGCTGGCATTACTTTTGTAAAAGAGCTAATACTAACGTAATAATAGCTCTGGCCTAGATTATTTATTGAAAAAAAAACAACACACACTACTGAGAAAGAATTGAAAGATGTAGGAGCATCTTGAAACTTAATGTACTAACGTGTACTTTACACACTGCAAAGACAAAGGAGAAGTGTGTCAGACTGGGACGTGCAATTACTAAAAGGAGCGTGGGCTAGAATTCAAAGAATGGCTTCCCCATGAGGTGAGTGAGTACTCTTGTTATGTCCTCCCCCCCCCCCCCCCCCCCCCCATCCCTACGCCCTTTTAACTTCCCTAGTTTACTGTTTCCTGGCAGCGTTTGCAGCAAGTTTTCAAAGTCTGTCTGAAATAGTTGCAGCCAAGGGCCCCTCCCACTTTTTTTTTTTAATCGAAAACTGCTTCCTCCTGTCACCTCCTTCTTTCTATTTTCTGCTTTCTTGTCCATTCTCCTGCACTTTTTTCCACAAAGACTTAAAAGATAACAATTCTCTCCCCACGCCGAAGTTGGATGCGCGGGGCTTGACTTGTCAGGTACTTAACGGCAGTACAATACATGTCATGTCATTATGTCTGCCTGTGTCCTTCTGAGGCATAGCCGCAACCAGCTGTCTCCAGGCATCTCGGTTCGGCTAGGCGTTCAGTTTCCCACGTCTTGCCCATCTTTCGCATCTGCATCAGATTCCGGCCAGGTATTTCTAGCCGCCCTCTTCTTTCCCTTGTGGCAATAAATTTGCCATAAGTATGCAGACAACAATAAAAAGTCTGAAGTTCGATGATGACAAAGAAGAAGTACTTTCATTTCGTGATCTGTTAACTAGACAACTGCTATAGATACAGCCACTGTTGTATTGACATCAACAAAACTGACATTGTATTTTAAAACAGGGGAAAAAATGTAATGTCAGTAGAGGAATCACAGTGAATCCAATTCAGATGAGCTGGATTGGTGACTGGTTTGTGTGACGATCTAAAAGGGAGAATTGTATAGTTCAAATGTATTCTTTGACTTTATTCTTTAAATTTCGAGGACAATGGAATAAGCTTGCAAGTACTTTTTTTTACATCAAGTCACCGTGTGCCTGCAATAATTATTATAAATTCTGTCATCACTTCCCAGAAATGGAGGCCTCTTCCGAATGGTGGAACAGGTTTTAACATATGCACAAGATGTTCTGCGTGCTTTTACATACGGGACTTATTTTACAGTTTTATCTCATCCGAATGACTTTCGGGGAGTGGAGTCGGCACTGATGTTAACTGCAAGGAAAAATAATTCTCTTGGTGGCTCAAACCTGGGCTCGAACCCGGGCCATGAGATTGCAAGCGCAACACCAACGCTCTAACCACCAGGCCATCCTATCCCGTCCGATCCAGAATTATGCAGTGTAGAACTCCTGCAATACCAGACAACAAAATGGTCACATTGAGGAAAGACAGAGACCTTTGGCCATGAGTCTTTCATACTGAACCCATATTGCCGCAGGCCTGTGCTTTCAATGACACTACATACACGCTTCAAACTGATGACTTGTACTACCTCGTGAAGAAACAAGACTGCATCTTGCGAATCACTAGAACAGAAAATGGAACTACATTACTACTTGCACTCCCTGATCTAAACTTTCAATGTACAACACTGGGCACAATTTCATCCTCACTAACCCCGCAGTGTTTATGCATGCTTGCAAAAAAAAAGGCCATTATGAACGCAGCCAATTTCAGCGGGTCCTTGCGCCCTTGAAAGCAGAGTCCCCAGCATTGGGTAGCTAGACATGCAGCCTATTAAGCGAGGTGGCCATGCATGCACAATGTGCTCTCTTAGCCATGCAAGTCATTACCGGCCTGTGGAAGACCAGGAAACTCAGACTGCAGCAAGCATGCCTATTGGTCTGCACTGAAGGAAGGAAGGCAGCAGGATGGTTAGGACGTTCACCTGCCAATATGTAAACCGTGAGTTTCTGGGTTTGTACCCATCCTCGCCCTTTCTTCCCAGTTTGACGAAAAAATCAGACTGAATGTCAAAGTCATTCCGATTAGACTAGAAACCGAGGCCCGTTTGCAAAAGCACGAGAACATCTTGCCCACAGTTAAAACCCGTTCTGCCTTTCGAAGAGCAGACCATCGTGTGCCGGTAGGAGTGGATGACAATTTTTTTTTTTAAACCAGCATGCACACAGGTGTGTTAAGACACCATCCCTGAGGAAGAAAAAAAATAATAATAGTGGTAGGCGCTGCACTTGTGGCGATGCACTCTCCCGGGAGAGCAGCCCGAGTTTCACGCAGAGAAATCTGCTGTGACATAAAGTGGTATTAAAAAAATAATAATAATAAGCATCGGGTAGACATGAAGCCTATTAAGCGAGGTGGCCATGCATGCACAATGTGCTCTCTTAGCCATGCAAGTCATTACCGGCCTGTGGAAGACCCAGGAAACTCAGACTGCAGCAAGCATGCCTATTGGTCTGCACTGAAATTGAGTTTTCACACCACCACCACCCCTTCTCCTCCTCCTCCCAGCCTTAATTTTGACCCCCTGGATAAATTTGTTGCTTGTTATAAACAATCTGGTTTGTTGCTCAATTGATTTACAATAACTGCATAAAGTGCAGTTAGCTCGATTTGGATGATGGTAGATTGCCTTTGGGAGAAAACCACGAGTAAATATGAAGTGGAAGTCAAGTCATCTGATATTGGATTAGGCAGTTTGGGGACAGGTGGGGGTGTGCACCTGATAACCCTGTGCTTTGGTCTTTGCTGACCAGGTGAGACTGGAACTGACCTTAACACAGGAAGTGGATAATCCTGCCTGTGTCATTTAATGCAGCCGATCAACACTGCACAGGTGATGAAGGGGGATGGATAGCCTAATGGTCAGAACATTGCGCTGGCAATTTGACGACCCGAGTTCGATTCCCAGTGGAGGAGATTTTTTCTCCTGGAGTTAACATCAGTACTGACTTCACTCTCCCCAAAAGTCTTTTGGATGAGACTGTAAACCGAGGCCCCGTGTGCGAACGCACGCAGAACATCTTGCGCACATGTTAAATCTTGTTCCGCTTTTCATAAGAGTAGGCCATTGTGTACCAGTGGGAACAAATGACAAGATTTACAAAACTGCATACACACGGGACTGGCTGTAAAAAGAGCACATGAGTGCTTATTCCATTATCATCGATATAAAAGAATAAAATAAAATAGAATACTCTCTCTCTCTCTCTCTCTCTCTCTCTCTCCTCTCTCTCTCTCTCTCTCTCTCCTCTCTCTCTCTCTCTCTCTCTCTCTCTCTCTCTCACCACCACACACACACACACACACACCACACACACACACACCACGCACGCACGCACGCACGCACGCACGCACGCACGCACGCACGCACACGCACCACGCGCGCGCGCGCCATACAGGCTTTCACACACACCCACACACACACACACACACACACACACACACACACACACACACACACACACACACACACACACCACACACACACACACACACACCATACAGGCAGCCGTACTCCTGCTTCAGAGGACGACATCAGTATACTCCCTGTCTTCAATCCACTGTGGCTGAAATGATTCGAAGTAGCGTATGACCAGTTATCTAAACGAGTTAAGATATGTGTAGACAGATCTCTTAGATAATTATATCATATTATGCACCCTCAACAGAACACGCTCTGGAGTAAGGGAAAGCACCACTGTATAATATTCAGCATGAAAAGTGGCGCGGTTATTTACCTTGAAAAGAATAGGGTTGGATCAGCCTTTCGATTGATTCGCTAACTGGTTTCTACTTCGTTTTCGTCAAACCTGCTTTTTTGTCCACATATACTTGTGTCGAAAAAAAAAAAAGAATAAATGTTCATGTTTCATCATTGAATGTTATGCTGTTTCGAGGATCTTCAAAACAACAAGACATTTGGATGATATGTAACACTGGGAGAGTTTTGTCCCTTAAAATGCCCATCCGAACTTAAAAACCTCAGCATGTGAGGTGAAATGGCTGGGTTTAATAGAAAATGGCATCCGTGTGTTTTATTTATATCTCCATCATCACACAGGAATGGCCTTACTACAGCTCGCATGCGAAGGAGCGGAGCTACAACTTTTCCCATGAAATAGAGATCGCACACTATGCATTGAAGTTGTCTCCCTTATCCTGTTCAGCTTGTGTTATCGGTGGGTTTAAATACTATTTTAGCAGGTTTTGTTTAGGCTGTAAAATTTTCTAAAATTTTATTGTATGTTTCAAAAACTGTAAAACTGACTTAACGAATCTAGCACGCCAGATTATGTTAAATTAATAGCTTTTAATCTGTTTATATTCGTACAAGGGAGTAAACACCACAGGGTAAACACTTCACCATGTATGTCGAGTATTGAAAAGTGTTTAAAAGCCCAAACAAGTGTACTGTTCACGCGGTACATACACAAAAATTGGAACGATACAGAGAAGATTAGCATGGCCCCTGCGTAAGGATGACACGCACATTCGTGAAGCGTTCCATATTTTTTTCAAAAGTAATTTTTTTGCTTAGAATTGAAGCACATCTTTTGTGTCCAAATCTCTTTTTCTCTTTTCCAAGTATTTTTGGGGTAAGATTTTAAAGTAGGCCTACATCTTTCATGTCCTAGGAAGGTTAATCACATAACAATTGTGACACTCCACCACATAATGAGTGGCATTGCACCATAGATCAGTTCTTAGTTGTGAACATTTTATTAATCTGCTTATCTCGCAAACTTCAATTTAGCACCGACAAATTGATTATTTGAACTCAATTAAACCATATATCCTTAAATGCACAAAAAAACAAAGTGCATGTATGTATCAGCAAGACAGAAAAGACAAAAAATGAAAGATATGTTCCAGCCTCTGTTACTTGATAACAGAATAATTGAAGAAGTTGACTCTCTTAAACTTTTAGGTGTCACCATTGACAAAAATATGACTTGGACTGATCACATAGTGTCACTAGGAATGGGCATTGTTCACCAGTTATGTCAGTTATCCAAAATAAAACACTTTTTGATTCATCACTTTCGAAAACTTTTCTCTTTTTTTGGTTGCCATATTCTACCTATTATTGACTATGTGTCAACTATTTGGGATACCTGCAGTGAGACGAACTTGAAATTCATTCATCGTTTATATAAAAGAGCAGTAAAACTCATCCTGTTAAAATCAAGTTCCCTGACAGTTGAGGATTATAAGAAAATAAACATCCTGACTTTTCCAAACAGACTTTCCTTCAATAAAGCTGTGTTTATGCAAACTGCACCACCCAAGATTACCAATACTTTCAAAATTAACCAACACAGACACAACCATTTGCTAACATTTCCTAGACATATTTGTATTGTGGCCTAGTGTTACAACTGAATTCAATATAATGTAACATGTAGCATGTGTGCGAGGGACAGAGAGATGAATGTGTCACTGATGTTATTATTATCATTATAAATATGGTATGACCACAGTTTATAATTATGGTCATATATATTATATTCATCTCTTGATGTTACATTCAAGAGATACCGATCTGTTGATTAGTTGATAAGATACTAGACCTTGATATGCTTGATTATGTGTGTGTGTGTGTGTGTGTGTGTTGTGTGTGTGTGTGTGTGTGTGTGTGTGTGTGTGTGTACGTGTGTGGTTGTTGTTTGGTTGGGCTTTTACATATTATTGTTTTTGTCTGACTTTTTATCTGTTTGGTTTCTTTTTGGTTTTTTGGTCATTTTTTGTTTGTTGTGTGTGTGTGTGTGGTGTGTTTGTGTGTGTGTGTTTATACAGTATATGTAATATTTGATTATAGGAAATAATGTTACTCCTCTTCTATGTGGGTTGTTGTTTTGTTTTTGATCTTTTGGGGGGGGGGGTTGTTGTGTTTTTTTTGGGGGTGGGAGTTGTTGTTGTTAGGTGTTTTTTTTTGGGGGGGGGGGTTTGCTTGTTTGTTGTTTTTTGGGTTGTGTGTGGGGTTTGTGTTTTTTCATTACGTAATTGACGTTGCTGGTGCTCCATCGAGTCAGTTGCGATTTGTTGTGCCTGAATGCTCTCATTTGATGAAAGGACTGATATGTTGTTTTACATCAAAAAGCACACGTGCTTGGGAGTGAAGGACTGAGAAAAGAGGAGAAAATGAATGTGTTTATGTTTTACTCTCTGCTTTGAATCCATTTTCTGTTCGGTTATGTATTGTTTTCTTTGTATGCACCGTACTTGTATCGGAGGAGGGAATGGATATAGGTATGTATGTGTGTGTTAAACGATTTTAAAGGATTGATTTGATTTGATTTATTCTTTGATATCGAGGATAATGGAATAAGCACTCTTGTGCTTTTTTACATCCAGTCCCCGTGTGTATGCAGTTGTGTAAATGTCATCTGTTCCCCCCGGCACACGATGGCTTACTCTTACGAAAAGCGGAACAGGATTTAACGTATGCGCAAGATGTTCTGCGTGCGTTCGCACACGGGGCCTCGGTAAGTCTCATCCGAAGGACTTTTGGGGAGAATGGAGTCAGCACTGATGTTAACTCCAGGAGAAAAATCTCCTCCACATCGGGTTGTCAAATTGCCAGCGCAAAGGAAACCATAGATTAGTTTCCTCTTGTGTGTGTGTGTGTGTAGTTAGTAGTAGTAGTAGTAGTAGTAGTAGTAGTAGTAGTAGTAGTAGTAGTAGTAGTAGTTTCTTCTCTTGTTGCATGTATTTTTTTTTTATATCTTTTCATTTGTATGACATATCTTCTTAAGGATTTTCCTTCAAATATGCATGCAGAGTCTTACGTGATTTTTTTTTCTTAGATAGATGGCTTGATGAAAAAAAAACAACGCAATTGTACTGCTTATTCAATGTACCATCTGGAAATAAAAGTTTGACTTGATTGACACACACACAAACACATACATGCACTCTTACATGCAAGCTTGCATACACCACACACACACACACAACACACACACACACACACACCAGTTCAGACAGAGGTCATAAGCCAGCCACTCCACAAACGTCAAAATAAGGGAGAACACTTCTGATTTATTTTTATTCTTTTAGCATACCCGAGTGCTTTCCCTTAAAGTAAGCCTTTGTCGCCTTTGATACGTGTTGTGTGATTTTCTTTTTTTTTCCTTGTCTTTTTGTCTCAATTTTTTTTCTGTTTTGGAATTTTCCTCAAAATTATCAAGTGTTCTCCCAGTGTCTTATGTGCCGAGACAGGTACCACATTGCTGTTGAACAAGATTCTATTACCCTCCATATAAAAGATTAATTTTTTTTAAAAGGAATAGATAAATAAATAAATGGACTTCTTTCTTCTTCTTCATCGGCGAACGCTCAGACAGCAACAGTAAATAATAAAGGACTCTTCTCTTCTTCTTCATGGCGAACGTTCAGACAGCAACTGTTGTCTGTCATATGAGCGTAAAATGTGTTGCGCTGCATGCCGTTAATGAAGTAATTATTTTATATTATGTGTGAGCTCAGGCAGGCAAGGCAAGGCAATTCTTTTATTTCAAGGATAATGAATAAGCACTCGTGTGCTTTTTTACATCCAGTCCCCACCCTTATCTGGGATAAGATAAAAAATAAATGAAATAAACACACACACACAACAACAACGGATGGGGGGATGGATAGCCTAGTGGTCAGAACATTGCGCTGGCAATTTGACAACCCGGGTTCGATTCCGGTCGAGGAGATTTTGCTCCTGGAAGGTAACATCAGTGCTGACTCCACTCTCCCCCAAAGTCCTTCGGATGAGACTATAAACCGAGGCTCCGTGTGCGAACAAACGCAGAACATCTTGCGCACACATTAAATCCTGTTCCACTTTTTTAAGAGTAGGCCATCATGTGCCAGTGGGAACAGATGACATTTACAAAACTGCATACACACGGAGACTGGATGTAAAAAAGCACAAGAGTACTTATCCCATTATCCTCGATATAAAAGAATAAAAATATAAATAAATAAATAAACAACAAAAAACAACCTTCTCTAACTAAACAAAAATAATAACAATGAGCTAAATACCAAGAACAAGAAAGCATATCAAATAGCAAACAACAGACAAGAATAAACAGAAATACAATAATAAAGTACTAATAAAAAAATTTTTAATGCAATCACGGAAAAATGCGAAATAGGAATCAAAGGATGATTATGATTTTAAAAAAAGAAAAAAAAGCACTAATAATTAGAGAGTAAACAAGAGAATATAAAGAGGTAAACAAGTGAGAGCATTAATCCAACACCATCTATCAACAAAATAAGTCATATAAATCACAACAGTTTATTGAAAGGGGAGAAAAAAAAACCTAACACACACACAACACACACACACACACACACACACACACACACACACACACCAACACACACACACACACACACACACCAACACCACCACCACACAACAGAACAGGGTGATAATTCACTCATCCCAAAGAGAGGTCACTGAGATTTCACCTGGGATGGTCTTTCAGCCAACATGTCCACATGGAATCTGCTGTCCAGATTTTATTTTATTTTATTTTAAATCATTCTTTTATATTGAGGATAATGGAATAAGCAGTCGTGTGCTTTTTTACATCCAGTCCCCGTGTGTATGCAGTTTTGTGAATCTTATCTGTTCCTACTGGCACATAATGGCCTACTCTTATAAAAAGCCGAACAGGATTTAGGGTGTGCGCAATACGTTCTGCGTGCGTTCGCACACGGGGCCTCGGTTCAAAGACTTTTGGGAGAGTGGAGTCAGCACTGATGTTAACTCCAGGGGAAAAATTCCCTCAAACGGGAATCAAACTCGGGTCGTCAAATTGCAAGCACAATGTTCTGACCACTAGGCTATCCCATCCCCCCTCCAGAGAGTGTTAAAGTACTTGAAATGATTTTCTTGTCCTATCTACTGATTTCCATTATTTTCGTTTGACATATTTTTTGTTCACTTTGACATCTATATATCAACGATGCAGAAGACATAGGGAAAAAAATGTTTGAACAAAAAAAAAAAATTGAAAAAGAAACACACATAAAAATGTTACATAGTTCTCCATCCTCTTTGAAGGCTTTATCATTACCTGCCTTGTGTTTGCCAACTTTCTCACACAACAACGCAATACTAGACATGAGAATATAAAGTAGTCCTGTTCCTCTTTTCGTAAGAGTGGGCCATTGTGTGCCGGTGGGAATAGGTGACAAGATATACAAAAACTGCATACACACGGGGACTGCATGTAAAAAAGCAGATGAGTGCTTATTCCATTATCCTCAATATAAATTAATTAATTAATCAATTAATTTTTTCAAAAACAGCACTTCCATATGGGGATGTGAGAAGCCTGTTGGTATAAATATAATTCCAACTTTCTGGATATTCTGTGCTAGGAATTCCCTCTTTTCTATCCCTCTCTGTTTCTGCCTTGCTCCTTTTTCTTCCCATCACCATCTCCTCCTTGTCTATTTTCTGCCTTCTTGGTCCATTCTCCTGCATCCTTTTTTTTCCAGAAAGACTTCAAAGATGACAATTTTCTCCCATACCGAAGATGGATGTGCTGGGCCTGACTTGTCAGGTGCTTAATGGCACCACAGTGTATTTTTTGTTCATAAGACAGATAACAAAAATTGCTGTCTCAGGGTTTGACTAGGAAGAAGAAGACAAATCAAATCAAATCAAATTCTTTTATTTCGAGGATGATGAATAAGCGCTCATGTAATTTTATACATCCAGTCCCTGCACTTATCAGGTTTAACATAAAACAATAAAGAAAAACTCTAACTGAACAAAAAGATACAAAAAACCAACATGACAATATGAAGATAAACAACAACATGAAGACAATAATAAAACAGCAAGCACACACAGAGAGAACTGAAATAAGCAATCAACAACCAAATGATGATTATGTATAAAAAAAAAAAAACGCCAATAAGTAAGCAGCAAACAAGAAAACATAACGAGTTAAGCAATTAAAAAACATCATCCCACCACCATCTATCCAAAAATAAGTCATACATATCATAATAAATATTTTGGTAAACGGCATAAAAAAACTTCATCAATATGTTAATAACTGGGCAAAATACTATCAATAGCAAATTACATAAAACCTATGTCCCAGGTCTTTTTTTTATAAAGGCAAAACAAAACAAAACCAAAACCCCACATATCATTAAAAAAAAAATAAAAAAATAAAAATCACACACACACACACACACACACACACACAAGAAAGGAAGGAAGGAAGGAAGGAAGGAAGGAAGGAAGGAAGGAAGGAAGGAAGGAAGGAAGGAAGGAAGGAAGGAAGGAAGGAAGAAGAATTGTGAAGAAGAATTGCGAAGAAGAAGAATTGCGAAGAAGAATTGCAGAGAAGAAGAAGAATTGCAAAGAAGAATTGCAGAGAAGAAGAAGAAGAAGAAGAAGAAGAAGAAGAAGAAGAAGAAGAAGAAGAAAAAGAAGAAGAAGACAAGGCAAGGCAAGGCAAGGCAAGGCAAGGCAAGGCAAGGCAAGGCAAGGCAAATTCTTTTATTTGAGGATAATAGATACACACTCGTGTGCTTTTTTACATCCAGTCCCCGCCCTTTTCAGGGATACCATCAAGATAAAAGATAACCCCTAACTAAATAACAACAATAATAATGATCCAAATACCAAGAACAAGAAACCATACCAAATATCAAACAACAGGCAAGAAATTAGACAGAAGAAGAAGAAGGAGGAGGAGGAGGACAACGACGACGATGACAACAACAACGAAGCTCAAGATTCAAGATTCCAGATTTAAGTCACCTTTAACCTTGGAGCATGGAGGATTTCAGTGAACAAAATCAACTGTAACATACATAATTTGCATTAACAAAATACATTTTACAACACAGAATTTCACAGAAATAGAAATACAGTCAACCTTTTTATCAATATCATGCAACTTTACTCTTAACTAGAAATTTGCTTAGTTTTAAAAATGCATTTTTTCAGAAAAGAACATATTACAAAATATGAACATGGATCT
>CM060318.1:28462484-28534984 GCA_030674155.1 Stramonita haemastoma
GGTGTTTGCGTTTGCACTGATGATGATGATAGGGATGTTTGCATAGATGATGATAAGGATCTTTGAATTGATGATTATGATGATAGGGATGTTTGCGTTTGCACTGTTTGACGATGATGATGATAGGGAATATCTGCACTGATGATGATGATGATGGTGGTGATGATGATATTGATGATGGGAATATCTGCATGATGATGAAGATGGGGTTGTGTGACCAATAGAAGAAGGCCACACTCGCATTAATGATAAATGATATGATAGGGATGTTTGTGTTGATGACTACGATACGACTGTGTGACCAAGTGAAGTGAACCACACTCCCATTGATGATTATATCGCTTGGGGGAAGGGGGGGGGGCGCCGGGGGAGGGGGGGGGGGGGGGCAACAGAAGTGGGCCATAATGCATTGATGATGATCAGGAGGATGTCTGCTATGATGATGAAAATGATGATGATGATGA
The DNA here is from genome assembly GCA_030674155.1 of Stramonita haemastoma. Lineage (NCBI taxonomy): Eukaryota > Metazoa > Mollusca > Gastropoda > Neogastropoda > Muricidae > Stramonita > Stramonita haemastoma. Next base: position 28,462,949 of record CM060318.1, read on the forward strand.
TAGGGATGTTTGCTATGATGAGAGAAGGATTGTATGATGGAGGATGTTTGCTAGATGATGTATGAATAATTGATGATGATGTTGATAGGGATGTTTGCTATGATGATGTTTGCTATGATGATGATAATGAGAGATGTTTGCTATGATGATGATGATGTTTGCTATGATGATGATGATGTTTGCTATGATGATGATGTTTGCTATGATGAGATGTTTGCTATGATGATGATGATGTTGCATGATGATGATTTGTATGATAGGGATGTTTGCATGATGAGTCTGTATGATATGATAGGGATGTTTGCTATGATAGATGGTTTGCTATGATGACATGATGAGATGATGTTGATATGATTTGCTATGATGATGATAAGGATGTTTGCTATGATGAATGATGTTTAATGATGTTTTGCTATGATGATGACAATGATGATGATGTTTGCTATGATAATGAGGAGGATGTTTGCTATGATGATGATGATAGGGATGTTTTAATTGATGATGATGATGATGATGATGATGATGATGATGATATAGGGATTTTATTTATTTATACCACTTTATGTCACAGCAGATTTCTCTGCGTGAAATTCGGGCTGCTCTCCCCAGGGAGAGCGTGTCGCCACAAGTGCAGTGCCCACCCATTATTTTTTTTTTTTCTGTCTGCAACTGTATTTGTTTCCCTATCAGAGTGGATTTTTTTTTACAGAATTTTGCCAGGGACAACCCTCTTGTTGCTGTGGGTTCTTTTAAAAAAGGTAAAGGTGTCCCATAATCATGGCAGTTGTAGGAGAGCGAGGTGTCAGAGGCAGCGCCCATCTCCTCTCCATCGCTGCTTTACCTTCCCTGACCCTAAAGAGGGCAGGTACCCATTTACAGCTGGGTGAACTAGGGGAGCTGTACTGTAGCCAAAGCGCGCAAACGGTCACCCATCCAACTGGTAACCATGCTCGACGCTGCTTAACTTGACTAGGGGAAAGCAAGCGCTCTGACCACTATCCCGTGCGCTAAATAATGTGTAACACACAGGACCTCAGTTTATTGTCTCATCCGAAAGACTAGCACCCAGACCACCACTCATGATCTAATGGATGGGGGAAAAGTTCTGGGAAAACGGGATTCGAACCACCGCACACTCGGACACAGACTTTTTGCTTTCTAGACAGGCGCACTACCTCTAGACCACCGATCCACGCACTGAAGATGATGATGATGATGATGATGATGATGATGATGATGATGATGATAGGTGGGGTTTCTGTTGTTGATGATGATGATGATGATGATGATGACAGGAATGTGACCAAGGGAAGTGGGTTACATGTGCAATGATGGTGATGATGATGATAGGGGTGTGTGACTAAATGAAGCAGACCACACTTGCCGTGATTATGATGATGATGAGGGTGATATGAGTGTGACCATGATGATGATGATGATGATGATCATAGGGATGTGGGACCATGGGAAGGGGAACACTTGCATTGATCATGATGATGATGATTAATTTCCATTGAAACCTACCTCCCATGTCATATAACCACAATACAAGTAAAAGGTATACACACAATATAAGTCAATGGTATACACATAATACATGTAAATGGTATACACACAATACAAGTAAATGGTATACACACAAGTAAATAGTATACACGCAATACAAGTAAATGGTATAGCATAAATCTTTCACATAAATTTTTTGTAAGAGATATATGTTGGTGCCAAATCTGCAACGATCTCCCAGCCAGTGAAAGATCAGTTGACAGATTTGCTACCAACACAAAACAAATGACATTTGCAGTGGTTAGCGCCTTGGATTTCAGACTGGAAGGTCGCATGTTTGAATCCCATAAAAGTCATAGGGATTGTTCGAGCTCTGGTCAGCTCGTACCCAGAGTGTGCTGTGGGCTGAGTGGGGAGACTGGGACCACACAGTCGAGTTTCATCCACTTTACAGATGTGAATTTGAGAGTGTTGCTCAAATTACCTAACCAACACTGCAGGTGTCTGTATCTCTTGGGCCTGGTTGATGCCAGGATATTTTTAAGTATGATAGTAAGCGTAGAGTACAGCCCTGTAAAGTAGTCTCAAAGTGGATGCACCTCCATAGCATCATCATTACATCATCCTCATTAACATGCAATCAAAAAATTGCCTCTGATTCAGTGGCCCCAGTTGCTCTGGTCTCATGGTGACCTCAGATTCGGTTTCCCCCACACACTTCTGTGCCTGTGGTGAGTTTGTGTAAAAAGCCTTGGGGGTTGGGGTTCACGGGGGAGGTTGTTGGCGGGACATTATGGTGGTCACCACCTCGAGTGGGTGACTCACTCAGTCTGGCTCTGCGACTGAGCTAATACTGTCGTTAGTAAGGGGCTTAGTAGGTGGTGTCCTGCGTATGTTAGCTCAGAACAGGCACCACTAAACACCACCAAAGTGACCCAGTAGCAGTGCAGGGCCCCTCTAGCTGGTGGTCTCACGGCGGCCTAATATTGATGAGCTCCCTGTGGTACTGCCGATCCCGAGGATGAGACACAACAAATCTGGGTATGGCTGTGGCGGGGAGATTGAAATGAGTGGCGTGGGAACAGCAGACGGGGATGTCACAGACGATGAGGCAGCAAAAAAAAAGAAGAGGAGGCGGAGGAAAAAAAGCACCAACAAACCATGGGGCATTTCATACTTAGACAAAAATACAACCAGACATCCAATATGAACAGAAATAACTTCAATATACAAACAGTTGAAGATCAGTCAAATGATTTGTCAGCAATGCTAACAACATTCTTGTCCATACCAAAGGCCCTAACGGGTCCTGATCTGTTTAACCTTTTCTCTACGGGTAACCCACTATAGGGTAACCAACCATAGGGTAACCCACTATAGGGTAACCAGCCATAGGGTAACCCACTATAGGGTAGCCAGTCATAGGGTAACCCACTATAGGGTAACCCACTATAGGGTAACCAGCCATAGGGTAACCCACTATAGGGCAACCAGTCATAGGGTAACCCACTATAGGGTAACCAGCCATAGGGTAACCCACTATAGGGCAACAGCCAAGTAACCCTATAGGGTAACCCAAGGTAACCCACTATAGGGCAACCAGCCATAGGGTAACCCACTATAGGGCAACCAGCCATAGGGTTAACCCACTATAGGGCAACCAGCCATAGGGTAACCCACTATAGGCAACCAGCCATAGGGTAACCCACTATAGGGTAACCAGCCATAGGGTAACCCACTATAGGGTAACCTGCTATAGGGCAACCAGCCATAGGTTAACCCACTATAGGATAACCAGCCATAGGTTAACCCACTATAGGGCAACCAGCCATAGGGTAACCCACTATAGGGCAACCAGCCATAGGGTAACCCACTATAGGGCAACCAGCCATAGGGTAACCCACTATAGGGTAACCAGCCATAGGGTAACCCACTATAGGGCAACCAGCCATAGGTTAACCCACTATAGGATAACCACCATAGGTTAACCCACTATAGGACAACCAGCCATAGGGTAACCACTATAGACAACCAGCCATAGGGTAACCCACTATAGGTAACCAGCCAGCTACTAACCTTCCCTACGTATCACCCACTACTGGGTTACAGAAGCACACAAAATGAGCACAGTGTACATGCCCATCCTTGGATGAGACTGTAAACTGAGGCCCTGTGTGCGAACGCACGCAGAACATCTTGCGCACACCCTAAATCCTGTTCCCTTTTGTAAGAGTAGGCCATTGTGTGCCAGTGGGAACAGATGACAAGATTGACAAAACTGCATACACACGGGACTGGATGTAAAAAAGCACATGAGTGTTATCCCTTTATCCTCAATATAAAAGAATAAAAGAAAAACAACCAAAAAAAAAGGAAAGAGGGGTTCTCTCCCTTAACATAGGGACAGATAGTGTTAAAGCCCAATTCATCTCATAAGACACTAAAAAAAGCACAAAAAAGTAAATGCTATGGCACAACTGTTCTACAACATTTTTCATCAGATGCACGTAGGTGTAAAATAATCATCCTACTAATAGAAGATCAGCAGACAGGTTTGCCACCAAGGAAAATTCATGGCATTGCCACCAAGAAAAACTCATGGCATTGCTGCTGCCCATATAAAAACTCATGCATTGCTGCCCATGTAAAATTCAGGGTATTGCTGCCCATATAAAAACTCATGGCACTGCTGCCCATATAAAAACCCATGGCACTGCTGCCCATATAAAAACTCATGCATTGCGCCATATAAAAACTCACGCACTGCTGCCCATATAAAAACCCATGGCACTGCTGCCAATATAAAACTCATGGTATTGTTGCCCATATAAAAACTCATGGCATGCTGCCCATACAAAAACTCATGGCACTGCTGCCCATATAAAAACCCATGGCACTGCTGCTGCCATGTAAAACTCATGCATTGCTTCTGCCCATACAAAAGCTCATGGCATTGCTGCTGCCCATATAAAAACTCATGGCATAACTGCTGCCCATATAAAAACTCATGGCACTGCTGCCCATATAAAAACCCACGCATGCTGCCATATAAAAACCATGCACTGCTGCCCATATAAAAACTCATGGCATTGCTGCCCATATCAAAGGCCATTAAAGGGTACTGATCACAATCTGTTACATTTTTTTAAGAAAAGAAAAAAAACAACCCCCCTCCCCCTCTCAAAAAAATACACACCATACTATGCCATATTGTTTAAGCCCTACCGACCACGAAAGCCATATCAGGGCTGTCACCTCATTCAGTTTCAGTGGTTCCAGTAACTGTCAACTTCAGGTTCAAAACCAACACTTCCTAATACTTTCAAGTATCTAACACCATCAATTAAAAAAAAAAAAATTAAATGACACATTACCTAAATCATTTCATTCCTCAACTCTCAGAGGACGGCTGTCCACTATAGTGGATTTGCTGTTTGCAGATTTTTCACTGGCCACCACATTGATACTAGGACTAGTGCAGCTTAACATAGCTTTGTGAGCCTATCCAAGGTCAAATGCAGAATGTTGTCAGGTATTTCCGTGTGTTCTGAACTCTTTGTTTGCGGTTGCAGAGAGTAGGGGACACAGAGTGGTGACAGGAGTACACAATGTGGAGTATTTTCTTCATGCTTGTCAAAGCTTAAATTTTAAAGTGAGAGCTTTTAATCTTTTGATATATACTAGCCTAGCATATTATTCATAATTTCAAACAAAAAATTTTCTATGTGTTTTGTATTTTTAAAATTTTTTTACAAACCATTACAAATGGGCCATCCATGGGGAAAAGTAAGGGAGAGAACTGGCCGTTTCGAGTGGGTTAAGGCAAATAAACCACTGTGCTGAAGGACGCCAGCCATTCCACTTAAGTTATCATCCTTAGATTGCATACATAAAAAAAGGATAAACATGTTGAAGTACAAAAATTTATATAACAAAGTATGAATGCAGAATGGACATCCTGTGCCCATCCCAGTGTCTAAGTATCGCACACAAAAACTCACTAGGAGAACAGTAATGTGAACAGCACCTAACATCTGTGTGTTTTGCATTTTTTCACACACATACTGACCCGGGTTCATATCTCATTCAAGAGGAGTTCTCCTCTGGAGATAACATGAGTGCTAACTGCACTCCCCCCAAGCCAAAAGAAACAGGTATCTTAATCTATATTAGTGAATCTGTAACATTCAAACGTCTCCCTGATCTAGAATGTCATGAAATAGAATCTATATCTGGATTGAAGTTTCAGTGAAAGGTACACGGCCTGTTGTAATGTGGTTCTGTTACAGGATTCCAACAGAAAGAACAAATTGGATAGACAAATTCGACTCCATGATAAATTAAGTCCTACTTGAATCTCAGGAACTAATCTTACTGCTGGGTGACTTCAATATTGACCTAACTAAAGTACATAATCAATGGACCCAAGTTATGAATGCATTCAATCTTCACCAATAGTAAAATCTCCCACGAGAGTCACATCAAATTCAAGCACACTAATTGACCATATCTATGTATCAAACCCTGAAAACATCATAGAAACATGTGTCCCTGTCCATAACTGCAGCGATCACTACCCAGTCTGTGCTACATGGTCAAAAAAAGGAACAAAAATTCCCAAAGCTGGCCATAAAACTATAACCTATCGTTCTTTTGCAAAGTTTAATGAACAGCTTTTCTCCTAGAATATGTAACTCCACGCTCTCAGAAACATTCAACATTACTGATCCAGACTTAGCTATTGAGTTCTGGTTAAAGACATTCACTGAAATCTATAACAAATATGCCCCACTAAAAACCATTAGGATCAAACACGTCCCCAAACCCCTTGGCTCACAAAGGAACTAGAGAAAACATGTTATCTTAGAGATTTTCTAAAAGAACACAAATATTATGAGGAGTCAACAAAATTAAGAAATGCCATAATCTCACAATAACGGCGTGAAAAAAAGAAATATTTTCAAGACTTACTATCTTCCAAACAAAATTCAAAGACTGTATGGCAAGTAATAAATCAAATAACAAACAATCAATCATCTCTCCAAATCAAATGCAATCAAAGATATCTCTGCTGAAAAACTTAACCACTTCATCAATGTTTCTTCTAACGTAATTAGCAATGATAACTCAGAATCCAATAACCTCAATAAATTAAAACAATACTGCCAAGAAAAGCTTATACCTTCAAAACTTCACTTACCATTCATGTCTGTTTCAGAAGACTATAACTATCTGACTCACCTCAAACAATCAAGAATGCGTGGTCTTGATGGAATAGACGGCAAAATATTAAAATTATCAGCTCCAGTTATCACAGACACCCTAACATATATATACAACCTTTACCTTGATAAGAACTACTTCCCCAATGCCTTCAAATGTGCAAAAGTGATCCCCATCTACAAGTCTGGTGATACTTCAGATCCTTCAAACTACAGACCAATCTCTATTATACCTATCCTTTCAAAACCCCTGGAAAAACATATGAATAAACCCTTAGTCCGTCATATAGAATCCACTAACTTACTTCAACCTAATCAGTCTGGATTCAGACAAAAGCACTTGTGCCATCCAGCACGAACCAGTCTTGTTGACAATTGGCTATCAAACATTAATGACAATAAATTTTGTGGAGTATTATTTGTTGATTTCAATAAAGCATTTGATACAATTGACCACAAACTTCTCCTTAAAAAGCTAGAACTGTATAACATTTCTACAAAAACCCTAGGACTAATAGATTCCTATCTTAAAACAGGCAACAGTGTGTCTCAATAACTACATCAACATCCAAGCTAAAAACCATTCATTATGGAATACCACAGGGATCCATACTGGGACCAATTCTCTTTTCATTATACATAAATGACCTTCCTCTACATATCAATTCCAAATGTGAATTATTTGCTGATGACACAACCATACATACAAGCTATAACGACATCGACTATCTTGCAACCATATTAAAAAAAGTGCTGACGAACTTGTTAAATGGACAGAACAAAACCACATGTCTATTCATCCACCCCCAAAAAATTGCATGCTTATCACCACCAGACAAAAGCGACAAAATTTATCACATAAACTGTTTTCAATTTACATCAAAAAGGAAGCAATTGAACAAATCTCTCACCACAAAGTTCTAGGAGTGACAATCAATGAAAATCTCAGCTGGTTCTACCACATATCTCCTCTATGCAAATACTTGTCCCAAAAAGTTTACCAGTTGACTAAAATTAACACTTTCTTGACTCCAATCCAATCCAATGATGTTGCTTATAGCCCCGCCGACCACATAGGCTATATCAGGGCTATCACCTCGTCACATTTTAAAACTCGTATTAAAAGTGTGCAACTATGTACAGTTTAAAACGAGGTATAAAACCAACTCAACTGTCCTTGCTTGTATCGACCCCCGGTCGACCATAAGGGTCAGCCCAGGACGGCCCCCGCGTCATGGGAAAACCCACATCGATCACACTTAAAACGAGATAAAACCAAAACCAGGTTCCTTAAAATAACCTTGTCCTTAGAGACCAACCATACCACTTTCACTCATATCAGACGAAAAAAGCCGGATTCTCTCAAGAAGTTAAAAATGGTGTCTGGTAGAACATCCCGAAAAAGGATCTTTAGGGAGTCCACGGTAAAATTCAAGGAAACTGTTCTTTCAAGCTTATATACAATCCTCAATAGACTATGCGCAACCCTGTGGGATTCTGCCAGTGCAAATACCATGAAACCATTACTTAGTCTGTATAAACGTGGTCTTAAACTGGTCCTTTTGAAGAAAACAACCTTGTAGAAGTGGACTATACTCAGTTAAATATTCTTCCCCTACACCAACAACTAAAATATAACAAAGGCATTATGATGTTTAAGATAATGACAGGAAATGTCCCACACCATTAAAAGATAAATTCCCGATAAATCATTCCAGAAATATGGAAAAGCCAAGTGTCCCAATCCCAAGAATCATCATCATCATCATCATCCTTTACACCCAGTGGTGTGTAGGGCAGCAACAAAGACTTTCCACCTCTGCCTATCCTGGGCCAGCTGGTCAATGAACTCCAAGAGTGTTGCATGGCTTCCATCTCACATTCCACCGTCCTCCTCCATGTTGTTCTTGGTCTTCCTCTCTTTCTCTTGCCATCTGGGGTCCAGTGCAGTGCTGTTCTTGCAATAGATTGTGTGTCTCTCCGGAGTATATGCCTAATCCATCTCCATCTTCGTTTGCTAATGATGGTGCCCATGTCAGTTTGGTTGCATTTCCTCAGTAGATCTTTATTGGAAATCTTTTCTGGCCAAAAGATTCGAAGGATTCTCCGGAGGCAGGTGGTGTGGAAGGATTAAGTTTGGCAAGATCCGTCTAATCCCAAGAATAGACTTGTTCAAATCTAGTTTACTATATTCAGGCCCTGCGCTGTGGAACTCCCTTCCTGATTCAATTAAACAGCACCAATCATTAACAACCTTCAAAAATCACCTCCTAACCACTTGATGCATTAAAAATAACAAACCACACTCCCCCCTCTCTACTACTGAGTGTGTATGTTGTGTGGTTGGTGGTGTGAATGTTTTCTGTGTGTCTGTGTGGGTGTATGTGTCTGTGTGTGAGTGTATTGTGAGTGTGTGTAAATCATTATCCAATTTATAAAAAAAATGTTTTGCTAATTTTTTAAACATCTGGGATGTTTTCTGTTTTTTTTTTTATATTGGTAGTATTTCTTCCCCCACCCCCTCCAATAAGGATATCAGTTATTTTTTTCCCCTTTTACCCAAATGTATGATTTATATGACTTGTATAACTTTGACAGATGGTGGTAGATTGATGTTTCCAGTTGTTTATTCATTATGTTCTCTTGTTTGCTCAATCTATTAGCAGGTGATTTTTTTGTTTTTTTTTTGGGGGGGGTTGTTGTTTTTTTTAAATAATCAAAATCATTTTATTGTGACTTCTGATTTTCATCTTCTGAATGAGTGCATTTTTCTTATCTTATTATATATAGTGTCCTTATTTCTAGTATGTTGTTTGGTACTGTGTACAGTTTTATTGTTTAGCATCTTTTTATCTTGATGTTATCCCTGAAAAGGGCGGGGACTGGATGTACAAAAGCACATGAGTGCTTATCTATTATCCTCGAATAAAAGAATTTGCCTTGCCTTGCCTTGCCCCCCTTAAGTCCTTCAGATGAGACTATAAACCAAAGTCCCAAGTGTGAACGCACACAGAACATCTTGCAGACACATTAAAACCATTTTCGCTTTTCTGAACAGTAGGCCATTGTGTGCTGGTGGGAACTGATAAAATTTACAAAACTGCATACACATGGGCACTGGATGTAAAAAAAAAAAAGCATACAAGTGTTTATTCCATTATCCTCTAAATAAAAGAATAGAGATGTAAAGCCTGGACTATGAGGAACGATGATGAACATGTGGTAAATGCAGGAGAAATGGGGTTCTACACGTGAAACTGACAGACAACGAGAACCAGTGACAGTGTGTTCAAGTTATCAGCTGTCCATGAGCCACATCCCCCCCCCCCTCCACTCCTCCCTTTCCCTATTCCGGCAGACAAGAACATGCAGCCTCCCATTCCTAGCATCCTTTTCTGACAACACTGCCCCCTCCCTCCCTCCCTCAAACCCCAGGAAAAAATATTTGACCACTGTCGTCAGCTCGTACCAAGGTATCTACCTGTCTTTGTGTCCACATGAGGGGCCAGGATTAAGAAACAAGGTTAGTGTTAGTGTTAAGTTAGGGATGGTGTTAGCAATAACAGTTAGCATGCATTGGGGTAGGAGCTTTAGGTCGGTCAGTCTGTCTGAATGCATGTGGACACAACAGCAGGTAAACACAATGGTACGTAGCTGTAGACACAGTGGTATGGAGCATTATTTAAATCATAATTTACCAATCCTACCAGCTTAGGCTGCTATCTGGATTTTTTACAAATTTCAGTTCTCCTATCAGCAGAGTGGTTTTCTTCCCACGTCATTTTTAAAAACTATTTTTGTTCAATTTTGATAAATATTTAACCCAAAATAAAAGAAATAAATGGTCAAGCCCAGAACAAAAATGAGGAAAAAATTAATGCTCTTTGAACAAGCCCTCCCCTTTTTTCCTGTATTTCTAGTAACCTAATAGCACTAGAAAAGGCTCAAAGGACAATATCCCCCCCCCCCCCCCCCCCCCATCTGTCTGTCTGTCTTGGTGACACACCTGTTTGCAATGTGCAGTTTGCTGATGGCATTGATCTTCTTAGAAGCATTAACTATGAACTCCAAGAACTTCTATGCAAGCTAGAAAAATGAGCTAGGACTTAAGGCATTATAATTATGCAAGAAAGAATGAACTGGCACTTATTGTATTGTATGCAAGAAAAAAATGAACTGGCACTTATGGTATTGTATGCAAGAAAGAATGAACTAGCAACAATGCCGACGGATCCTTTATGGTGCTCCAGTGCATCAGCCATGATTCTCTCAAGGAAGTTGTTGAAAAGAGCGAGTGAGAGTAGACAGCCCTTCCTTACTCCAACTGTTGTTCGAAACCACTCTCCAATGTTGCTGTTGTAGTACACTGCACTGGTGGCCTTGTTGTACAGCTTTTTAATGACTGATCAGGTTTGCATTGATGCTGTACAAATTCATGGTTGCCCACAGAGCTGCAAGCCACACCCTGTGGAATGCCTTCTTAAAATCAATAAATACATGGTAGAGGTCTTGTTGGTGTTTAAAGGTACCACTCACAGAGTATTCTGAGGTTCAGTTCAGTTGTGCTACGCCCTGCTCTGAAACCTGCTTGTTCCTCAGCAATGATGGTCTCTGCTTGTGGCTTCAGACTGTTCAGTATAATCTTCTACATGACCTTGCTTGGGTGGCATATGAGGCTTATTGTGCAGTAATTCTGGCACTGCTGAAGATTTCCTTTCTTGGGGAGGGTGATGATCAGTGACTATGTCCATGGTGCTGGCCATTTTCCAGTCTGCCAGATCTTGTTGCAGAGTTTTAGTTGAGTGTCGATCATGGCTTCCCCTCCAGCTTCAACCAACTCAGCTGGAATGTTGTCAGCCCCTGCTGCCTTCCCCTTTTTCAGCAATCTGGCTGCTGTTTCCACTTCTTTTCCGGGGATAGGGTGGCTGTCTGTATCTGTGCATGTGGGGACATTGAGGACATCTGGATCTCCTGTGGGTTTAAAGTTATACAGGTCAGAGCAGTATTCTGTTCACCTGTTCAGAATATCCTGTAGTCAGTGAGGCACTTTCCCATTTTTGTCTTGGATTGTTGAGCTTCTTCCCTGTTTCATGCCAGTCAGGTCTTTCACCAGTTGATATGCTTTCTTGCGGTTGGTTTTCTTGATGTTTTCTTCAATGTCCTGGCACTGTTCACCAATCCATTTCTCATTTGCTTCTGTCATGGACTTCCTGATTCTTTTGTTGATTGCCCTATATTGTTCTGCTCTTTCTTCTGTTTCATTTTTCTTTTTCTTCAGCTCTCTACGTTTGTCACATAGTTGTAGGATGTTAGGTGTGACCCAAGGTTTTTTGACTGGTCGATGTTTGCCAAGAAGTTTGCTTGCTGTTTCAGTCACTGCTGTGTTGAAACCATCCATCAAGGTATATATATCCATAGCATCTGAGTCTATCAGAGTGAGTGCTGCAAACTTCCCTTCGCCTGAAAAATGTCTGCTACCTCTGGATCCTTCAGCTTCTCGAAGTCAAACTTGACTGAGACAAACCAATTTGGGGAAATCCCTAATGCCCCTCCAACAACCATCTTTGTCAAGGAACTGATGATGACTAACCCAACATACCCTGCCTCCTCTTCCTAAACACCCTTTTCCTTGAACACCTCTTCTATAAAATGAACACCTCTCCTATAAAATGAACACCCTCTATAAAATGAACAACTTTCCAATAAATAAACACCTCTCCCATAAAATGAACACCTCTCCTATAAAATGAACAACTTTCCAATCAAATAAACACCTCTCCTATAAACTGAACACCTCTCCTATAAAATGAACACCTCTCCTATAAAATGAACACCTCTCCTATAAAATGAACACCTCTCCTATAAAATGAACACCTCTCCTATAAACTGAATTTAATCTTCCACAAAACACCCCTTCCACACACATCCCTTGCACACCACATTACTTCGGATGAGACTATAAACCGTGGTCCCATGTGTTAAACACATGCAGAAATCTTGCGCACATGTTAAAATCTGTTGCACTATTTGGAAGAGTAGGCCATTGTGTGTCGGTGGGAATGGAAGGCAAAATGTACAAAACTGCATACACACGGGGCTGGATGTAAATAAAAAATAAATAAACAAAAGCAGCACACAAGTGCTCATTCCATTATCTTTGAAATAAAAGAACTTTCAAAAATACAAATTACTAAAGACGATATACAACACATGTCTTAAAAAAACAAACTCCCAAAACTCAATTCAAAACCTTGATCACATTCTGTAAATCACATACCATCCACAGTTGGGTTAAAATGATGACATTTTCATCTTTAACAAAAATTACTGAGTGTCTTGCAAGCATTCAGAAGCTTCTTAGGTCAAGAGTTTCTTAACAGAGTGATTTCACCAGCAGGGGACAGTCATTGGAGGGATGTTATGGTGGTCACCACCTTGGGTGGGTGACTCACTCAATCTGGCTCAGCGACTGACCTAATACTGTCATTAGTAGGGGGCTTAGTAGGTGGTGCACTGCATATGTTAACTCAGAACAGGCACAGATGAACACCACCAAAGTGACCCAGCAGCAGTGCAGGGCCCCTCTGGCTGGTGGCCATACGGTAGCCTGATATTGATGAGCTCCCTTTGGACCTATGACCCTGAGGATGAGACAACAAATCTGGGTATGGCTGTGGCAGGGAGATTGGAATGAGCAGCGTGGGAACAGTAGGGCGGGGATGTCACAGATGAGGCAGCAAACAACAACGAAAAGTTGTTTTTTTTTAATTTTTAAGTAAAAAAAAGTAATGGAGGTTTTGCACAAATACACACCACTCCCGTTTCATGTCGCCATTTCTCCCCAGGTTTCGCACAATTCACTTTGAAAGTTGCAGTGTCCGGTTCAACAAAGTAATGGAGGAGGTTTTGCACAAGGATGTGTTGGGGGTATTCTTGGAGACTGCAGGCGTCCACATCAATCATATGTCCTTGGTGATGATGAAGGAAGCGTCCTCCTGAGGCACTGTGAAGTCCTTGAAGCCTGGTGATGTCCTCCTCCTCTGGAGATAAAAAGAAACATTCTGAGGGCTCTGGTTTGCTTACTATAGAGTTTAAAACAACTTTCATTAGTTAAACTTTGTTAGTAAACTTTGTCAACAATCCATCCTAGCAAGTAGCAAGACAACAAAGAGGAAGTGTGTGTGTGTGTGTGTGTGTGTGTGTGTGTGTGTGTGTGTGTGTGTGTGTGTGTGTGTGTGTTTTATTTATTTTTATTCTTTTATATAGAGGATAATGGAAGAAGCACTCGTGTGCTTTTTTTCATCCAGTCCCCGTGTGTATGCAGTTTTGTAAATATTGTCATCTGTTCCCACCAGCACACAATGGCCTACTCTTACGAAAAGCGGAACAGGTTTTAGCATGTGCGCAAGATGTTCTGCGTGCCTTCGCACATGGGGCCTTGGCTTACAGTCTCATCCGAAAGACTTTTGGGGAGAGTGGAATCAGCACTGATGTTATCTCCTGGGGAAAATCCCCTTGAACAGCTGTGTGTAAGTGTGCTGTGTGTGTGTGTGTGTGTGTGTGTGTGTGTGTGTGTGTGTGTGTGTGTGTGTGTGTGTGTCTGTGTCTGTGTCTGTATGTGTAGAGAGAGAGAGAGAGAGAGAGAGAGAGAGAGAGAGAGAGAGAGAGAGAGAGAGAGAGAGAGAGAGAGAGAGAGGAGAGAGAGAGAGAGAGAGAGAGTTCACTTGCTATCTAGTAACAACTTGTGACGAAACGCAGAGAAAGGAGAAATCGGCATAGAAGAGTTACATCCCTTATACTGTTTGTCACGGTTTCACTTTTTTTCTCCTTTTCTTTGTGGTTGTCAACATCAATTTTTGTCAGTAAATATATATTTTCATATCGGGGGTCAAAATATCTACTTTTCAAAAAGTCAGATAGGCAGGTCTCCTACAGGCAAACAGACTCCTGATATTTCCTAGACTTTTCCCACCACTGTTTCAGACTCCCAGGCTCATGTACAAACCCTGTATATACTAAACGACTATGTTAATTCACTGTGCGCAAGTACCGAATCCACTACATTCCTGTATCAGGTGTTCCTGTTTTCAGAGGTGGGGTATCATGTACATTCCGACTGCAGTACAGACCATGGTGTTGTAACACTTCTGCTCTAACAGTTTTTGTTGGTTTTTAAGAATGCCATCACTTTTGCTACACTGTGGTGCTGATCAAAATTTCACAAATTTTCCAAGACTGCATTTTCAAAGGCATTCTTCATGATAGCAAGATTGAAGAGCTGTCCAGTGAAATAAGAACAGTACAGACAGAAAAGAGGAAATAAAACCATACCTGTTCAGTACCCAGTGACTTGTCCACAGCAGATTCTTGGGCACTAGATTCTGGCTACACAGCTCCTGAAAGCAGTCAGTAGCTTCAGTAAGCTCAGAGACTACAACAGTTTGATTCAAACACTTAGATGTACATGTACATCAGAGAATTAGCATTACTCTTAAGACACTGTCTTCCAACATTCAAAATTACAAACTATAGATATATATAATTATGATTTCCTTTTTTCTTTGTAAAATTAAATATTCTCAGTTTTACAGTCTGGTTTGAAATGCAGTAAATTGCTTTATTTTTTGTTGCTTTATCGCTCTAAAAATAGAGACAAAAATCCTCATCTGGGCAAGTATTATTTTGATTTTTCTGCTGATTGATTAAGCTGACAGTGCACACTTGACATCTCCACCAACAAAAAAGCAATCTCCATTTTCTTTTGCAAAGTATTTCATCACAAAACTTTTTGCTATACTTGCAGCGTATTCAAGAAGATATTATTTCACGTAGAGACTATACAGCTCTGTACATAAAGAAATCTACCATGTACAAAACACAAAGCTTTCTTTTCAACCTGGGGTTTGTCCAGATGTTACCATGATCCTGCTTCCTGCAAGCAATTCACATCACCAATAAATCGTTTTCTGGACATGTCAGCTTATGCCCCCCAGCCTAGGGATATTAAATATTGAAATGAAAAGACATGGTCATATGATTTGTCATTTGCTTTACTTGCTAAAATACAAAGATTACTTTTTCTTATTCCCTTTGAAGCAGAATAAATTCAAAATTTTTTTATTTTAAATATTGCTGCAAATCATCATTAAATTTGTTGATTCAAATATCAAAATAATTCAAAGTTACGATTTCATCACAATTTTTTTTCTTCAAAAACATCATTACTGTTTCATAATTTGCTTCTTGAGGTCAAACACCTAAATGGGTCAATTTCACTTTATTTTTAATTTCATTGATTAAAATATCAAAATGACTCAATGTTATGGTTTTATCAAATGCATTAATGACACTTCAAAACCATCATGGTTTCATGTTTTGATTCATTAAGTCAAATAGCTGAATGAGACACTTTCAGAAAATTAACAGTTATCCTTTAAAGATACTTTTACATTTACATAACCCGCATTTCTTTTTTATCTCACACATTACCTCTACACAGTGTGATCATTCCACTCCTCCACCAAGATGTCCGTGATGGATGTCATTCCACCATGATAGCGCAGCTGGCTGTCTGTTTCCCCCACTTCACCTCCTCTCAGCTGTGTCCATCCATCCCATCCCATCCCAGCTGGTGCTGATCATAGCAGGAACTGACCACACTTGGACTTGGTAAAAGGAAGAAGGGGCGTGTTAATTTCAGCACTGGGTCCTGGACCGAGTTATGCAGGAGTTGCATGGTGTGGACGCCCATTCCTGTCACTTGATTCAGTTCTCACCCCCACAGTTCCTGAAACAACAAATGATAAGCTACACTGAACATTTCTTCGCTTCCTTGGCTTACACATTACAGTCATCTGATCATTTCATTTTGAAACACAATGAATTAATATTCCTTACAGATCTTTTATTCTTTACAGCCTTTGTAAAAAAAATTCACCATTGCATTATTTGCTTAGATATTTAAACGGCGTAACATTTTCAAAATGAAATCCACAAGGATTACCTCAAAACAATGTCACAATCTATCTTCACCCCTCCATTGCAAGCTTTTCCCCCCAGAACCAGCTGACCAATGTACACGAGAACAATTAAAAATGTTGAAAATGCAAACCAAAAACTATGTTGTTTCCTGAACATTTCACTTGTTAGTTTTTCTGTCATCACACTGAAGGACACAGTGAAAGCTGCTGTAAGAGTCCTTTACATGTCAATGAACTAGTGACCACAAAACTGTTTGGGGCTGAATGGATGAGTTCAGTCATTTTCTCAATCTGCATTTTGTCACAGAAGTTGTTCCCCCATGAATGCTGGCAGGCGTTGACATCAGCGGCAGCAGCTATCTGCTGACAGACTGATTCTATCACATAGCAGTGAAACATGAAGACAGACTGATTTATCACATAGCAGTGAAACATGATGATAGACTGATTCTATTACATAGCAGTGAAACATGATGACAGACTGATTCTATCACATAGCAGTGAAACATGACGACAGACTGATTCCTAAACACAAGCAGCTATCTGATGACAGACTGATTCTATCACACAGCAGTGAAAACATCTCATGCTAAAATTCAGACCCACAGGAAGACAGACAGAACGAAAAATGGGAGAAGACAGAAATGCAAATACAAACAATACAGAGACAGGTGAGCAGAATGGATGATACACAAATGCATCACATAAAAATACTACCATACACACAAAACGTCACAAAGAATGACAACAAAAAAACCCACGCATCACATAAACAAATGCTAACATACACACACACAATGTCACAAAGAATGATAGACAAAAAGACAAATGCATCACATAAACAAATAATAACATACACACAACATAACAACTACAACTAAACAAACCCAAAGTTACCAAGTGTCCTGATGTTTCCTTAGTGGCCGCTGTCTGAGGCAGGTGCTGAACTTGACCACTGCTGGTCAGGCTTCCATGATACCTGGTAACACACATGGACATCATTTAAGTATAAATAACTTTCTTTTTTTTTTAATCTTGATCAGTAAGCGACAAATGACACAAGAGGTAAATGTGTAAATAACTAACACAGACAGGTCACTCACCTCATCCCATAACACTAACACGACCACAGCTGATTGCACTTACATAGTATTTGGTCAAACAGGTGTCCATAACGAAAGAGACAGCTAGCACAAAACAAGTATCCACAACCCAAAATGACAACAAAAATGCAGAAACGTATGATGTACGTAACAGTGATTAACAAAAACATTTTTTTAATCAACACAAAAATAAGAGACAAAAATAAAAATACAAACCATGTAGAGTTGTACCTTGTTGACAGACTTCAGTTCCTGGTCACTGTCTGTTACATGTACTGTCCTTGCCACTCCACTCCAGCCCCAGAGACTCTGAAAACAGTTCGTCATCATCAGTCATACTGAACAGTCAGTCATCATCAGTCATACTGAACAGTAAGTCATCACCAGTCATACTGAACAGTAAGTTATTATCAGTCATCACCAGTCCAATCCAATCCAATGATGTTGCTTAGAGCCCGCCGACTGCACAGGCCATATTAGGAGGAAGAGAGAGAGAGAGAGAGAGAGAGAGAGAGAGAGAGAGAGGAGTAGAGAGAGAGAGAGAGAGAGAGAGAGAGAGAGAGAGAGACGACAGACAGACAGACAGACAGACAGACAGACAGACAGACAGACAGACAGACAGAGACAGACAGAGACAGACAGAGACAGACAGACAGACAGACAGACAGACAGAGACAGACAGACAGACAGACAGACAGACACTCAAAAACAGTGGGTGAGAGAAATGAGGACATAAACATCAAGCAACTAATTGCAGAATTTTAAAAAAAAAGGGGGGGGGGGGGGGGGTATGTAGCGATGCCTATGTCTGCCTGTTTAAAATTACATGTACACTTGTTCTGCTTCTCATTTTCTGAAGAAGCTGGATAATGTGGCTTGTTTCTTCAACTGTTTTCTTCCCTGCTTGGATATCCTGAGTGTTGCCCACAGCAGTATATTTTCTCAGTATCAGTCTGCAAGAGGTGTATTCCTGCAGATGGAGTCAATCACCTTCTTGTGTTTTGCCATTTGCAAATGGTCTTCAAGTGCTCTGCGGCCACAGCTAGCATAGAGAATGTCGCACTGGCAAGCTCCGCAAAACACTTTGCCTGCAGCATCCGGTTTGCAGATGTGCTCGTGCCAATCCAGACATTTCGATCCCGAACCTTGACTTTACCATCCACCCACTCCCATTTCCATGCATTTTTGCATCCTCTGTCCTCATAAGCATGAGTCTGATCGATGATCGTTATCCTGCATATGCTAGCCATTTTGAAATTTTGCACACAACCCTCTATTGGCTTTAGCTAACAAGTCAAGTGAGTGAGAACTGAACCCTTTGACAACACTCTCACCATTTGAGAATATTCAGTTTCGGGGGGGGGTCTCCAGATTTTTTTTCCAAGGAAACTTTTTTTTTCATCAGAAATCTGCTTTAAAAAACGGAAATTCGCTGAAACATGGAGAATTCTATGCTCTGCATAATACACACACTGGCTTACATATATACACCAGGTCACAAAACAACTATTACCGTGTAACATATCTGATGGTGTTGGCATGACAACAGCTGGCTAGCAGGTTGACCTTGCATAATACCTGGCAAAACAGATGTACTCAAAGTTAAAGACAGCATCAAAAAGTACGACTCAACTTGCTAATGAAGTAGTACAATTACTGTACCCACAGTTAGAACTAACATGAACCAAAATTATTCATAAAATAGTGAAACACCTGTAATCACAAGTCAAAAATAGCATATAACAGAATGTTTTGTAACTTATAATCAAGATAAATGACACATATACAAATGTCTAACAAAGGCAAAAACAAATAACACAGAAAACAATCAGAAAAAAACAGTCATTATGAAACAGAAATGAAAAATGACCCAAACATGCAAAAAAAACTCACACACTAAGTATGCAGAATACCTCTGTCAAGACAGGATACAGCTTGAGATGACTGTTCCTTTGCACTTGTTTCCAGCACTTAAGATCCTGAAAGCAGTAAATCGTCATCAGTCACACTGAAAATGGTAAAAGTTTCATAAGCACAAACTATAAAAATTACATGGCCACAATACTTTCATACTGATGAAGTTTATACTTGACCAACAACCCTCCCCCCAAAAAAGATAGCATAATGAATTCATCTGATAGATCATAAAAAGACAAAACATACAAAAGTAACCTCTAATATACAACCTTATAAATATTAATTATTCAACAAACACTGCTGGACACAGCTGTAGATCATGTGCCCAAGATCTCAAAACCATCAATGAACCTGAGGAAAGAATATCTCACTTTTCAGACTGCATAGTAATTTTATTCATAAACCATTTGAGTGACAGAGGACTCCTTTTCTTACCTGTCCTTGGTTCTACTTCATGCTGGTAGGCACGCTGTCATTACTCCTACTCCTACGCATACTCCTTGGTAGCAGTTTCTCTGTGAACAAACTAATTTTCCGCATGGCATTAAACATTTTCAAAATGAAATGCATACCCCCCTTTCCAGAAAAATGGCAAAAGACAGACAGAAATGGCAGATAATTGACAGAAATGGCAGATAACAGACAGAAATGGCAGATAACAGACAGAAATGGCAGATAATTGACAGAAATGGCAGATAACAGACAGAAATGGCAGATAACAGACAGAAATGGCAGATAAAGACAGGCAGAAATGGCAGGTAACAGACAGAAATGGCAGATAAAGACAGACAGAAATGGCAGATAAAAACAAGACAAGAATGCAAGCCATCCTGCAATGACAGAAAAACCACACAGAGAAAAGGGGGCAGAATAAAAACAACCTGAAAACTACAGTATTTAAATAACTTACACATATGCGCAAAGATCAGACGAGACAGAAAGATATATATAAAAAAAGGATTAACCTGTACCTTATGGAAACTACAGTATTTAGATAACTTACAGATACATACAAAGATCAGACAAGACAGAAAGATATTAAAAAGAGGATTAATCTGTACCTTATGACTGAAGTTAAGAAGAAGGCTTCTGATGGTGCTGGGCCTGTCTGAAACTGTCTGAACCTCATCTAGTTCCTGGTAAAAGAGATCATTATTCAGAAAAAACATACACATACATAATAAGCTGCTGGTCCAGCTTTCAAACCAGAAATGTCAGTACTGCTGTGAAAGGCTGAATACAGACCAGCCTGGAAAACAAACTGTTACCTGCTGTAATGCTTCTGTCCCTCTGTATAACCGTCTTGGTCAAGGGACTGATGATGATGATGATGATGATGATGATGATGATGATGATGATGATGATGATGATGGTGATGATGATGACTATCTTGGTCAACAAACTGATGATGATGTTGATGATGATTCTGACAACGATGATGATAATGCCTTTCAACCTCCTGCAAGACCTTTTCCCTGTTTGGTTTTGTTTATTTATTCTTTAGATGGGGAGTTTTGCACTTGGTTTGCCTGATTTGGATTTTGGGTGGGGTGTGGAGGGTTGTTCTTTTAGTTTAAGTTTTCTTTTTTATCATCGAGCATTTCATGAAGTGGATTTTTCCATTATTGGTTTGGGATTTTTTGTTTGGTTTTATTTTTTGTTTTTAGGGTTGTCTCATTTTATTTCAGTTTATTATGTTTAGTTCAGTATATGTAATGTTCCGGGGTTTTTTCCCATTTCGTTTTAATGGGTTATTCTATTTTTAATTGTTTCTTTTAGTTCATCTCACAGGTTTATAATTTCTTCATCTGCCACCAGTCCAGTTGTTCTCACATCACTCATTCCAAACTTACCCCGCAACAACTGTATCCAGGCAAATTCCAATGTACTCAAAGCCTGAAGGTGATCTGGAGCTTTGTTTACATGCAGGACCAGAACACAGCCACGAACCTGGGGAGTCCTTGCAGTGTTTTGTATCTTTTCCCCCTTCCCCCTTTTCAATTTTCCATTTTTAGTTTGTTTGTTTGCTTTGTTTTGCTTGTTCCTGTTTTGATGTGGCTTTCAAGTTTTGCACAAGTGCTCTATTTGGGGTTGATTTTTTTTTTTTTTTCAGTTGTTTCCCTTTTTTAATCCATTGTTTGGTTTATTTCCCTTTTTGATTTACACTGTTTTTATTTTTATTTTGTCTGTCTTTTGCAATGCACTGCCTCGCATTGCACTCCATTTATTTTGGTTAAATTTACTTAACTTTGTGTAGACTCGACTCACTAATATATAAAAATATGTCGTCTCTGCAGTAGCTCAGCCTTGAAAAACCTGAAAATTCGCAATCTCGTGCACCAACTGTACAAGCATTGGATTAAAAGTATCACAATTCAACAGTCCAAGACCAGCATACCTTCTGGTCCCAGACACCATGTCAAGAAGCCCTTCAAGTCTTTAGCACTGCTTAAGTATTTTTATTTTATCATCCCTTCTCCATACCTCAACAGAGATCCTCAGAAAGAAATACGTACAGTAAAGATGTCCTGAACTCTGCACGACTGTAGTGCTGACACCTTCATCCTAGTGTCCTTTGGTGACAAGGTCCATCACAGCCAGCCAGTGTCTGTTAACAGACATATAAACATGTGTGTTACTAACATGGCACAGTAATTGTAAAAGCAGAGAGAGAAAGAAAGAATGAAAGAATGAATGAATGAATAATCTTTATTTTTCAAGGGTAACAGAGTAAGCATTTACATACTTTTTTTCATCCAGCCCCCCTCCCCCAGCTGGTCCAGAGAGAGAGAGAGAGAGAGAGAGAGAGAGAGAGAGAGAGAGAGAGAGAGAGAGAGAGAGAGAGAGAGATGTTGTAAATTTGATCCCAAATGATCACTATTCAGATCATGACAAAATTTATACAATGCATCACACTTTCACTATCAGAATGGGGCTAATTTAATAGCTTATTTGAAAAAAAGAATATCACATTTGAATTTGGCTGGTAAACACTCCTATACCCAAAATCTCACCATGTCATTGATAAACCTGGGACTCCAAAATCTCGTGGAGAAACCTTTTGCTAATATATAGTAAGGAAATGTAACTGACGAAAGTTAAAGGACAGTTGTTGTTTTTTTAAAAAATTAGCGTTCTTGCTTTGTGTTCATCTCAAAACCCACCAAGTTAGGCTAAAGATACAATTCAATTCAAAATACTTTATTATCTCATAGAGAAATTCGCGCGGGTTACATGCCACATATAAAAAAGCAAACAAATAAAAAGTAACATCACGGAAAGAAAAAACAAACAACATAATAGTATCCGAATGTCAGCTCGCTCATATCACACCATAAAAAGCACCCACAATTCAGTAATACCTCACCCAGTCATAAATCACCGAAACAAAATCTTAACCATTCCTACCGACACCAGTATTCTCTCTCTCTCTCTCTCTCTCTCTCCTCTCTCTCTCTCTCTCTCTCTCTCTCTCTCTCTCTCTCTCTCTCTCTCTCTCTCTCTCTCCCCAAAAGTCCTTCGGATGAGACTTTAAACCGAGGCCCGTGTGCGAACGCACGCAGAACAGAACATCTTGCGCACACGTTAAATCCTGTTCCGCTTTTCGTAAGAGTAGGCCATCGTGTGCCGGTGGGAACAGATGACATGATTTACAAAACTGCATACACACGGGGACCGGATGAAAAAAAGCATATGATTGCTTATTCTGTTATCCTCGATATAAAAGAATAAATAAATAAATAAAATCTCTCTCTCTCTCTCAGCTAGGCAGCAAGCCGGGGGTCCTGTGTGTGGTAGTGGTGGTGGTGATGGTGTTTGGTGTTGTTGCTGACTACCTGCCTCGGGTGGCAGTCTCTTCTCTCTCTCCCCTCTCTCTCTCCTCTCTCTCCCCTCTCTCTCTTCCCTGTCCTCTCTCCCCCCTCCCCTCTCTCTCTCCTCTCTCCCCTCTCCTCTCTTCCCCCCTCTCTCCCCTTTCCCCCCCTCTCTCCCCTCTCTTTCCCCTCTTCCCTCTCTCCTCTCCCCCCCTCTCTCCCCCCCTCTCGGGGACTGGATGTAAAAAAGCACAAGAGTGCTTATTCCATTATCCTCGATATAAAAGAATAAATCAAATCAATCTCTCTCTCTCTCTCTCTCTCTCTCTCTCTCTCTCTCTCTCTCTCTCTCTCTCTCTCTCTCTCTCTCTCTATCTCTCGCGAACGCACGCAGAACATCTTGCGCACACGTTAAATCCTGTTCCGCTTTTCGTAAGAGTAGGCCATCGTGTGCCGGTGGGAACAGATGACATGATTTACAAAACTGCATACACACGGGGACCGGATGAAAAAAAGCACATGATTGCTTATTCTGTTATCCTCGATATAAAAGAATAAATAAATAAATAAATAAATAAATAAATAAATAAATAAATAACACACACACAGGTCGCTCACTGCATACATGTGCACACATTTTTGTGACAAAAACCATATTGATATTAAATCATTAATTTGTTATACCAAGTCGTATGATAAGACAAATATGAAGGTAACAAACAATATTTTAATGTTAAACACAGTCTAAGGCTGCGGCCATAGTAAACCCGGCATTTGACGCCATCATTTGACGCCGTCCTTTGAGGGGCTGGGTGAAAAATGCTGCCCGGCTGAATTACTCTGTGGCATCACTGAAAACGGCTGTGGGTGGCCATAGTAGAGCTGGCCCGGCCCTTCTTTTTAACCCATCGTTTTGACGTTCGAGCAACACGTCGGTTTGCCGGGTTGACGGAAAGGAAAATAATCAAGAAAAACTTATTTATGGTGCTTCAAAAATTCTGACTACACAAACTAGTAAACTGACCTTTCCCGATTACATTCCAATGGTTTTGATAAAAGTTTTTTTTTTTTGTTTTTTTTTTTTGGGGGGGTGATTTTAAGTAAAAACACTTTCTATGTGGAACTATTTTCTGTGGATTTGCATCACCGCGGCAGCCTCATTTTTGCGTCACTCGCAGTCTCGGGGTGACCATAATTATTGTCAAAAGAGACGGGCCTGGTTGACTATGGCCACTTTGACAGATCCGTTCTACCCTTAGAGACAGCCGTCAAAACAAGGGGATGGGCCGGGTTTACTATGGCCGTAGCCTAAGATAATAACAAGCAGGCATATTTTTATGGCATAAAACATATAATTTCTGTAACATACTGTATGATATGAAAAGACTGTTTTTAAAGAAAAAAAAGAAGAAGAAAAAAGGTGCCTCCCTATGCTTTAGATTGTTCCGTCCATTTCCTATAGCTGAGCTCTGTTTCTCACTTGCCTTCCAACTACCCCCCCCCCCCCCCTTCCTCCATCACTTGCTCTCTCTCTCTCTCTCTCTCTCTCTCTCTCTCTCTCTCTCTCTCTCTCTCTCTCTCTCTCTCTCTCTCTCTGCTTTGGGTTAGTTCAGATTTTTTGACATGCTCTGATTAAGCAGTAGAATTGAGGTGGCAATAAAACTATTTTTTATATCGTAAAGTTTTAAACATAGGTAGTCTACTCTGTAGTGCTTTTGAGAAGGCAGGAGTTCGAAATATTTTGCTTGCCCATGAGTACCATCACTTAAAATCCTTTTTGCTCTGTCTCTCACAGGGCATTCATACAAATCATTCAGTTTCATTTGCTGGCAGCCCACAATTTTGCCACATCTTGTAACAATTTTGTTCACAACACTATGGGGATTTTGAATAACAGCAACGATATGTAGACTATACACTGAATGACAAGTTAGCGTGTATGACACTTTTCAAGTAACTCTCAATAGAGGCAGCCGCACTCTAAAGACAATTTTTTCCTTTCAAAGAGAGAGCAAACTGTTCATAGGATATGAGAATCTTTTGTCTTTTGGCGAAATTTCGCCTTT
This sequence comes from Stramonita haemastoma, assembly GCA_030674155.1. Classification (NCBI taxonomy): domain Eukaryota; kingdom Metazoa; phylum Mollusca; class Gastropoda; order Neogastropoda; family Muricidae; genus Stramonita; species Stramonita haemastoma. Next base: position 28,488,555 of record CM060318.1, read on the forward strand.
TTGATTGTCTCCAGGGCCTTACAAAAAGAAGATAACTTTATATTTGTTGAGAGAGAGAGAGAGAGGAGAGAGAGAGAGAGAGAGAGAGAGAGAGAGAGAGAGAGAGAGAGAGAGAGAGAGAGTCTTGGATCTTTAATACTGTTTCTTTATTATTTTGCAGTGAACCTTTGCTGTTAGTATTGGTATTATTTTTGGGTGTATTGCTGTTGTTTATTCTCCTGTTGAATTCGTGTATAATCCTCAATACCCCCAAAGGGGTGAAAGAATTAATCTTGAAATCTTGTGTTTGTTATCTAAGGCATAACGTACTCCTCGGTCACCCTATGTGGGACATTTGGTTGTACGTGCAATACATATATCACAAAGCGAAAGTAGAACAACCAGCATAATTTTATGATTGTGTTTCCCAATATTTCGGCTTTCGTATTCCTCAGAGTGTTTGTTGCGATGACGTGCTGGTATGACATCAATTTTAATTGTACATCGATGTGAAACTTTGTTATGATATTTCAACCTAAACGTCATAATGAAACAATATGAGAGAAGAGAGAGAGAGAGAGAGAGAGAGAGAGAGAGAGAGAGAGAGAGAGAGAGAGAGAGAGAGAGAGAGAGAGAGAGAGAGATCTTACGTTGAGCAATGAAGGTCATAAAGCTTAGTTCACACACACACACATGCACGCACACACACATACACACACACGCACGCGCGCGCGCGTACGCGCACACACAAACACACTGACGCACACACATACGCACACACACACACACACACACACACACACACACACACACACACACACACACACATGCACAATCATGCACACACACGCCTACATGCACATACTCAGATACACAAGTAGAAGCACACACACACACACGCGCACACACGCACACACGCACGCACGCACACACACACACACACACACACACACACACACACACACACACACACACGCGCGCGCGCGCGCGCGCGCGCGCGCGCACGCACCCACGCACTCATGCATCCACACACACACACAACGCGCGCGTCATGTAAGTATGTTTGTTTGAAGGATTGTTCAAATCTGTGTGTGTGTGTGTGTGTGTGTGTATATATATATATATATATATATATATATATATATATATATATATATATATATATATGTGTGTGTGTGTGTGTGTGTGTGTGTGTGTGTGTAAGGCTGTTACGGTACCCACGTGGCCTTTCTCATTTGGGTGATTCTCACATGGGTCAATCTTGATTCAACATTTTTATAGTCCTGCATAACAGCTTCATTAGGCCTGGGCCTAATTTATTCGCCAAGCTAAGCCTAGCCAACTGTCGGAGACGCCCGAACAAGTGCTCTCTTTGTCATTGCTGCTGATTTCATAGGTCAGTTGTCACATGACATAATGTTACGAAGATTCCCAAACAGCTAGAGAGGAATGCGCACGTGTCTGAAAATGGCGGGGCACATGAAACAGACAGGTTTGTGAATAGGCTCCTGTGACCAGTATTCTTTCAAAAGGTAATATGAAGACGGTATTTTTGGTATGTCGATCATAGGAGTAGGCACGGATGTGCATAACAAACACGGGAGCATCAGAATTACCTGTAATAATCGACAACAATTGGGAGTCGTCTTCGGTAAACCGAATATTGGCTAGGCTAGCTGACCACTGTCCAGACGAGTGCTGCAACTAAAAATGCAAAATTTTGCAAGTGACTGACATCACTCGTGTGCATCTGCATGCATGCACATGGCAGTGCAGGAGCACTCATGTGACCTTATAATCTTGCACATGTGTGCTGGCGTGCACTTAGTAGGCCTACAGCATGCACCCGGATAGTCTAGTGGTAGAACACTGCTCGAAATTTGACGACCCGAGTTCGATTCCCCTTCGAGGGGATTTTTGTATTTTTTGTATCTTTATGTCAGCAGATTTCTGTGCTTGAAATTCGGGCTGCTCTCCCGGAGAGCGCGTCGCCACAAGTGCAGTGCCTACCCATATTCTTTTTCCTGCATGCAACTGTATTTGTTTCCCTATCAGAGTGACTTTTTTTCTACAGAATTTTCCCAGGGTCAGGGTTTTGGGCCCAAACGTGGTTTGTACACAGCACACTCCGACCTGGACTTTTTGCTTTCTAGGCAAGGCGCGTTACCACCTACACCACCAATCCACCCATTGGATAGAGTTAACATCAGTGCTAACTCCACTCTCCCCCAAAGTCTTTTGGATGAGACTGTAAATCGAGGCCCCATGAGCTACTGCACCCAGAACATCTTGCACAACATCTCGCGCACACGTTAAATCCTTTTAATAATATAATAATATAATACATGGAATTTGTAAAGCGCTATATCTTGCAAAAACAAATCAAAGCGCTTGCATTCAACCTTTCCTTTTCCGCTTTTCGTAAGAGTAGGCCATCGTGTGCCGGTGGGAACAGAAGACAGTATTTACAAAACTGCATACAATCGGGGACTGGATGAAATAAAAAGCACCTGAGTGCTTATTCCATCATCCTCGATATAAAAGAATAAAATAAAACAAAAAATATACACATAATTTTTTAGACCAGTTCAAGATTTCTTAAAAACAAAATTAAACAAAACAAAACAAAAAATAAAACAAAACAAAAAAAAATCAAAAGCTCAAGTCAGAATCTCTCTCGGTCTGTCTGCCAGTCTGCTTAGTCAGTTGCCAGTATAGAAAAATTAAGCTCAGATTGCTAAAAATGCAGTTATAAAAAAGTTCAGTATTAGTACCAAAAAAACCCCAAAACAAAACCCTCTGGGAAAAGTGGAAAAAACAGGTAGGACAGTGGCAGGATGGTTAAGACGTTCGCCTGCCAATATGTAAACCGCGAGTTTCTGGGTTCGTACCCAGCTCACCCTTTCTTCCCAGTTCGACGAAAAAATCGAACTGAATATCTGTCATTCGGATGAGACTATAAACCGAGGCCCTATGTGTGAACGCACGCAGAACATCTTGCGCACACGTTAAAACCCCGTTCCACCTATCAAAAGAGCAGGCCATTGTGTGCCGGTAGGAGCGGATGACAAAATTAAAAAAAACAAAAAACCAGCATGCACACAGATGTCGTGTTTAGACACCATCCCTGAGGGTGAAAAAAAAATAATGGGTAGGCGCTGCACTTGTGGCGACACACTTTCCCCACTCTCCCCAGGGAGAGCAGCCCGAATTTCACGCAGACATAAAGTGGTATAAAAATATAAAAAGTAAGGTCTGCAGAAAAGAAATACCCTTTAAGCAAATCATTACCCTCATTCTCTGGAGCCACAGCCAGTCACCAATCTCTGAAATGAAGCAAACCAGATTGTTGACTATGGAGTATGAAATTCCTTACAGTACAAGTGTTTTTTGTTTTTTTTTGCTGCCTCATGTTCTGCCCTACTGTTCCCATGCTGTTCATCTCAATCTCCCCGCCATAGCCATACCCATATTTGTGATGCCTCATCCCCAGGGTAAGAAGTCCACAGGTAGCCCATTAATGTCAGGCCACCCTAGGGCCACCTGGCAGAGGGGCCCTGCACCGCTGCTGGGTCACTCTGGTGGTATTCAGTGGTGCCTGTTCTGAGCAAACATACGCAGGATACCACCTACTAAGCCCCTTCTAACGACAGTATTAGCTCAGTCATGTGCCAGACCTAGTGAGCTGCCAACCTGAGGTGGCAACTACCACATCCCTCCAACGACCATCCTCCCTGAACCTCCAATCTCAAAGGCTTTGACAAACACACAACAGTCAACAGGCAAAGAAGTGTATGGGGAAACCAAATCTGAGGTCACCTTGAGACCAGAGCAACTGGGACCACTGAATCATGAGCAGGTTTTAAAAAAAAACTTTTTTTAATTTTTTTTTTTTTACTGCATGATGGTCGATGACAATGAGGATGACATAATGATGCTGCTGTTGAAGTGCATATGCTTTGAGACTACTTGACAGGGTTGCACCCTACGCTTACTATCATAATATATCCCAATGTCAACCAGGCCCTGAGAGATACAGACACCTGCAGCGTTGGTCAGGTAATTTGAGCAACACTCGCAAACTTGCATCCGTAAAGTTAATGAAGCCCGACTGTGTAGTCCAAGTCTTCCCACTGAGCCCACATGACAGTCATTCTAGGTAGGAACGGGCTTGAGTTTGAAAAATCCCTATGACTGATGGGGTTTGAACCCGTGAACTTCCAGTCTGAAAGCCAAGGCTCTAACCACTTTGCCATGGTGGCTGGTCCCTACAGTACAGGTTGTCAGAAAAGAGGGATGTGAGGCATGACATTAACACCAGCAATCTTTATGAAGCAGTCTTTATGAAACGTTTCCTTAAGTATGTGGTCAAAGGTGTAATGACCATATCAGTGGTATTAATTGTAATTGTAAGTGATTTTCACTAGTATAATGTGGAATGGAAGTGTCCACCATACTTAACTCATTGTTTTCCATTTCTGTTTGCAGAATCAACAGAGAGATAGGCAGGCAGGTAACAGGCAGGCAGAGCAAGCAGGCAGGCAGAGTGATGGGTGCAGTCACAGACCTGGTGGATTGTGATCCAGGCTGTCAGGAATCATGGCTGTGTCAGGTAAACACTTGTCTAGATATGTGTAGTTTTGTGTCAGTACATTTTATGTCCTCCTGTTTGTCTGTCTCTGTCTATCTTGTCTCTCTGACTCCTGTTTGTCATTATCTTGTCTCTCTGTCTCCTGTTTGTCTGTCTCTTGTCTATCTTGTCTCTCTGTCTGAGTGTCTCCTGTTTGTCTCTGTCTTGTCTCTCTGTCTCCTGTTTGTCTCTTGTCTATCTTGTCTCTCTGTCTCCTGTTTGTCTCTATCTTGTCTCTCTGTCTTGTCAGTCTGTCTGTTTCTGTCCATGTGACTAAAGTAAAAGTGGTGGCAAAAATAAGGGCAGACATAGTGTTTGGTAGAGAGGAGGTTATGGTTGGAAGTAGAGGCAAGAAATAGGAGGGGTATGGATGCACATTTAGAGCAGTGGGAATAGGAAAAAAGAGGACTGGCTGATAGATTTTCCTTCAATTTACATGGTTTATTTTTGGCTCTTTTTTTTTTGATTGATGCAACTTGCTCAAAAATGCTTAAGGCCTGAAATCTTTTTGAAATTTGTGGACACAGGTTCAATGATTAGCTTAGCTGTTGATCGGACTGGTAATATTGATTCAAAGCTCTGTACTGTTGCAAACTTTGTACGATTGGAGCTATGTATAGAGCTGTACATGTATACCATTTGTCTAGATGTGCTATTGTGTCTTCATTCTAACATTCAGACCAACCAGCTAACAAGATAACTCTTGCCAGCTTTTAACTTATAACAGTAACAGTTTTTAACACTAACCTCAACTCTAACCCTGGCCCCATATGAAGACACAAAAGACATGTGGATAACATGGTATACATAGAATATTTTGCGCACATGTTAATACCTGTTCTGCCTTTTGGAAGACTAGGTCATTTTTGTGCTGGTTGGAACAGATGACAAAATTTACAAAACTACATTCACATGGGATTAGATACAAAAATCTGTAAGTGCTTATTCCATTATCAAAAGAATAAATAATGAAATAATAATAAACATGGAATTTATATAGCGCCGTATCTTGCAAAAACAAATCAAAGCGCTTGCATTTGACCTATACAATACACAAGCAATCAATGACAATTAATAGTTTTAGCAAATTCGGATGTACACACACAAACACACACGCACACGCACATGTGCCCCTGCGCACGTGTGCACACACTTAAAGAGGTTTTACACTTTGGCAAGGTGAAGGGAATTTCAGATGTTGAAGGCAGGGACAGATATGAGATAGAAACAGAAGGCGAAAATCTTAGGTTTGAAATAAGTGTGTCTTGAGGTTGGATTTAAAAGTGTCATATGTAGGCTTTTGCCGAAGGGAAAGAGGGAGGTAATTCCAGATGGACCAGAAATAAAGAGTGGCGGCCAACAGTAGATAGGTTGAATCTAGGAATCTTGAGGTATCTACACCCAAGCGGAGGGAACGAGAAGGTGTGTACAAGTGAAGACATTCACAAAGGTAAGAGGGTGCTGTTTTGTGGAGACATTTGTAACAGAGGGTACTGATCTTGTAGTTTACTCTCTGTGGTACCGGCAGCCAGTGGAGAGATTGCAAGATAGGGGTAATGTGCTCAGATTTTTCTTTCTGAGGACCAGTCGAGCTGCAGAGTTTTGTATATGTTGAAGAGAGTGGATTGATGGTGCTGGCAGACCAGCCGAAAGAGAATTGCAATACTTCAGATGTGAAAGAGTAAGAGAAGTGACTAGTTTGGATGTTGCATCAGTGGACAGGTACTTTCAAATTGCACTAAAACACCGTAGTTGATAGTAGCATGACTAACAGGTCTGGCTGATGAACTTTTGCATGGAAAGTATGTTGTCGATAATGACTCCTAGATACTTGACAGCACTAGATAGAGGGACTGACATATTGCCAAATTCTGTTGTTGTTGTGATGGAAGACAGTTTGTGATTGGTCCTACAAGCATGGCTTCAGTTTTATCTGCATATAAATCAATTAAACCTCTCTTTGAGAGTGTGTAGTATTTGGCAAGGCACATGTTTACAGACTGCTTGTAACCATTAAGACAGGTTTGAAAAAAAAAATTGAGGGGTTAATTATATGGGACACCATAACGCCAGTTACCTCGGCACACTTTCATCACACCACTCAAACCTTGCATTGCACTTTACACTCTTTCACAGTGCTTTAAACAGGCTTTGTTCCAACTGATGAAGCACAATCATCTGATTACAAAAACATTTAAAGAGAAAATGGAGACAAAAAATTGTATATGAAATATAGTAACAATGTTACTTGAGACACTGAGCATGGCTGACAACCAAAAAACAACATTTAAAATGTCATTAACTATGTAATGAAAAAATGTTCAGTATTTTTGGAGGTGCCATTCCCTCTTGTTTCTAAAAAGCACCAGAGCAACAGTTTTCAGGACAACCATCTGATCTGGTAGGTGATGATCTGAAAGTTTTTCGTGTCAGGAGACTTAGTTTTTTGGTTATGTAGTCGGAGGAATTCCATGGTCGTTTACCTCAACCACTTATCTGATGTAGCCTTTATATAAAACAAACATTTTCATTGAATATATATCCAACAGAACATTTGTGTTTGATCCTTTCTAGAAAACAAATGTACTCCATTGAACAACATATTAAAATCCAGATTGGTGGTGTCCATATGAATTCTTACACAAACATACGTCCAGTGCATCTTTCTGTTCATGTTCTTTGCCTCTGCATTATTCCAGTTCAAGACTGCATGCAGCTCAGAGCATGAGAAGCACATTTACCCATCTATAAAAAAGGAAAAATCATTTCGGAATAATGGGCTATTGTGTGGCGGTAGGAGTGGACGACAAAATTAAAAAAACTCATGCACATTAAGTGTCATGTTTCTATATCATCCCTAAAGTGAGAATGTGATTTCCTTCAGTGTGGGCATACACAAAATCTCACCAACTCGCACTAGCCCAGAAAGGAAGAAAGAAGTAATAACAGTGATTGCTTTCAAAACAATCTCTTATTTCTGTTAAAGTCTATGACCCAGTGTGTCTGCTACTTTATAAATTATGATCTCTGCCTACAAATCTTTAAAAAACAACAACAAAAAACCCCAATGGGATAATCATAGCATCTTCATTACAAGTACTTTGGAAGTTTGGATCTAACACATGACTGGCAATTATACACACTAAAACTATCAGCTAACATGCTGATAAAAGCTCAATAAAAATTTAAAGCAATCAAATGTAATCAAAAATTTATTGTTATCAAAGTCAAGTCCTTTCTGTATGTTCCTGAAGCTGCATGAAGTGTTAATGCCAAGAATATTGTTGTAAATCATCTTCAACCTGACCATGTGCTGTTCAATAAACTCAAAAGGAACTAAAGAAAATAATAACCAGAATAATAACAATAATAATGATAATGCACTGTAAGACTCACTCTTTCATAGGTCACACATCACACACACAACACACACACACAACACACACACACACACACACACACACACACACACAGTGACACACACACACACACAGTGACACACACACACACACACACACACACACACACACACACACACACACACACACACACACACACTCACAAATTGTGATGCATACACATACATATCCCCCCCCCCCACACACACTACACAAGTTATATACTGCGTGCGCACATGCACTTGTTTTTTTTTTTGTGTGTTGTGGGGAGAGAGAGGAGAGAGGAGTAGGTGAGATGTGAGAGAGAGAGAGAGAGAGAGAGATGAGAGAGAGAGAGAGAGAGGAATATTCAGTCTAAGCATACCACAGGTAATTTTATCATGACAGCATGTGTCAAACCATCGTATCCTGGCTGTGTGTGTGTGTGTGTGTGTGGTGTGGTGTGTGTGTGTGTGTGTGGTGGTGTGTGGTGTGAGAGAGAGAGAGAGAGAGAGAGAGAGAGAGAGAGAGAGGAGAGGAGAGGAGAGAGGAGGAGAGAGAGAATTTGTAATTTGAAGAACTAGGCAATTTGATGCATCTTGACAGAGGAGAAACTCTTTTAGACAGTGTACATGAAGGAGCTGTTCATGTATTACCCTAAATATATTATGTGAAAAGGGCAATGTGCATTATTGCATATCAGCACAAGTATTTAAATTCACAGGTGTGTTATTCAATATTTGGCATCTTTAAGTTAAAACATTTTGGGATGTTGGATGGCACTTTAAATATGAATGCCTTGTAGCTGATAGACATATTTTGGTTATGTTTTAAGATGGATTTAAAAAAAAAACCTGAACAAAATTAAAACAGATTTTGTTACTGGTGAAAATTTGTTTGAAAACAGACTATGCTTGTTATTATTTTTGACTGTGATACAGTATTTTTGTTTTATTAATCTATGTATATATTTTGTTATTTTAAATTTTTTAATATCTTAGTTTTTGTAAAAAAAAATCATGCAAGCAAACTTGTACATGTATGCAAAATTATGTTTAATGGAAATATTTTTTTTTTTCTCAATCTACCTTGATATTTCTTTTGCTTTGTGCTGTATTGTACATGATTGTTTAGAATGAACTAAGAGAGTACATTTTTTGGCTGTTATTTTTTATTGTTATTTACTGATAATTGTTTTCGTTATTGTTATTTAGAGAGAGGAGAGAGAGAGAGAGAGAGAGAGAGAGAGGAGAGAGAGAGAGAGAGAGAGAGAGAGTTGTGTTTTAATTCGTCATGTAGATGGGGAGGGGGAGTGAGATGCGACTTGATGCCTAATGGAAAACAAGCTTAGATATTGATGAGAATGTTTACTAAGACACCTTTGAAAGTAATGACCACACCATGTTGAAGGATGGAGAGAAATAGTGGCTTTTACCTGTAGCTTTTTTGTGTTGGGTTTGTGTGTTTGCTTTTTTATTATTTATTATGATTGTGATATATGATATGATGATTATGATTATTATTATGATTATTATTATTGTATATTATTAATTATTATTATTATTTATTATACACTACTATTTTTGACAATTAGTATAACAGTTTAAAAAAGATTTTGCGAAGTATATAATTTATATTATTTTAAATGATAATGATATATGGGATTTATATAGCGCTGAATCTTTTAGAGAACACAAATCAAAGCGCTTTTCTTTGTTTAGTTTGTTTTTATTTTTATTTTATTTATTATTTTTTGAGAAGAGATACATGTATTTTAATTCCTCCCTATGTCAGTATGTGGATGTGGTACCTTGTGAGAGGGGGGAGGAGTAGGATGAGAGATGATTTTATGCCTCCTCATGTGTGTGTCTTCATCTTAACATCTATTCAGTAAAAAGTGATGTTGTGTGTGTGTGTGTGTGTGTGTTTGTGTGACAAGGTGGCAGGTTGGGTGGAGGGGGGGGGTGGGGTGGGTGTTAAGAGGAGATGTGACTTAATGCTCCTTGTGTGTGTGTGGTGAGGGGGGGGGGGGGGGTTAAGAGGAGATGCGACTTAATTCCTCCTTGTGTGTGTGTGTGTGTTGTGTGGTGTGTGTGTGTGGTGGGAGGGGGGTAGAGGGTGTGTCCTTGTGGGTGTGGTGGGGGGGGGGGGGGGGGGGGGTTAAGAGGAGATGTGACTTAATGCCTCTTTGTGGTGTTGTGTGTGTGTGTGTGTGTGTGTGTAGGTAGTGACAGGATGAGGGGGTTGGGGGGGGGTGGGGTTAAGAGGATGTGACTTAAAGCCTCCTTTTGTGTGTGTGTGTTGTGTGAAGTGTGTGAGGTGTGTGTGTGGTGTGTTGTGGTGTGTGATTATTGACAGGGTGGTGTGTGTGAGGGGGGGGGGGGGGGGGGTTTAAGAGGAGATGTGACTTAATGCCTCCTTTTGTGTGTGTGTGTGTGTGTTGACAGGGTGAGGGGTTGAGGGGGTGGGGTTAAGAGATGTTACTTAATGCTCCTTGTGTGGTGTGTGTTAGTGACAGGGTGAGCAGTGGGGGGGGGGGGGAGGAGTTAAGAGATGTGACTTAATGCCTCCTTTTGTGTGTGTGTGTGTGTAGTGACAGGGTTGAGGGGGTTGGGGTGTTGGGGGGGGGGGGGGGGGGGTTAAGAGGAGATGTGACTTAATTCCTCCTTGTGTGTGTGTAGTGACAGGGTGAGGGGGTGGGGGTGGGGGGTTCAGAGGAGATGTGACTTAATGCCTCCTTTGTGTGTGTGTGTGTGTGTAGTGACAGGGTGAGGGGGTTGGGGGGGGGGGGGGGTAAGGGATGTGACTCTAAAGCCTCCTTGTGTGTGTGTGTAATGACAGGTTGGGGGGGGGGGGGGGTTAAGAGGAGATGTGACTTAATTGCCTCATTGTGTGTGTGTGTGCAGGGTGGGGTGGGGCAAGGGGGTGGGGGGGGGTTAGAGGAGATGTGACTTAATTCCTCCTTGTGTGTGTGTGTAGTGACAGGGTGAGGGGTGGGGTTAGAGGAGTGGTTAGGGGTGTTAAGGAGTGAGGGATGTTAAAAACTTAATGCTCCTATGTATGTGTGTGTGTGTGTGTGTGTGTGTGTGTGTGTGTGTGTGTGTGTGTGTGTGTTGTGCAGGTGTGGTGGTGTGTGTGGGGGGGGGGGGGGGGGTTAAGAGGAGATGTGCTTAATTGCTCCTTTTGTGTGTGTGTGTGTATGTGAGAGGAGTGAAGCGGGGTTGTGGGGGGGAGGGGGTTGGGTTAAGAGGAGATGTGACTTGATCTTCCTTGTTGTGTGTGTGTTGGGGGTGGTGGTTGTTGGGGTGGGGGGGGGGAAGAGAAGAGTGGAAGGGAGAAGGGACTTTATACCTCCTCATGTGTGTTTGTAGTGGTGGGTTAGTAGAGGGGGGGAGGGGGGGTGGATGTAACACAAGGAGTTAGGAGGAGAAGTAATAACCTTTAGATGGCCCTCATGTGGTGCGTGCTTGTGTGTATGTGTGTGTTGTAAGTGAGTGATATGTATATGGGCAGTATAAAAATCAGCAAGTCTAACTGATGGCAATGGCAAAAGCTGGACAAGTCAGTGAAGATAACTGCAAAATTAAGCAGTTTTTCTAGACAAACCATCAGTTAGCTAGCATCACTTTTAAAGTGTCAGTGGAGAATTTTTTTATGCTTTCATATTTTTTTTTCTTTTTTTAGGTTTATTTTCTTTGTAATTTGTTTAGTATGTGTCTGCTTTTATATGTATTCTGTAGAATGGAAAACCAGTTTTAATATTCATAAAAATGTTTACCTATAATTTATATTATGACACCTTCTGATAGTAATTATCAAAGCCATGCTAAATGATAGAAAATATGGTTTTTATCTGTAGTTTTTTTTTTTTCTCGGGTTGTGTGTACTTGTTTCTTCTTCTTTTTCTTTTTTGAGTGTGATTGGCATCATCTCATAGTTTATTCTTTGAAGTATAAGTAGTTGTGTTTTTTAAATGTTTTTTTTTTCTTTTGAGAGGAGAGACAGAGGGAGAGAGAGTATGTTGGAAATTTATGAAAGGAAAGATGTGTGGTTTGTATCTGAGAAGATTGTGTATGTGTGTGTGTGTGGGCAGAGGGGGAGGGGGGTAGATAATGAGGTAAAAGAAGTGACTTTATGCTTCTTTCTGTATGTAAAGTGTATGCATGTAATTGGTATCAATGACAGCTGGAGGTCAAACTGATGTCAGTGACCAAAACTGGTCAAGTCATTGAAGATTACTGTTAAACTTGGATATATATTTTTTTACTATTGGCAGCAAGCTTGCATTTTTTTTTCTCTGAGTTTTCATTCGTGCGGTGTGTGTGTGTGTGTGTGTGTGTGTGTGTGTGTGTGTGTGTGTGTGTGTGTGTGTGTGTGTGTGCGTGGCGCGTGTGTGGTTTCGTTGTGACAGGGGGGGGGGGGGGGGGGGGGGGAGAGGGAGATGATGTTGAAGATGTGAGGTAGATGTATGCATAAATGCCATCATTGGTGTTGTGTGTGTGTGTGTGTGTGTGTGTGTGGTTCGGGTTGTGACAGGGGGGGGTGGGGGGGGGAGGGGGAGAGAGAATGAGGTGTGAGGAGATGTGACTAAATGCCTCCTTGTGTTTGTGTGTGTGTGTGTGCGTGTGTGGTTGGGTTGTGACAGGGGGGGTGGGGGGAGGGAGGGGGAGAGAATGAGGTGTGAGGAGATGTGACTAAATCCCTCCTTGTGATGTTGTGTGTGTGTGTGGTTGGGTCATGATGGGGGGGGGGGGGGGGGGGGGAGAATGAGATGTGAGGAGATGTGACTAAATGCCTTCTTTGTGTGTGTGTGGTTGGGTTGTGACAGGTGGGGGGGAGGGAGGGGGAGAGAATGAGGTGAGGAGATGTGACTAAATCCCTCCTTGAATGGTGTGGGTGTGTGTGGTTGGGTTGTGACAGGGGGGGGGGGGGGGGGGGGGGGGGGGGAGGAGGGAAGGTGAGAATGAGGTGTGAGGAGATGTGACTAAATGCCTCCTTGTGTGTGTGGTGTGTGTTGTGGTTGGGTCATGACAGGGGGGGGGGGAGAGATGAGGTGTGAGGAGATGTGACTAAATGCCTCCTTGTGTTGTGTGTGTGTTGGTGGGGTGGTGTGAGGTGTGAGGGTGTGTAATGGGTGTGGGTTTGTTTTGAGGTGGGGGGGGGGGGGGAAGAGAATTAGGTGTAGAGATCTGACTAAATGCCTCATTGTATGTGTGTGTGTGTGTGGGTGGGGAGGGTGGATGGGTTGTGGTAGTAGGATGGGTGGGGGGTGAGAATGAGATCAGAAGATATGTCACTTAATGCCTCCTTGTGTGTGTAACACTGCAAGGGGGGTGTGTGTGTGTGTGTGTGTGTTGTGTGTGTGTGTGTGTGTGTAGATGCCTATCACGGGCAAGGCTGAAAATCATCTAAGTCAAACTGATGGCAGTGGCAATAACTGGACAAATCAGTGAAGATAACTGAAAACTGAGGCAGTTTTTCCAAACAACCATCAGTTAATATGATTTTTAAGAGTTTTCAGTTATGCAGTGAATGACAATATGTCATGAATTTATGTGTGTGGAGAACTTTTTTTTAATTTTCATATTTATTTTAGTTTTTTGGGTTTAGTTTATTTTCTTTGTAATTTTTTTTAAAGTGCGTGTTAGTTGTTATAAATATTGTGTAGAATGGAAAACAAGTTTTTATATTGAATGAAAATGTTTACCTATACCTTTGAAAATAATGATGAAAACCATATTGATTGATGAAAGAAATATTGGTTTTTACCTGTAGCTGTTTTCTTCTTGGGTTGTGTGTGCTTGCTTTATTGATCTTTTTTTTTTTTTTATATCTGCATTGGCATCATGTGTTAAAATAGATTCTTTGAAGTATATATTTTTTTGCTTTCTTTCATTTAATTTTTTTTTTTTTGAGAGAGAGAGAGAGGGGGGGGGGGGGGGTGTATGCAGAAATTTATGAAAGGAAAGATATCTTTGATTGGTATCTGGGATTATTTAAGTGTGTGTGTGAGACGGGGATGGGTGTTGGAGATAGTGAGGTAAAAGATGTAACATATGCCTCCTTCTGTGCAAAGTGTATGCTCGTAATTGGTATCATTGGCTGCTTGGAAAGATCATGAATGCAATTCAAACTGATGTCAGTGACAGAAACAGGACAAGTCAGTGAAGAAAATGCTGAAAACTTTGGTGGGGTTTTATTTTGACAATTAGCAGTGAGCTTATATAATTTTTCGAGTTGCCATATATGCTTTATGTGAGTGTGTGAGGGAGGGGGAGAGAGAGAGAGAGAGAGAGAGAGAGAGAGAGAGAGAGAGAGAGAGAGAGAGAGAGAGAGAGAGATTTGACTTCATGCCTCTGTGTGTTTGTGTCTGTGCCTGTGTATGCGATGTGTTCATGTGTGTGTATGTGTGTGTTGGGTGGATTGTAGGGTGGAGGGGTGGGGGTGAGAGAATGAGGTGAGGAGATGTGACTTAAACTTAATTCCTCCTCGTTGTGTGTGTGTGTGGGTGTGTGTGTGTGTGTGTGTGTGTGGTTTGGTGGGTTGTAGGATGGAGGGGGAAGGTGAGAGAATGAAGTGAGGAGATGTGACTTAATTCCTCCTCATGTGTGGGTTTGTGTGTGTGTGAGGGTTGATGGGTGGGTGTGGGGGTAGAGGGGGGGGGGGGGGGAGTGGTGAGAGAATGAGGTGAGGAGATGTGACTTAACTTAATCCTCCTCATGTGTGTGTGTGTGTGTGTGTGTGTGTGTGGGGGGGGGGGGGGGGGTGGGGGGGCGGGGTGAGAGTGTGAGGTGAGGAGATGTGACTTAATTCCTCCTTTGTGTGTGTGTGTGTGGTGTGGGGGGGGGGTGGGGGGGGTGGTGAAGTGTGAGGTGAGGTGAAGTGTGAGGTGAGGAGATGTGACTTAATTCCTCCTCTGTGTGTGTGTTTGTGTGCATAGTTGAGTGGTTGTAGTGGGGGGGGGGGGGGGGGGGGGGGGGGTGTGTGTGGTGTGGTGTGTGAAAGAATGAGGTGAGAAAATGTGACTTAATTCCTCCTTGTGTGTGTGTGTGTGTGTGTGTGTGTGTGTGTGTGTGTGTGTGTGTGTGCATAGTTTGGTGGTTGTAGTGTGGAGGGGGGGGGGGGGGGGGGCGGTTGAGAGAATGATGTGAGGAGATGTGACTTAATTCCTCTCATGTGTGTGTGTGTGCATAGTTTGGTGGTTGTAGTGTGGAGGGGGGTGGGGTTGAGAGAATGAGGTGAGGAGATGTGACTTAATTCCTCCTTGTGTGTGTGTGTGCGCGCATGTGTACGTGTGTGTGCATGTCCGTGTGTGCGTGTGTGTTTTTTGGAGGTGGTGGTGGGGTAGGAGTTGGTGGGGGGGGGAGTTGAGAATGAGATTAGCGGAGATGTGACTTCATGCCTCCTAGTATGTGTGAGTGTGAGTCATGAGTGGGTGGGTGTGAGGATAATTAGGGGGAGGGGGGGGGGGCCAGAATGAGTTGAGAGATGACTTAATGTGTCTATGTGTGTGTGTGTGTGTGCGTGAGGGATATGTATACTATGGGCAACGTTGAAAATCATGCAAGTCAAATTGATGGAAGTGGCAAAAGTTGAAGAAGTCAATGAAGATAAGTGATAACTTAGGCAGTTTTTCCAGGCAACCATCAGTCAGCTAGTTTATTTTCTTTGTAATTATTTTTTGGTACGTGTCGGTTATAGACATTGTGTAGAATGAAAAGCATGCTTTTATATTGATGTGAATGTTGACCTATTTACATTTATGACACCTTTGAAAATAATGACCAAAACCATTATCAATGAAAGAAATATTTGATTTTACCAGTAATTTTTGATTTGGGGTTGTGTGTGCTTTTTGTTTTGTTTTTTTTCTTTTGAGCCGCAATTGGCATCATAGTTTAAAATAGATTTGATGAAGTATATATATTCTTTTTAGAATTTTTAAAATGTGTTTTCATTTTGATTTTTTTTTTTTTTTTAGAGAGAGAGGTGGTGGTGGTGGTAATTTCACCTCATGTGGATTGTGTAGTAGGGGAGGGGGGTAGGGAAGTGAGAAGAGAGGAGAAGTGACCTAATGCCTCCTCTTATGTGTGTGTATGTGTGTGATAAGATGGGTAGTGGGGGAGAGGATTGAGAGAAAGGGGTGAAAGATGTGAACTTATGCCTCCTGGTGTGTATTTATTTTATTTTGTGTGTGTGTGTGTGTGTATGTGTGTGTGTGTGTGTGTGTGTGTGTGTGTGTGTGTGTGTGTGTGTGTGTGTGTGTGTGTGTGTGTGTGTGTGTGGTTGGGCAATTGGATGGTGGGGAAGGGGGTGGGGGTAGAATGAGCTGAGAGGAGATGTGACTTAATGCCTCCTCATAATTATGTGTGTGTGTGAGTGTTGGTGGGTGTGTGTGTGTGGGGGGGGGGGGGGGGGGGGGGTGAGAGAATGAGGTGAGGAGATGTGACTTGACTTAATACCTCCTCATGTATGTGTGTGTGTGTGTGTGTGTGTGTGTGTGTGTGTGTGTGTGTGTGTGTGCCATAGTTGTGTGGTTGTAGAGTGGAGGGTGATGGTGAGAGAATGAGGTGAGGAGATGTGACTTAATACCTCCTCGTGTGTGTGTTGTGGTGTGTGTGTGTGTGTGTGTGTGTGTGTGTGTGTGTGTGTGTGTGTGTGTGTGTGTGTGCATAGTTTGGTGGTTGTAGTGTGGAGAGGGGGGGGGGGGGGGGGGAATGAGGTGAGATGTGACTTAATACCTCCTTGTGTGTGTGTGTGTGTGTGTGTAGGTGGGTGGTTGTAGTGTGGAGGGGGGGTGGGGTGAGAGAATGAGGTGAGGAGATGTGACTTAATGCCTCCTTGTGTGTGTGTGTGTGTGTGTGTGTGTGTGTGTGTGTGTGTGTGTGAGAGGGATATGTACCATAGGCAATGTTGAAAATCATGCAAGTCAAATTAATGGCAGTAGCAAAAATTGGACAAGTGAATGAAGATAACCGATAACTTAGGCAGTTTTTCCAGGCAACCATCAGTCAGCTAGTATAATTTTTAAGAGTTGTTAATCATGTAGTAAATGATGGTGTGAATTTGTGTGTATTTTCTTTTGATTTGATTTTGTTATAATGTGTGTCAGTGTATTATAAATATTATGTACAATGGATTACAAGTTTTATTATTACTGAGAATGTTTTCTTATTCACATTTATTGTACCTTTGAAAACAACAACCTAAACCATGTTGAATGAAAGACAGAATTTTTTTCTGATAATATTTTTTCTTAGATTGTGTGTTTTCATTTTTTTTTGGAAGTGGCATTGCCATCATAGTTAAAATTGAAGTAGATTCTATGAAGCATATTTTTTTGGTATACTTTTTTCGTTTCTTTTGATTTTTTGATATATTTTTTTTTAGAGAGAGAGAGAGAAGGGGAGGGGTGTTAATGCAACTTACGTTAATGGGAAACTTACAAAAGGAATGATATCTGATTGGTATCTGAAAGAGAGAGAGAGAGAGAGAGAGAGAGAGAGAGAGGAGAGAGAGAGATGGAGAGAGAGAGAGAGAGAGAAGGGGAGGGGTGTTAACGCAACTTACGTCAATGGGAAACTTACGAAAGGAATGATATCTGATTGTTATCTGAAATAAATGTGTGTGTGTGTGTGTGTTTGTGTGTGTGTGTGTGCGTGTGCGTGTGCGTGTGCGTGTGTGTGTGTGTGTGTGGATAATGAGGTAAAAGGTGAAGCGGATTTATACCTTTTGATGTGCATACATGTAATTATGTAATTGGTCATTGGTGTCATTGGCAGCCTGGAAAAATCATGCCAGTCAAAACTGATGTTAGTGACTGAAACTGGTCAACTCAATGGAAATTATTGTAAAAGTTGGACTTTTTTTTGTGACAACAATTAGCAGTGAGCTTGCATAATTTTTTCAAGTTGCCATTTATGCTTTCAGTGACCATGGAGAGAGAGAGTTGTATTTTAATTCCTTTTCATGTAGATGGGTTTTGTTGTTGTTGCTGTTTTTTGGGGGGGGAGGGGGTATTTATTTTAAGTTTTATTTGAAAATGTGTGCATCAGTTATCACAGATTTTGTGTAAGTCTGAAAAAAAAGTTTTAATATTGATAAGAATGTTTACCTATTTACATTTATGAAATCTTTGAAAGTAACGACCAAAACCATTTTGAATGATGGAAAGAAATTTTGTATTTATTTAGCAGTATTTTCTTGGGTTGTGTATGTTTGCTTTTTTTCCTTTTCTTTTTTTTCTGGCATATATCTATATATTATGCACTTTTTTTTTTCAAATATTTTTTTTCTGTGACTTTATGCCTTTATGTGTGTGTCAAAGTCGGTCAAATTTTTATTTCTAGATGGTATATTGAGTGAGCAATGTGTGTGTGTGTGTGTGTGTGTGTGTGTGTGTTTGTGTTTGTGTGTGTATGCATGTAGTTGGGTAGGTTGTGGGGTGGAGGAGGGGGGGAGGAGAGAATGAGGTGAGGAGATGTGCCTTAATGCCTCCTCATGTGTGTGTTTGTGGGAGAGGGGGGGGGGGGAGGGGAGATTAGAGATATGACTTAATGCCTTGTCATATGTGTATGTGTGTGTGTGTGTGTGTGTGTATTTGGGGTGGTGGTGGTGTGGTAGTAGGAGCGGGGATGGGGTGGGGGGTTGAGAATGAGATTAGAGATGTTGCTTCATACCTCGTCAAGTGTTTGAGTGTTGGTTCAGGAGTGTGAGTGTGTGTGGGTAGTTTGGGGAGGGGGAGGGGTGAAGGGGGGATGGGAGGTAGAATGAGTTGAGAGATGTGACTTAATACCTCCTCATGGTGTGTGTGTGTGTCAGTTAAGTATTAATTGTGTGGATAATTTTTTTTTTTTTGCTGTTGTTGGTTTTTAGGGGGGGAGATGGGGGCTAATTTATTATATATTTTAAGTGCGCATCAGTTGCTACAGATATTGTGTAAGTCTGAAAAAAAGTTTTAATATTGATGAGGAAGTTTACCGATTTACATTATGACACCTTTAAAAGTAACGACCAAAACCATGCTGAATGATGGACAGAAATGTATTTAGCAGTAAATTTTTTTCTTGGGTTGTGTATGAAATGAAAAGATAGTCTAAATGGCATTCTGTATAAAAACCTGTGAAAGAGCAGACAGCTTTGCTGTTACTGTTGTTTTTGCTTTGTGTATGTCATTTTTTTGTTTGTTTATTTTCATGTTTCAAGTTGAGAGTCCCCTATCCTGTCATCTGTACAGTGTGATTGGAATTCTGGCGTTTGGAACATTGTGTTGAATTGTGTTGACAGAAGTGTTTTACTTGGCAAAAAAAAAAAGAAGAAAGAAAAAAAAGAAGGTACAAAAAAGATTCCTCCCCTTCAAAAAAAAAGAAAAGAAAAGAAAGAAGGTACAAAAAAGGAAAAGAAAAAAAAGAAGTAAATGAGTAAACAATGAAAGCAAAAAAAAAAAAACCCCAGAAAAGAGAGAAAGAAAAATTGAAAGAAAAAATGAACAAAAAACAAACAAACAAAGAAGAAACCTTTCGATAAGCAAAAAAAAAAAAAAAAACTAAACAAAAAACCCAACCAAACCAAAAAACCCACCATGTATTGAAAACAATGTATGAGTACGGCATGCTCAGTGGATGTGTTTTGGCACATGTGCATACACGTCTGTTTTATTGTGAATGTTCTATTTACTTCATTCGTTGTTACGGGGAATATTGCTGTTAATTGATTTTTTTGTTTGTTCTATCTATGTGGAATTTTTGGCTTATATTTACATTTTTCATTAAGAATTTGTGAATATAGTGTAAATATTGTTGACACAGTTTACATACCTGTTACCACATGGTTTTGCTTGTTTATGAGCTGATAGTATTGGCGTATGTTTACATTGGAAAGCGATGTCATTGTATTTCAATATGTGGTGATATTGTTGATGTAAGCATTTCAACAGCTCTGGAATATTGTGATATTATGTTGGTGTGTATGGTGGTGGGTGGGTGGGGGGAGGGGAGTGCAGGGGAGGGGGGTGATAATTAGGTGAAAGGAGATAACTCAATACCTCCTTTTGTGTGTGTGTGTGTGTGTGTGTGTGTGTGTGTGTGTGTGTGTGTGTGTGTGTGTGTGTGTGCAATCTGTATCATTGGCAACCTGAGAAAATCAGACTGATATTGGTGACTGAAACTGGACAAGTCAGTTAAAATAACTGACAGGCAGTTTTTGCAAACAGTAGTCACCTTGTATTTGTTCTCTAAGTTAATGATAATGCTTCATATGACAACAGAAAGAGGAGAGAGAGAGAGAGAGGAGAGTGAGAGAGAGAGAGAGAGAGAGAGAGAGAGAGAGAGAGAGAGAGAGAGATTGTATGAATGAATGAACGACATATCTGTAACCCTTGGAAGTAAAGATTATCAATCAATCAATCATCTTTCTTGCTAAAATTTGTCCCATACTCCCCTCCCCTCTTCCCCCCCCTCTCTCTGGCTCTTTCTCTCTGTCTCTTTCTCTCTGTCTCTTTCTCTCTGTCTCTGTCTGTCTCTCTCTCTCACACACACACATACACACACACACACACACACACACACACACACACACACACACACACACACACACACACACACACACACACACACACACACACATTACCTTTTTGAAAGCTTTGAGAATTAAGTTTTTTAACTGTATCCTGTCATGAGACCTATAAAATAAATACTATCCTAGTATGCAATTATATATGTCAAGAATGCACAGAAGAAAAAGGAAAAAACACCTAGGTCAGAATCAGATGACTGTTAATTCTTTGATATCCTGATGACAAAAGATGCGAATAAGCAGCATGATTGCCATACCAAAACACCAAAAGAATCACTATCTATGCTCTGAATAAATAAGTACAGTGCGTACACAGCAAGACTCGTTTAGTCTATAAATACATACATATTCCACCTTGAACTAATTTTTTATGTGTACATTGGCTTTCACTTAAAATTAAACTATCTCAATCTAAACACAATTGATAAGCTTTACAACCAACCTCCCTACCTAACTAGGGGCAAAAGAGTATGGAGCTTTTTTACAACATCTTTCTCCCTGTCAGAAAGGCAGTCAGACCTAATCTTCAGGAAGAGAGGCTTAACACTTGCCAAGGGAATTCAAAATGTGATTCTCCTTGTACTTTCAAAAAAGCAAATCCTCTCATAAACACACATCTGTGCACCCTCGTACTACTGATTTCAGCATTTCTATGACAATTTTCAGTACTTTCCATGGTTTCAGGATTTCCATGCCCAGTGTCAGAGTATGTGATGTGCTCTTTCAAAGTGAAAAAAACATTCTTACCTCTGATTTAAAAAAAATAAACATTTTTTTTACTTTCATTTCCTTTTGATGTGTGGAACTCTCAGATTCCTAAGTTTAACTCTCAATTTCACCAGTTCATAAACCTTACAGTTTTTTGTTTTTGTTTTTAAATTTCTTTTCACTGTTAGCTTTTCTGCCTCCCCTCCTCTGGGGATTTGGATTCTTCCTGATCTCCTAAAGGGGTGTCTTGACTCGGATATTATCTGTGACTTCCCCAAGTTCCCTGAGAATCCTATGTAGATGGTAAAACCTCAGTTGTTTGGTTTGATTTTGCCGCTTATATGGACGTCACCAGTTTAATGGTTTACAAGATTTTTTTTCCAGGAACTGTCAGTCTTACTCATCCTACACGAGCATTTTCTCTGATGGATCCAAGTCCAGTGAGGAGATGGCCTGCACTGCCCACTGTTTTCTCATCAAGGAGTCTGCTCATTCTGAGTACTTTTCTTAGGACAGCTTGGTGGATACTGCCAATCGTAGTGTTATTGTTTTGCCCCTAAAACTGGTTCATCAAACTGGATAGAAAGGTTTCTTGGTTAGTGTGGATTTGGTCTCAGTTGTTGAGGCTATTGCTTCTAGAAACATATATCATCCCCAGCTTCACGAGTTTACAATCATTATCTTTCTGTAGACATGACGGGTGTGATCATGTTTTGATATGGATCCTGGTACACATGGGCATTCAGGGCAATGAAATAGTTGACCAGTTAGCCAAGAGTGCCATGAAGAAGATCTCAAAGTCTACCATGCCATACACAGATCTGAAACCTAAATACAAACTTTATGCGCAGTCCCTCTGGTAAGAGGAATGGATGCTTATACTGCCAATAAACTTTTTAATATTCGCCCTAACCTAAAGGAAGTCATCCCTTTGTGTACTAACAACTGAAGCGAAGAAAGTGCTCACCAGGATACACACAGGCTATTCTCATATACTCACAATCATTTACTCAAAGTCAGAGACAAGGGAACGTGATTGTGCGTGACTTATGATGTGCGAATAACCACCTAGCATCTGCTTCTGGAGTGTTGAGATGTCCAGGATAGTAGGCACAGGCATTTTACTGCAGACTCCCTAAAGAATATTTTCTGAGATGTTCCACTGGACAATATTTTTGCTTCCTGAGAGAATCCAGCATTTTCTGTCTGATATGAATGAAGATGTCATAGTTTGTCACCAAGTACAAGGTTGTTTTAAAGAATCTGGTTTTGGTTTTATCTCATTTTATGTGTCGTTGATATGGTTTCTCCCACAACGCTGTGACCATCCTGGGTTGACCTTTGTGGTTGGCCAGGGTGTTGATACAAGGAACAACAGTACAGTCGGTTTTAAACCCTGTTCTAATCTGTATATAGTTGCACAGTTTTTAATCTGAGATTTAAAAAAAAAATGACAAGGTGACAGCCCTGATATGGCCTCTGCGGTTGGCTGGGCTATAAACAAGAAAATTGGATTGGATTGGATAAAATATCTTTTAAGAATTTTTTTTAAATGCCCATAAAATGAATCTTTATTTTATCCAAAAATTGATGGTTGAAAAACATCCTATGATTGAAATGGTTTTGGTTTTATCTCATTTCATGTGTCATTGATATGGTTTTTGCCCACAACGCTGTGACCATCCTGGGTTGACCTTTGTGGTTGGGAGTCGGTTTTAAACCCTGTTCTAATCTGTTTATAGTTGCAGTTTTTAATCTGAGATTTAAAAAAAAAAAATGACAAGGTGACAGCCCTGATATGGCCTCTGCGGTTGGCTGGGCTATAAACAAGAAAATTGGATTGGATTGGATTAGGTATCTTTAAGAATTTTTTTAAAAATGCCCATAAAATGAATCTTTATTTTATCCAAAAATTGATGGTTGAAAACATCCTATGATTGAAATGGTTTTGGTTTTATCTCATTTCATGTGTCATTGATATGGTTTTTGCCCACAACGCTGTGACCATCCTGGGTTGACCTTTGTGGTTGGGAGTCGGTTTTAAACCCTGTTCTAATCTGTTTATAGTTGCAGTTTTTAATCTGAGATTAAAAAAAAAAAATGACAAGGTGACAGCCCTGATATGGCCTCTGCGGTTGGCTGGGCTATAAACAAGAAAATTGGATTGGATTGGATTAGGTATCTTTAAGAATTTTTTTTAAAAATGCCCATAAAATGAATCTTTATTTTATCCAAAAATTGATGGCTGAATATATCTTATGATTGAAATGGTTTTGGTTTTATCTCATTTTATGTGTTGTTGATATGGTTTCTCCCACAACGCTGTGACCATCCTGGGTTGACCTTCCTTTGTGGTTGGCCAGGGTGTTGAAACAAGGAACAACAGTACAGTCAGTTTTAAACCCTGTTCTATTCTGTTTATAGTTGCACAGTTTTTAATCTGAGATTTTTTTTTTTTAAATGACAAGGTGACCGCCCTGATATGGCCTGTGCGGTTGGCGGGGCTATAAATTGGATTGAATTGGATAAGATATCTTTAAGAATTTTTTTAAAATGCTCATACAATGAATATTTATTTTATAAAAAAAAGTTGATGGTTGAAAATAGGATTGAAGAGAATACTTGATTTATTTCTTGATTTTTAAAAGGGACCAGCACCAGTCTGTTAAGACAAGCTGACAGCTCTGATATGGCCTGTGTGGTTGGCAGGGCTGTAAACAACAAGATTGGATTGGGTTGGATATATCAAGAAATCTTTAAGAATTGTAAATGAAACGAATAGTTTATTTACTCCTTGGTTTTTACAAGGGACCAGCATCAGTCTGCTGGATGCTTCTAATTCACTTGACATCCCTTTCCATCAATCACCCATACCATTAATACGGGGCGAGCACTGAATGTTGATTTGTAGTACATTGTTTCAACAATTTCAATTTTTCATATTTGATCATTTTTCAGCAATCCGGCTTGTATTGCTTTACGGGTCAGAAGCCTGGACTGCAAAATTTTGGAAAGGGACACAATAAACACAGCTAAATTGTAGTTCTAAAGGCAATTTAAGAGTCAGTGGTCAGAAAGAGGGAAAAAAACAAGAACATTCCTGATGAACTTTCAATACAAAGACAAATAAATGTTAGCTGAAATTGGTAGGCGCAGACTGAGCTATGTTGGTGATGCACACAGAAACACACAGAAAAATCTGATGACGACAGTTCTCCAAGGACAGAAGGAAAAGAGGCAGACCACCAACATCCTATATTGCCAACATTATTGAGACGAGTGGTCTGGGAGGGCTACAGAAGATCACAGAACTTGGCAGATACAGAAAAAAAATGGTGAGCCTTGGTGGCATTGTGTAGAGCTCCTACCAGCGATAGCAGCAGTGGATACAGTTGAGTTGAGGTTGTTTTCTGTAGGCCACATCACTGTACTAAGACACTACTTAGACAGAAGGCAGTAAACGTAGCAGAAGCCAGAGGGATTTTGTTTTGAGTTTTTATTTTGGTGGGAGGGGTAGGAATCCAGAGGTAGGAGATATGATAAGGGTAAAGGGGGGGGGGGGGGGGGGGGGGGGGGGTGTTGCAAACGTGTTGCAGACATTATTGCAGACATTTTGGTAATGAAAACATTTTGATGTCTGTGAGTTCCAAGGTGGGTGCATGGAGATGTGGAGGACAGTACATGGATATGGAGGAGGACAGTCAGGACTCTGGCTTCAGTAAGTACTCACTCACTCTGTCTGTCTGTCTGTCTCTTTGTCTACTCTGTCTGTTTGTCTACACACACACACACGTGCGTGCGCACGCACGCATGCACACACGCACACTCACTCACTCACTCACTCACTCACACACTTACACACATTATCTTACTTTATGATAGGTTTTGTTTTTTTTTCTTTTGTGAAATTCAGTAACTGATAATTATTTTACATTTTTCATTGGAATTACTGATTTGTTAGTAATTGATAGAATGGCATTTTCATTTTTGTTTATTGTAGCTTAATAGGTTAGTAACCTAAAGGTTGTTTTTTTTTTTAATCACTTAGCAAGTATTGATCCCCTGAAATTCCTTTTCCCATACATTGCCAACTACACCCCCTTCCACTGACACCCACCTTCTCTCTCTTTCTCTCTCTCTCTCTCTCTCTCTCTCTCTCTTCTCTCTCTCTCTCTCTCTCTCTCTCTCTCTCTCTCTCTCTCTCTCTCTCTCTTCTCTCTCTCTCTCTCTCTCTCCCCACCCCCCTCCCCCATCCAATATTACAATGTGAAAAGATGTTAAATGAATTTAAACACACAAACACACACACATACACACACACACACACACACCACACACACACACACACACACACACACACACACACACACACACACACACACACAAACATTTCAAGAGAGGCTGCCCAGAATAACTTAGGAAAGAAGGAAAAGAATCTGTTTGTTTTCAGTTTTTATTCTGGCAGGAAGGGGTAGGAACCCAGAGGTAGGAGATATGATAAGGGTAAGGAGGGGGGTGGCAAATGTGTTGCAGACATTATTGCAGACATGAAAACATTTTGATGTCTGTGAGTTCCAAGGTGGGTGCATGGAGATGTGGAGGACAGTACATGGATATGGAGAAAGACAGACAGGACTCTGGCTTCAGTAAGTACTCATTCACTCTGTCTCATTCTTTGTCTTCCTCTTTGTCTATACACCCCCCCCCCCCCCCCAATCCAATCCAGTCCAATCCTGTTGTACACACACACTCACACACACACACACACACACACACACACACACACACACACACACACACACACACACACACACACACACACACACACACACACACACACACAGGGTTTAAAGTGTGTGAGGGTTTTACCCTGGTTCGTGCCCAAAACTTTTCCCCCATCCACTAGACCGTGAGTGGTGGTCTGGGTAAAAGTCTTTGGGATGAGACGATAAACTGAGGTCCTGTGTGTAATATTCATTTAGTGCTCATAAAAGAACTCACGGCAGCAAGAGAGTTGTCCTTAGCAAAATTGGGTAGGAAAAAGCCATTTGGTAGGAAAAGAAATACATGTGTAGACAGTAAAAAAAAAAAAAGGGTGGTCTTCTCCTGTGGCAACGTACTCACCCCAGGGTGAGCAGCCTGAACTTCATGCAGAGAAATCTTCTGCGACTTAAAGCAGTATACAATACAATACAATACAATACAATACAATACAATACAATACAATACAATACAATTGTTTTTCCACCTCACTAGGCTTTGGTTGCTTCTGGTCCAATCCCTTTTTTTTCACAGGTTTTTAAATTCTGGAATGATCTGGGCTTTTCAGTGTTTTTTGAATAGCTCTTCGGACTTAAGCATGGGCTTTTTATAGATGAAAAAAAAAGTGCTCACCTAAACAGCTCATATCAGGAAGACTATGTGGTCTAAGGTGCTGTGATAGGTTGTAGTGTAGTTCTTCAGGTATGGGCTAAAATCCAATTTCTCATTACTCTGGGGCGGATAAACTGAGCTCAAGAAGTTCTTAAGTGTGCATTTGTACACAAAGGCCTCAGTTTAAAGTCTCATCCAAAGGACTTTCAGGGGCATGGAGCCCTTGAGGGGAGTAGAGCCATTGAGGGGAGAAGAACCCTTGAGGGGAGTAGAGCCCTTGAGGGGAGTAGAACCCTTCAGGGGAGTAGAGCCCTTGAGGGGGAGTAGAACCCTTCAGGGGAGTAGAGCCCTTGAGGGGAGTAGAACCCTCAGGGGAGTGGAGCCCGGTACTAATGTAATCTCCAAGAGGGAAAATCCCCTCCCTCTCAGTGGTGGCTCAAGCCTGTGCTGTCAGGTCGGGAGCTCAACGCTCTAACCACTAGGCTATACCCTTTTTTCCATCAGGTCCACAGTTATACCGACGTGTTCTGTGACTGTTGTGTTATGTGGTAGTTAAAGTCTGTCCCGAGCCTAAGGCTCATCAGGCCGGTGCTTATCCCGGTTTCTGTGGCGCTAAGCGACTGAGAGTCATAGACTCCCCCTGGATAGGACGCCAGTCTATCGCAGGGTTAACCCCCCAACACAAGGTTGGTACCCCTTTTACACCTGGGTGGGGTGAGAAAATAGCCGTAAAGTGCCTTTTCCAAGAGCACAACGCCATAGCCGACAGCTGGGATCGAACCCGCAACCTTTAGATTACGAGTCCAACGCCCTAACCACTCGACTACCGCGGCGGCTGTGTTATGTGGTAAGTGATGCATAATTCTGATGATAGTGTTATATAGTGTCTTTCCCGATGGTCCACAATCATACCAATCTATTTTGTGACTGATGTGGTAAGTGATGCATAATTCTGATGATAGTGTTATATAGTGTCTTTCCTGTTGGTCCTTATTTATACCGACTTATTTTGTGACTGATGTGGTAAGTGATGCATAATACTGATGATAGTGTTATATAGTGTCTTTCCTGGTGGTCCTTATTTATACCGACTTATTTTGTGACTGATGTGGTAAGTGATGCATAATACTGATGATAGTGTTATATAGTGTTTTTCCTGGTGGTCCTTATTTATACCGACTTATTTTGTGACTGAAGTGGTAAGTGATGCATAATACTGATGATAGTGTTATTGTGTTATAATGACCGTCAATGATGACGCTGTGTGCAGGCAGTGTCCATGCTGGAAGAGGCCGGCAGGGGCACAGGGCTTATGCATCACACCACAAGCCACAGACCAACCCACAAGGTCCAGCCCAGGGAGCTGAGGGGGCAGTGATAGAAATGGATGAACAGCATTGCTGATGGAACAGAGGGAGAGAATTAATGTGTGTGTATGTCAACAGTGTAACCAGGCCACAACCACTCTTGTTTATGGGACTATTGTGAACTGCTGAAGTGTAGTGTGGTGTAGGGTAGTGTTGTGTAGCCTAGCCTAGCCTAGCCTAGCTAGAGTAGTGTAGTGACGTTTAGGGTTGCATATTGAAGTGTAGCCCAATATAACGCATGGGTGATTTTCCTTCCTTTTTAAATGGAATTCTGTTTCTGTGATTTGCCGAATTTTATAAAAAATTTTTTTTTTAGGAATATTAGATCCAAAACCTTTAATCCTTTTGAAAATGACCAAAATGGCAACCTGTGACAAACACCTTGAAAACCCGTGAAAGTTAAGGCTTGTCTGTCAAAAAGATTCTAGAATAATGATAAACTAAAGACACATTTATGTGCAGGGAAATAAGTAAAGTTTCAAATGAGTGCATGGATGAAATAAACAAGGACTAGCAGACAAAAGTCTCAGATGTAAAATTTTTTTTGGCACATATGAAGGAAGCCGTCGATTGCTGAAGTTTGGATTATTTTACATTCAGATTTCAAAACGACAAAGGGAAAAAGTATGCATTTAATCCTGTGTAACAGACAAAAGCATAGCTCCGAGGCTTAACCATCAAAGTAGCAACAAAGAAGTGTTTTTGCTGTATGTGTGATACAACTCATTGGCCTGCAAAAAAAAAGTGGGGGGGGGGGGGGGGGGGGGGGCAAAGCAAGAGTTCGAAGCTGAAGCCAACTTCCAAGAGCAGATTTGTCACTTTGTTAGGACTTCAGTTTCTACGAATCAGACACAGAGTAACAAAATTTGACACAACTAGTACCTGAGGCTTTTCACTCAAATTTCATCTCAAAAAATGAGAGAGAGCAAGAGTGAGCATGTGCGCGTTTATGTAAATAAGTTTTGAGGGTAGAGGAGGGGAATCATAGTTGATTTTGTAAAAGAGGTACTAAATGGAAACTGATAATTGGAAGGAAGGGGTAGGTTATGTGTGGCTAGGTTATTGGAAATAGAATAAAAAAGGTAGCAAATAAAAGAGTGGCTTTTTTGCATATAATTTCTTTTGGGCTAATGCCTTCCTTCTACTAGGTATTTTTGTCAGTTTAGAGAAAGGGGTAAGATATGTATGGCTAAGTCAGTGGGAACAAAAAACAACAACAAAAGGCTGGCACATAAAAGAGCAGGTTTTTCTCACATAGATTTATTTGGTGCTTATAACTATCTTCGTTTGTCAATTAAATTTGTTTTTTTGGGAAACAGACATGATTTTTCAAAAATACAGTAGGCCAGAAATTGTTGATTTCATAGTTGAAAAATTGTAATTAAACAATGGGGTAATACAAGAAATAAGCAAAAAATACCTGTACCTTTGGGCTTGTTCCTTCATTTATCTACTAAATTTTGGTTCTTTTGAAAACATCCACAGCCTATTTAAAAACAAAGGTAGGCTGCTGGAGACCACTGAGCTGATTCCAGAACAGGAAAATTATTTTTTTAAATCTAGTCTGTGAAGCAACACAAACAACCATGGCTTGTTGATAGGAAGAGTGATTTGTGATTTAAAGAAAACTTCCAAAGCATTGTGTCAAAAGCTCGGTACCATTGTGTCTATGTGTCATTGTGTCCACATGTAGGCTTGTATACAGGCAGACAAGCCAGCTGACCGACGGTCCTTTCCCAGTTACAGTTAACTGCTAATACTAAAGTTTACACTAACCATTACTTCATAACCTGGCCCCACATGTGGACACAAAAGGCAGGTGGATATCATGGTACAAGACATGGCACAAAAGCAAACCTTTTTTGTGTTTTTAGGTGTGGAGAAGGGGGGGGGGGGGTTATGGGAAAAGGCTGTTAGACAGAAGGGGCGGGATGGATAGCTGTTTGTGGGAAGGGGCATAAGAGAAGTTACAACGAAGTCGTCTGTGTTGAGTGAGTTTGAGAGCAAGAGGGAATAAGCAAACATGTTTGGCTTTTTTTTGGTAAAAGAGGAGGGGGAATGTTTTATCAAAATGGATATTTAAAAGGGAAAAAAAGGGGATTAAGTGGGAAATTGTTACCAAGATAATTAGTTTTTGTGTGTGTGTGTATATGTACATAGGTGTGTGTGCGCTTGAGAGAGAGATAGTATGCATTCTGACCTACATGCATGAGTGCATTGAAGGATGGAAGAGTGTGTATATGTATTCTGTCATTCTTAAAGTTTGCAATTTGTTGAGATCATATGAACTGTTAGTTGAAAAAAAAGAAACTAAGATAATGCAAGAAGCCAAAGAAACAGAAGTACAAATACAAGATTAAGGAAATTAGAGGAAAAGCACAATTAAAAAAAAAATTCTGATTAAAAAAAAAATGCAAAGAAGACAGAAGGAGATTAACAACAAGGAAGAAAGTGGTAGGAACACGAAAAAATCCAGCAAAAGCAACTAGAAAAAAAAGAGTAAAATGAAGAAATGGTGAACAAAACTAAAAATAGCAGCAGCAAAAACAAAGGAATTAGAGACTGGAAAAAAAAGTGGAAAGAACAGAATAAAAAGTGTTGGGAGACGGGAACAGACACAAAAAAAGAAGAAAGAAAGATACAGAAGAAACTGATGAATGCATGGGGGATGTTCCTTATTTATTTATTTAATTTTATTTTGAGGATAATGGAATAAGCCTGTGTGCTTTTTTGCTTCCTTCTTTGTAAGTATCTTTATTAACAATGACAATGAACTGGGGATAGGTATTTGTGTGAAAAAATAAGTAGATAAAAGTTCAAATGTGTGCAAGTACATGGATGAAACAGACTTGAAATAGCAGACTACAAAGTGTCCAAGGGAGGTTATTATTAATTTGGCGCATGTGCAGTATTTCTTGGTGCGTTGTCCATCCATCATGTTAGTTAGATATACTTTAACCTTGTGTGTCAAGTCAAAAACAACAAAGCAAGTCAAAAACTGTGCAGTTAAATCTCGTGTAACCACAACAGCTGAGCTGGGAGGCTAGAGTAACAAAGCAGCAACAAACTAAGTCTTTTTGCTGTGTGTGTGTTAAAACGCATTCTCTCCTGCAAGCAGAGGTGGATAGGAGTTTCAAGCTGAAGTCATTCTTTTTAAGAGCTGACGTAGTCCAACCAAGATTTGGCAAGATTTTTCCTTGACTGTGATTGTTTTTAGACAGTGAAGGGATTTTAGACATTGTTTTCATTTCCGCAGATAGTTTGTCTATATCATTTTTATGAAAATGCGTCAGTTTCAGGGGGCTGTGCCCCTGACCCCCCCTTTTTTTTTTTAAGAGGAGGAGGGGTCACATCTCTCCTTTAAACTCATCCACTGTAATATACCTAATTTTTAGTCTTAACATATTTACCTAGTGCTATTGTTCAGGTAGCTTTATATGCTTCAGGTATTCACTTATAGCCTAAGAATTGTTCTTTGCTATGAAGAATGATCATTTGTCAAAGACTAGGATTTACATGCTTGCTATGGTTAAAAAAAAAAAAAGTTCAGTATTGGAAATTGTTTTTGAAATTCACCCCTGATACCACAACATATAGTATAGTGTTGGGTAGTGCAAATATAGTAGTGTATGTAGTGTAGTGTAAAGTAATGAAGTGTAGAGTAGTGTGGTGTAGTGTAGTGTAGAGTTATAAATTGTAGAGTAGTGTGGTGCAGTGTATTATTTTGTTGTGGAGTGGAGAATAGAGTAGTGCCGCATGTAACAGGACCAGTGTAGTCCATCCCATCTCAAAGGCCCACTTTAGGAATAAAGCTGTTATAAACTACACCCTCACTCATACCCACACCCCCTCTCCAATGACTGGGCGGGGGTTCATGCACACAATCTGACATGGGTTTTGTGTTCCTGAGAAGTGTGGGTGGGTGTGCATGCTCTGTGTGTGTGTGTGTGTGTGTGTGTGTGTGTGTGTGTGTGTGTGTTGTGTGTGTGAAAGAGTTCAGTCGCACAGGGACAGGATATACTTGTACTTAAAGTGTTGTGTTGTTGATCTGATGACTAGGGTTCGAGCCACCATTGATCCTTTTGTTTGAGGGTATTTTCCCTCTGGCGTTAACTTTGGAACCGACTTCACTTCCCCCAAAAGTGTTTTGGATGAGACTATCAAATGGCATCTGTGTGCAAATGCACATAAAACATCTTGCACGCACGTTAAAACCCGTTCCGATTTCGGAAGAGTCACCATTGCATGCTGGCAGTAATGGATAATAATCGAACACAACCTGCACGCTGGGGTCATGTTGAGATGGCATCCCCAAATTGGTTGCATACGCAACACTTGCTATTGGTGAACTTGGGTAGACGAGGAACAAAACAAAGTAAGTGATATTCAGTTATTAAATCTCCTTATCTGAAATGGCAGCCACTAATGATGTAACATCTAAAAAGCATGCATCTCAAATACGAAATATAAACAGTGCTGTACCTACAGCCTTCTAAAATAAATATTAAACAACTGCTGTACATACTGCTATCTGAAATAAGCGATTAAGTTGAGACACGGGTCCAAAAGTGGCCAAAATCATATTTTTTTAGAATGAAAAATTGCTGGATACATTCATGGAGATTTCCCTGTGTCAAATTAAAGAAATCCAATAATAAAATATGTCTGTAGAAAAGGGTTACTCATATTTGTTATAGATAAAAAGGCTTAAGAGTCAAATATTGAGTTTTGGTGGCCATATTGGATTGTTTCCATGGCAACATGCAGAAAACTAATTCTTTGATTTTTATGTTTTACAAGTGATGCCCTTTCAATATATGGTATAACTTTTAACATGGGCTTGTAAACGAAACTTCATCAGTTTGGACCCCAGTGTCCCACCTTAATGAGCAACGCAAGGAATGTGAGAAGATGGTTAAGATAACCTGCCAAACAAGCAGGCCTAAAATACGAGGTTCTAGGTTCAATTCATAGGCTTGGCCTTCCTCTGATGAAAAATTCAGTTTGAATGTCACTCCTTCAGAGAGACTAAATTGAGCAATGCACAAATGCATGCAGACTCTAAAATACAAAACCTGCTTATTGAAGGGCTTTCTCGTTGATAAATTCAGACATTAAAATTCAACATCTTTAAAATTGAACAATATAATGCGTTTTGTTAAAGCAGCTATGCTAAAATAGCAGCTCAAAGGCTGTACATATGACCGTACTAACACAAAATGAAATAAACTGCAGCCATCCAAAATACAGTGGCGTACAAATGACCATCTAAAATAAACACAGTGCTGTACATAACGGCCATATAAAAAATAAACGCTGTACCTGAAGCCATCTCATGCAGTGCTGACACATGCCATCTAAAATGAACAATGCCATCTAAACTAAAAATTGTCAACATTCAGCCATCTAAAATAATGCTGTACATACTGCCCAATAAAATAAACAGTGCTGTACATACAGCCATCTAAACATGCTTCTACATAGACATCTAAAATAAACTGCTGTACATACACCCTATCTAAAATAAAAGTGCTGTACATACAGCCATCTACAATAAACGTGCTTTACATACAGCCATCTACAATAAACTGCTGTACATACTGCCATCTACATTACAATAAACAGTGCTGTACATAACCGCCATCAAAATAACGATGCTTGTACATAAGCCATCTAAAATGAACAGGTTTGTACATACAGCTATCTGAAAAAGTTCTCTACATACAGCCATCAAAAATGTAGCAGTGCTGCACATATAGCCATATAAAATAAGTTCTCTACATACAGCCATCTAAAATAAAGAACAGTACTGTACATACAGCCATCTAAAATAAGGGTGCTGTACATACAGCCATCTAAAATAAAACTGCGCCAAGGTCTATTGCTGACATACAGCCATCTAAAATAAACAACAGTGCTGCACATACAGCCATCTAAAATAACAATATGTACATAAAGCCATCTAAAATAACACAGTGATGTACATACAGCCTCTAAATTAAACGATGTCACATACAGCCATCTTAAAATAAACAACGTTGTACAGCCATCTAAATAAACAAATGCTGACATAACAGCCATCTAAAATAGCAAGACTGTACATACAGCGCAAAGATAACACTCTGTACATACAGCTATCTAAAATAAACAACAGTGCTGTACATACAGCATCTAAAATAAACAATGTCTGTACATACAGCCATCTAAAATAACAGTCTGTACATACAGCTATCTAAAATAAACAAGGGTCTGTACATAAAGCCATCTGAAAATACACAGTATGTACTGTACATCAGCCAAAATAAACTTGTACATACAGCTATCTAAAATAAACAACGGCTGTAACAGCCATCTAATAAAACCAATCTGTACAAAACATCTAAATGGGTCGCTGTACATACAGCCATTAAATAACTGTGTACATACAGCTATCTAAAATAAACAAGGTGCTGTACATACAGCCATCTGAAATAAAACACATGCTATACATACAAGCCATCTAAAATAAATAATGGTGCTGTACATACAGCCATCGAAATAAAGACCAATGCTATACATACAACCATCTAAAATAAACAAGGGTGCTGTACATACAGCCATCTGAAATAAAGACCAATGCTATACATACAGCGTCTAAAATAAACAACAGTGCTGTACATACAGCCATCTTAAAATACAACAAACAGTGCTGTACATACAGCCATCTGAAATAAAGACCAATGCTATACATACACCATCTAAAATAAACGGCACTGTAATACAGCCATCTAAAGTAAACAGTGCTGTGCCTAAGCCATCTAAAATAAACAACAATGCAGTAAAACAACCATCTAAAATACACAGTGCTGTAATATAGCTATCTAAAATAAACACAATGCTGTACATACAGCCATCTAAAATAAACAGTACTGTACATAAAACCATCTAAAATAACAATGGTGTACATACAGCCATCTAAAATAAATGAGTACTGCACATACACCATCTAAAAAACAATGCTGTACATACCCATCTAACATAAACGAGAATGATGTACATACAGCTTTCTAAAATAAAACATGCTTACATACAACCATCTACAAAAAAACCTGTAGATATACAGCGCTACAATAAAGATCTGTATTCAGCATAAAATAAAAGAACAGTACTTTACATACAACCATCTACAAATAATGTTGTATATACAGCCTTAAAATAAAGACACTGTACATACAGCCATAAAATAAAAAAATACTGTACATACAACCATCTAAAATAAGGAACATACTGTCCATACAACAATAATACAGTGCTGTACTTACAGCCATCTAAAATAAAGAATACTGTACATACAACCATCTAAAATAAACAATGCTGTACATACAACCATCTAAAATAAAGAATGCTATACATACAGCCATCTAAAATAAGAATACTGTATACACAGCCATCTAAAATAAACAACAGTGCTGTGTATACAGCCATCTAAAAGAAACGGTGCTTACATACATTCATCTAAAATATATAAGTGGTGTACATACAGACATCTAAAATAAACAAATGATGTAAAACAACCATCCAAAATAAATATTGCTGTGCATACAACCATATAAAAAACAAAACAAGAAACAATGCTGTACATACATTCATTTAAAATAAACGGGTTGGACAACAACACAAACACCATCTGAAATAAACAATGTGTAATACAGCCATCTAAAATAAACAGTGCTGTACATACAGCCATTTAAAACAAGAATAGCTGTACATACAGTCATCTGAAATAAACAACAATGATGCACACACCAGCCATCTAAAATAAAGAATGCTGTACATACTGCTATCTAAAATAAACAATAGTGTTGTACATACAGCCATCTATAAGAAAAAAACAATAACCAACAGTGCTGTAGGCTACTTACAGCCATGTAAAATAAACTACTGACTTGTGGCAAAAAAACCACCACCCTACAACAAAACAAAAAACAACAAACCCCCAAAACGAAACAAAAAACAAAAGACAAATCCTAAAGAGACTAGATCTAGTAATGACCATTTTGTTTAGAAATATAAAAAAAAAGTGGCTAGCTTTCTATCTGTATGCCAGTCAGTAAAAATGAAAAGAAACACACACACACACACACACACACACACACACACACACACACACACACACACACACACACACACAGACTTGGACGAGATAAACCTAGCCTGAGAGGGCCAAGACCATAACTAGGCTATAATTGTTTCCCCTTAGGGGAAGTTAACTTTGAAGGCGAGTTTGTACGGATATGACAAGAGCCAATCGGCAAGGTTTGTCTGTTATTATTTTGGTAATTTTTTTTTAAAGAAAAAAAAACTAACTATATTTTTAAAAAGTTTTAAGTTTTGTTGCTATTTTTCATCAACAAATAAGCGGATCTACGAGTTATTTGTACTATAGAGGATTTTGCTTTGGGTAGATATAGGTTCTAATGGACTGCTTTTAGATCTATCATCTATAACAAACTTGGCTGATGCATGCTTTTTAGATCTAAACCGAATACCCACAGGATTGTCGTTCAGACTAAGATTCTGGGCAACACCAGAACTTAACAGAAATCTATGTCAATGAATAAATTTTGTTTACATAGTGTAAACGTATTTGTCAATCAAAGTAAAAGAGTCACATTATGATTAATTATTTTGTCATCGTTTTCATTTGCTTTCTGTTTTGTTGTGTTTGCTTTTCTTCTTAATTGATAAAACCTTTTTGGCCTGCTTTAATAGATCTACATTTCAAAGGCTTATACATAAACAAATCAGCTATTAGTTGCAATTCTCAAGTTTAATTGTTACAGATTGAGTGTACATGCCAGAGATGTTTAATAATGATGATGGCAATATTTAAGAAAGAGCAGTGGATGGTTTGGCGCCGTGGGCTCATTTAGAAGCTCTAAATGTATGTTGTACATGGGACCTTGGCTTTTTATCTCGTCAGAAAGACTTGTACTGAGTCCACAACCAATGGCCTAGTAAAAGTTAAAGTCTGTCCCGAGCCATAAGGCTCATCAGGCCGGTGCTTATCCCGGTTTCTGTGGCGTTAAGCGACTGAGAGTCACAGACTCCCCCCTGGATAGGACGCCAGTCTATCGCAGGGTTAACCCCCAACACAAGGTTGGTACCCCTTTTACACCTGGGTGGGGTGAGAAAATAGCCGTAAAGTGCCTTTTCCAAGGGCACAACGCCATAGCGGAATAGCTGGGATCGAACCCGCAACCTTTAGATTACGAGTACAACGCCCTAACCACTAGGCCACAGCGGCGGCCAATGGCCTAGTAGATAGGAAGAAAATTGTCTGAGACAGAAATCAAACAAGCACTCTCTCACTTCCTAGACAACCAAGTCAAAGCTAAAACTACACGGCCTCGAATCCACTTCATATGCAGATAGAGTCAATGTGAGGGTTGGCCCAGATCAAAAGGTTTGTCACTGTTTGATATAAGCAAAGTTGCAAGGCCTGAATTGAAGTGCTGTTATGCTTCGAGGTGTTGGGGTTAGATTGTAACCCATCTAGGACAAATACTGAGCACAACAACCTGTACCTTCCTGATGAAAGTATATAAAAAAAGAACATGTATATGGAGCATGAATATCTTTATAAAAAAACAACAACAAAAACATGTGAACTTTGCATCTAGTGAAAACTTAAGGTCTGACAATGATTCCCTGCTGTGATGAGTGAGACTGTGCATTTTCATTTCAGTTTGATTCAGATACTTTGTATCCAACAGTTAGAGAACTTCAGAAGGGTTACAAGCCATACACAGTAAAACAGCAGATATAAATTAAAAAAAATATATATATCAGAGGAAAACGCCACACTACAGTATCTGCACATTAGTGCGCATGTATCACAAGATAAGCAAAGTACGCAAACATCAGCAATATCTAACCCAGTCGTAAACTCACCAGTGAACAATCATATGCACTCATGGGTGTACTAGTATGCATGCGTATATTCTCATTCACACTCCACTCACACCCACTCACACACACACACACACACACACACACACACACACACACACACACACACACACACACACACACACACACACACACACACACACAAGGGACACAATTCACACACACATGCAAACCATTTTTATGACATAAACCAAATGGCTTAAATGCGTTGTATGATAAGACAAAATCACTTCACTTAATATTCTATCATATGAAAAGATTGAGAAGTGTTTGAAATAATAAAAAGTAGCCTTTCCTATGCTGTAAATGTCCTGTCTTTCCTCTCATTTTTCCTCGCTCTCACCCCTTACCCCCCCATCTTCTTCTTCTCTCTGTCTTCCTACTCTCTCCTCTCATCTCTCTCTCTCCTCTCTCTCTCTCCTCTCTCTCCTCCCTCTCTCTCTCTCTCTCTCTGGTCTGTTCAGATTATTGTCAAAAACGTTCAGCAAACTGTAAATGATGAACTGTCACTGTTAACTTACTGAATGTCCAACAGTCCCCCCCCCCCAAATAAAAAAAAAAAAAAAAAGACTATAACTAACAGACTAACCTCCTTCTGTTGCAGAGCAACATACTAGACAAGTCAGATTCGTACAGCCCAAACAAAGTACAATTGCGACGTCCCGTTCATCATTCAGCGGTACGGACACAGTCTCAAGCGAGGTGATGATGATGAAATGAAGAATCCCAAATATCTATGTCCTCAGTGCGTGAGCTCATGACTAGGTGACATCTTCTCCGCCCGCCTCTGTCTCTGTCCCCCTCCTCCACTTCACTTACCCTACCTACCTCCCTTTACCCACAACTAATGTACTGACTTACTACTTGCATTTCATGGTTAGCTGGCCTGTTATTTAACTACTTAATTAATACACTTCCCTTGCGTGGTGCGTGGCTATGCAGAAAGTGGTAGATGTAACTTAATGAGAGAGTTGAATTTCAAGTCATCAAGTAAACCCAAACTAACAAATACTAAATAATAATACTCACAAATTGAAAACGTATCGTACTACATTTGAATCTAACCAGGATCTTCAAACACCCCCCC
This sequence comes from Stramonita haemastoma, assembly GCA_030674155.1. Classification (NCBI taxonomy): domain Eukaryota; kingdom Metazoa; phylum Mollusca; class Gastropoda; order Neogastropoda; family Muricidae; genus Stramonita; species Stramonita haemastoma. The sequence goes on from CM060318.1 coordinate 28,527,600, forward strand.
CCAAGTGAAAACTTAGACATTACTAACCACCCCAAATCCTTCAATGATACTGTAACCAGCCTCCAACAAACAGAGAACTGTGCGAACGTTAAAACCTTTCACTATTGGGCAGAAAAAAGCATTATGCCATGAAAAATAGAAATTTGCCAAAAAATCATGTGCAAGGCAATGGGTGGAGCTAAAAGGTGACATGGCGCTATTCACTTGTCTCTGTCCCCCTCCTCCCACTTCACTTACCCTACCTACCTACCCCCTTTTACCCACAACATAGATGTACTTGACTTGACTTGACTTGGCATTGTCAATGGTTGAGCTGGGCCTGTTAATTTAAGGCCTGTTCATTGTTCTTCACATTAATTATCCACTTCCTCTTGCGTGGTGCGTGGCTAGTGCAGAAAGTGGCATAGATGTAATTTTAATGAGAGATGTTAATTTTAATGATGTCATCATATGTAAACAAAATAAACAGAATACTGAATAGATTAATTAGCTCCCAAATTGAATGATATCGGTTCCGGTTACTACAGGTTTTTTTTTTTACCAGGGGATTTCACCCCCCCCCCCCCAAGATGATAATTAGTACATGTACTAACCCCACCCCTTCCAAAATTCCTTCAGATGAGACTGTATACCCAGGCCCTGTGTGCCAACACACAGAGAAATCTTGTGCAAACGTTAAAACCTGTTCCACTTTTTGGGCAGAAAAAAGCCATTTAATGCCAGTGGAAAAAGATGAGAAATTTGCAAAACACCATGTGCAAAGGCTTGGATGTAAAAAGGTGCGTGGGTGCTTATTCACTTTCCTCTTACAAAAGAATTAAATGACTAAATAGACCCCCAAATGATTCTGTCTGATTTGAGTTGACCTTTCATAAGTTCTTCAGATATTATGATGTACCTAGATAGGTCATGCGTGCCAACACACGCACGCACGTACTACGCCACATAACACACACACACACCACACACACACACACACACACACACACACACACACACACACCACACACACACACACACGCCCGCGCGCGCGCGCGCGCACACACACACACACACACACACACACACACACACACACACACACACACACACACACGGCATATTCTTTTCTCATCCCAGTGTTTATTTATGATATTAGTCTTCTTCACCTGTTCGCTTTACACCGTCAGATGTGTCTGGGAAAAGTAATGGTATGCCCTTTCCAGCTCCTCTCGTGGGTCGTACAGCTTGGTTTCCAGGGTTATCTCCATAGGCTACACAAACTTCCCCGGGTCGCTGAATAGCGGAGAGACAGGATAGCTTAGTGGTCAGAACATTGCGCTGGCAATTTGACGACCCGAGTTCGATTCCACGTTCGAGGGGATTTTTCCCCTGGAGTTAACATCAGTGCTGATTCCACTCTTGCAAAAGTTCTTTTGGTAAGACTGTAAACCGAGGCCCCGTGTGCAAACGCACGCAGAACATCTTGCGCACGTGTTAAATCCTGTTCCACTTTTCGTAAGATTAGGCCATTGTGTGCCGGTGGGAACAAATGACAATATTTACACAACTGCATACACACGGGGACTGGATGAAAAAAGCACATGAGTGCTTATCTCATTATCCTCGATATAAAAGAATAAAGAAAGAATAAAGCATCTCTGACGGATGTGCATGCCAGTTTTAGTTTTCTTTACCACAGGCACACAGGGGAGAAGGAACGAACTCTACCTTTGTCGACATTATGGGGGTTTAGTCTGTTGTGCCCAGTGCGGGGTCTTAAAATGATGACCTGAAGTTCTCTTTTGAGATGTATGGTAGCAGTCACCCTTCTCTACTCTCACGGATAGCCTAGTGGTCAGATCATTGCGTTGGCAATTTGATGACCCGGGTTCGAGTCCGGTCGAGGAATTTTTCTCCTGGAGTTAACATCAGTGCTGACTCCACTCTCCTCTTAAAGTCCTTCGGATGAGACTTTAAACCGAGGCCCCGTGTGCCAACGCAAGCAGAACATCTTGCGCACACGTTACATCCTGTTCCGCTTTTCGTAAGAGTAGGCCATCGTGTGCCGGTGGGAACAGATGACAATTTTACACAAACTGCATACACACGGGGACTGGATGTAAAAAAGCACAAGAGAGCTTATTCCATTGTCCTCAATATAAAAGAACAAATCAATCAATCAATCAATCACAGGGATTCTGAGGTGTAATGAAATAATACAGTAGTATAATTATATTCTGGGCACAAACATCTAACAAAAAAAAAGTCAACAACAAAAACAAAAAGAAGGAGTCACTAATGAATGATTGTCCTGGTCAGGGAAAGCGCCTGAGAAGGAAGAAACTGCAAACCCATGGTCCCTCAGATTAGCCGTCCTGAAACAATTGTCGTCCGCACTGGCCATTACCCATCGTCTGCACCGACTGATGGACATGGTCGAGTGGTTTGAACAGTTGATTGACAAAGAGGTGAGTATTTAAAGAGGCTCCTGGTAGTCGGTGTAGACTGCTGTTTTGTTGTTGTTGTTGTTGTTGTGTTGTATAGTTACTGTATGTATTGTATTGAATTGTATGGTTTTGTATAGTACCTACTGTATTGTAATAATTTGTATCGTTTTGTATAGTACTGTATTATTGTAATGAATTGTATGTTTTTTGTATAGTACTGTATTGAATTGTATTGTAATTTATTGTAATATGTATTACATTGTCTTGTATTGCAGCATCAATTCTTCCCCTTTCCGCCCCCCCCCCCCCCCTTTTTTTTTTTTTTTTTTGTTGCTCTTTCTGGGTAGAATTTTTCTTTGCTCAAAAGAACGCCGTTTCACAACAAACCAGTTTTGCCACAAGTACCCCTATTATTGCCTGTGGGTTATTTCGACGCACAGTACACTGATGTATGCCTCAAATCGTTGTTATTCTCATCAGAGCCTAGTGGTCAGAACATTGCGCTGGCAATTTGACGACCCGGGTTCGAGTCCGGTCGAGGAAATTTTTCTCCTGGAGTTAACATCAGTGCCGACTCCACTCTCCCCAAAAGTCCTTTGGATGAGAATTTAATACTGAGGCCCCGTGTGCGAACGCACGCAGAACATCTTGCTGCACACGTTAAATCCTGTTCCGCTTTTCGTAAGAGTAGGCCATCGTATGCCGGTGGGAACAGATGATAATATTTACAAAAAACTGCGTACACACGGGGACCGGATGAAAAAAGCACATGATTGCTTATTCTGTTATCCTCGATATAAAAGAATAAAAAATAAAATAAAATAAAATAATAAAGCACCCACACCACGAATGATTTGAGGAAACTAGAAAAGAGTAAGGTTACTTTGGAGGGATTCAAACCATAGAACCCAAGCTGTGCAGGTAGATGAGGGATTCAGCACATCTCCAAACAAACCACAATCGGGGTATTTCTTGGAAAAGACAATCGCAGGCAGCTGAGAACGAATGACAAACATTACAAAACTGCATGCACCCGTGCACCGGATGTAAAAAGCATATGAGTGCTTATTCCCATTCATATCCTCAAAATAAAAGAAGAAAACAAAAGATAACACACACACACACAGACAGCAACACACAACAGACAGACAGACAACAACACACACAACAGACAGACAGACAGACAGACAGACAGACACACAGCACAACAGACAGACAACACACACACACACACACACACACACACACACACACACACACACACACACCCAACACCACACCACCCATCCCACACCACACACACCACACACACCACACCACACCACACCACACCCACACCACCACACACACCACACCACACCACACCACACCACACCACACCACACCACACCACACCACACACACGCACACACACGCGCGTGCGCGTGCGTGTGCGTGTGCCTGACAAACCGCAGTGCTGTGACTGGCTGTGTCAATCTTCCTGACATGGTATGGGTAATGGTGTGACAGGCTGTGTCAATCTTCCTGACATGGTATGGGTACTGGTGTGACGGCTGTGTCAATCTTCCTGACATGGTATGGGTAATGGTGTGACTGGCTGTGTCAATCTTCCTGAATGTATGGGTAATGGTGTGACTGGTGTGTCAATATTCCTTTAACATGGTTATGGGGTACATATGGATGTGTGACTGGCTGTGTCAATCTTTCTGACATGGTATAGGTAATGGTGTGACTGGCTGTGTCAATCTTCCTGAACTGAATGGGTAATGGTGTGACTGGTGTGTCAATTTTCTTAACATGGTATGGGTAATGGTGTGACTGGCTGTGTCAATCTTTCTGACATGGTATGGGTAATGGTGTGACTGGCTGTGTCAATCTTCTGACATGTGTATAGGTCAATACTCGACATGTATGGTAATGGTGGACTGCTGTGTCAATCTTCCTGACATGGTATGGGTAATGGTGTGACGGCTGTGTCAATCTTCCTGACATGGTATGGGTAATGGTGTGACTGGCTGTGTCAATCTTCCTGACATGGTATGGGTAATGGTGTGACTGGCTGTGTCAGTCTTCCTGACATGGTATGGGTAATGGTGTGACTGGCTGTGTCAATCTTCCTGACATGGTATGGGTAATGGTGTGATGGCTGTGTCAGTCTTCCTGACATGGTATGGGTAATGGTGTGAGTGGCTGTGTCAGTCTTCCTGACATGGTATGGGTAATGGTGTGATGGTGTGTCAGTCTTCCTGACTGCAGGGTAATGGTGTGACTGGCTGTGTCAATCTTCCTGACAAGGTATGGGTAATGGTGTGACTGGCTGTGTCAGTCTTCCTACATGGTATGGGTAATGGTGTGAGTGGCTGTTTCATCTTCCTGACATGGTATGGGTAATGGTGTGAGTGGCTGTGTCAGTCTTCCTGACATGGTATGGGTAATGGTGTGAGTGGCTGTGTCAGTCTTCCTGACATGGTATGGGTAATGGTGTGACTGGCTGTGTCAGTCTTCCTGTGACAGGTATGGTAATGGTGTGAGTGGCTGTGTCAATCTTCCTGACATGGTATGGGTAATGGTGTGAGTGGCTGTGTCATCTTCCTGACATGGTATGGGTAATGGTGTGAGTGGCTGTGTCAATCTTCCTGACTGACACGGGTAATGGTGTGACTGGCTGTGTCAATCTTCCTGACATGTATGGTAATGGTGTGACTGGCTGTGTCAATCTTCCCGATACTGAATGGTAATGTGTGAGTGGCTGTGTCATCTTCCTGACATGGTATGGGTAATGGTGTGACTGGCTGTGTCAATCTTCCTGACATGGTATGGGTAATGGTGTGACTGGCTGTGTCAATCTTCCTGACATGGTATAGGTAATGGTGTGACTGGCTGTGTCAATCTTCCTGACTGACACGGGTAATGGTGTGACTGGCTGTGTCAATCTCCTGACATGGTATGGGTAAGTGTGACTGGCTGTGTCAATCTTCCTGACATGGTATGGGTAATGGTGTGACTGGCTGTGTCAGTATTCCTGACATAGCGTATTGTGTCAATCTTCTTGACATGGCACGGGTAATGCTGTGACTAGTCGACTGGGTGTGTTTCAGACAGTGGAAGAACTTTATCCTTACGAGAATAGAGCCCAGGACAATTACAACATAGAGGAGGAGATTTGGGATTCCATATGGTGTGTGTCTTTTCTTTGGTTTAAAACAAACTTTCATTTAAAAGAAAATATCAGACATTACAGACACACTTACAATAGAGCAACAACAGGATAGAAGCTTATGATGTGCTCAACAGCAGTGAAAGGTTTCAGTGCCTTCTCTTTGGTACAGAATACAGGAAGGCAGGCACGCATACATACACACGCACGTACACACGCACGCACACACGTACGCATACACACACATCCACACACTCACGCACATACGCGCGCAAGAACGCATGCACACGAACACACTCGTACTCACTCTCTCTCTCTCTCACACACACGCACACGCGCACGCACGCACGCACGCACGCACGCACACGCACACACACACACACAACACACACACACACACACACACCACACACACACACACACACTTACACACCCCCACACACTGACACACTACACACACACACACACACACACACATACACACACACACACACACACACACACACACACACACACACACACACACACACACACACACACACACACACACACACACACGGAGGGGAAATAAATGACACACAAACAGACTGACTGACTGACTGACTGACTGACTGACTGACTGACTGACAGACAGAAAGACAAAAGTGAACAATAACAAAAAACGGTGATGTTGCAGCACTAAAAACAAGAAGCTGTCCTACGCGTGCACTGGGTTGGCCTACTTGGGGATGGGCCTGATGAGAACTTTGCAGGCCTTTTTGTGAGTAGAGAATTGCCTTGTCTTGTCTTGTCTTGTCTTGTGTGAAAGATCGTAGCTATGGCTACGATAGCTGTCCTTGATGGAAGGAGAGCATTGTCTTCTGAAAGAGCGTTGCTGTCGCAAAAAATAGCATTTTGTAGTCCTTGATGTAAAGATGACATTGTCTTGTCTATGAAAAATTCCCTGGTGTAGCTTCAATAGTTTACTGTAGTCCCATGATGTAAGGATAACATTGTCTTCTCTGAAAGATCATTGCTGTAGCAACGATAGCATTGTTCTTTGTACTTAAGGGTAGCATTGTCTTCTCTAAAAGATCATCACTGTCGTATTGTCTTCTTCTCTGAAAGACCATTGCTGTAACAACAATAGCATAGTCCTTGATGTAAGAATAGCATTGTCATCTCTAAAAGATCATCACTGTGGCATCGTTTTCTCTGAAAGATCACCGCTGTAGCAATAATAGCATTGGCCTTGACTTAAAAGGTGGGACATGGGGGTCGAAACTGATAACATTTTGTTTACAATCCCATGTTAAAAGTCATGCCATAATTATATTGAAAGGGCATCACTTGTAAAGCCTAAAAAATCAAAGAATTACCCAGTTTTCTGCACTGTTGCTATGGAAACAATCCAATATGGCCACCAAAACTAAATATTTCAAACTCCTAAACCTTTATATCTATAACAAGTAGAAGTAGCCTGTTTCTACAGACATGTTTTACAACCTGAATTGTTTAAATTGACACAGAAAGATCCCCATAAATGTATCCAGCAATTTTTAATTCTAAAAAAACAGGATTTTGGCCTATTTTGGACCCATGTCTCACCTTAAGGGTAGCATTGTCTTCTCTAAAAGACCATCACTGTAGCACTGACTTCTCTGAAAGTTCATTGCTGTAACAACAATAGCATAGTCCTTGATGTAAGAATAGCACTGTTCATTGCTGTAGCATTTTCTTCTCTGAAAGATCATTACTGTAGCATTGTCTTTTCTGAAAGATCATCGCTGTAACAACAATAGCATAGTCCTTCATGTAAG
>CM060318.1:28539984-28547484 GCA_030674155.1 Stramonita haemastoma
GGTCAGCTCTCCATGGATTTCAGGCGATATGACGATGATGCATTGGGGGACGGGATAACCTAGTGGTCAGAACATTGCGCTCGCAATTTGACGACCCGGGTTCGATTCCCGTTCCAGGGATTTTTCCCCTGGAGTTAACATCCGTGCTGACTCCACTCCCCCCCCAAAGTCCTTCGGATGAGACTATAATCCGAGGTCCCGTGTGCGAACGCACGCAGAACATGTTGTGCACACGTTAAATCCTGTAGGCCATCGCGTGCCGGTGGAAACATGACACGATTTACAAAAAAAACTGCATACACAAGGAAACTGGATGTAAAAAAGCACATTGAGTGCTTATTTCATTATCCTCGATATAAAAGAATAAAAGAAATAGATAAATAACAAAAAATAAAAATAAATAAATTGGGCGTGGCTGGGGCGGAGAGATCGGCATGAGTGGCATGGGTGCTGCCGAACAGTAGAGTGACAGAAAATGAGGCAACTAACTACCCAACCAAAATGAAATTGCAGTTTGTTATTTCTGAGGGACAAAGAACACTGCCACGACATTAAATTTTTTTTTTAATGAAAAAACAAACTGGGAGCCTTATAGATTAGATCAGAGTTGTTTGTTTACTAGATCATAGTTTTTTTTAATATTTTTCTTCCAAATTTGTTTGGAGTAACAAATGCCGCGCGGAAGTGTTTGTATTGGCATTTTCTGTTTGGATAGTGTTTAAAAAATTAAAAAAAAAAAAAAGATTTGGTCTTAGTTCATATCATTATTTGACTATCTTTGTCATCTTTGACATTTATTTATTTTTTTATTTTATTTTATTTTATTTATTTGTTTTATTCTTTTACATCGAGGATAATAGAATAAGCACTTATGTGTTTTTTCCATCCAGTCCCCGTGTGTATGCAGTTGTGTAAATATTGTCATCTGTTCCCACCGGCACATAATGGCCTACTCTTACGAAAAGCCGAACAGGATTTAACGTGTGCGCAGGATGTTCTGCGTTTGCACACGGGGTCTGGGTTTACAGTCTCATCCGAAAGATTTTTGGGGAGAGCGGAGTCAGCACTGATGTTAACTCCAGGGGAAAAAAACCACTCGATCGGGAATCGAACTCGGTCGTCAAATCGCCAGCGCAATATTCTGACCATCAGGCTATCCCGTCTCACGTTTTGTTCTCTGTGCAGTGTTGGAGAATGGGCAGCAATTGTTTGAACAATTGGTGCATGTGTACAAAGACCAGGTCATCAAACTGCAGGACCTGGAGATCAAGAATGATATGATCAGGGTAGGACTCTCTGTGTGTGTGTGTGTGTGTGTGTGTGTGTGTGTGTGTGTGTGTGTGTGTGTGTGTGTGTGTGTGCGTGCGCGCGCGCGTGTGCGTGTGTGTGCGTGCGTGCGTGCGTGTGTGTGTGTGTTGTGTGTGTGTGTGTGTGTGTGTGTGTGTGTGTGTGTGTGTGTGTGTGTGAGACTGTGATAGGCTCGTTCAGGTTAACATTAACAAGCGTTTGCGCAAAGGGTAGTATACATATCATCCCCATCATTTCTTCTTCTTGTTCTTGTTCTTGTTCTTGTTCTTGTTCTTGTTCTTGTCTTCTTCTTCTTCTTCTTCTTCTTCTTCTTCTTCTTCTTCTTCTTCTTCTTCTTCTTCTTCTTCTTCTTCTTCTCCTTCTTTTCTTCTCATTATCATTACTATTATTATTGTTGTTGTTATTGTTAACATTACAATCGTCATCATGATTGTTCATGCTTACTAACAGTAATAGCTAAAAGGTTTATTGTGACAATTAAAAAAAAAAAGATGATGATGATGATGATGATGATGATGATGATGGATGATGATAATTATGTTATAGTGTACTTAATTGAGATAAGAAGTCACAGCCTTTACTTTTGGCCAATACAGTCAAAGGTTAGGGTTAGCGGGACAGCAACGTTTCCTTGTTTCAGGATATTTTTTGGCCTGCAAACACTTATTAATTCTGACCAGTATTCCTGTATAAGTCAAAAGCCTAGACATGTGGAAAAGGTAAAACACGATGATACGTGGTTCTACAGGCGATTTGTAAGAATCAAAATGGTCAGATAACGATGGTTGCTGTCTGAGAGTTCGATGAATAAGGAGAAGACAGGGTCAGATAGAAGAATAACAGTTAATAAAAGCTTGACGAACTCTCAATGCAACCGCAAAATGTTAGCTAGCTGAGATTGATGATAAGTGCGGACTAAGACATGTTGGTATGCAAACAGAAACAGAAACACACACACACACACACACACACAACACAACACACACACACACCACACACACACACACACACCACACACACACCGCGCGCCGCACCCCCCCCCCCCCACACACACAACACACACACACACCACACACACACACACACACACACACACACAAACACACACACACACACACAACACACACACACACACACACACACACACACACACACACACACCACACACACACACACACACACACACAACACACACACACACACACACCACGAAAACGACAGTTTGCCAAGGTATGGAAAAGTTGAGTTAGGGCAGAAGGAAAAGAGGCAGACCACCAAACATCCTGCATTGCCAACGTCACTGAGGTCAGTGGTCTGGGAGGGAGGGCTACAGGAGATTGTAGAACTCAGCTCCTACCGTCGACGCTGGCGATAGAGACAGACATGGGGACACATCGCATCCAGTTGTAGCATGTGCTTGAGGTTGATACATACAGTCATTAGGGTCGTTTGTCAGCATCAACTCCAAATAACTTCCACGTGGTATGATATGAGCTCTAGGTTGTATCCTTATCCTTATCATCATCTTTTATCTTTTAAAGTTATCATCATTACGACCATTATTCAATACTGCTGCTGCTGCTGCCGCTGCTGCTGCTGCTGCTGCTGCTGCTGCTGCTGCTGCTGCTGCTGCTGCTGCTGCTGCTGCTGCTACTACTACTACTACTACTAGCTGCTGCTGCTGCTGCTGCTGCTGCTGCTGCTGCTGCTGCTGCTGCTGCTACTACTACTACTACTACCACTGCTGCTGCTACTACTACTGCTACTATAATTACTGCTGCTGCTAATACTGGTACTACTGCTGCTGCTTCTACTACTTCTACCACTATTTCTTCTACTACTACTACTACTTCTACCACTGTTTCTTCTACTATACTCTTGCCACTGCTACTTCTGCTACTGCTACTGCTACTCCTCCTCCTCCTCCTACTACTACCACTACTACTATACTACTGCTGCTGCTGCTGCTGCGCTGCTGCTGCTGCTGCTGCTGCTGCTGCTGCTGCTGCTGCTACTACTACTACTACTACCACTACTACTACTACTACACTGGTGCTCAGCAACAACTACTGCTACTACTACTACTACAACGACTGCTACTGCTACCACTACCAAATAGTACTACTGCTACTACCACTACTACTACTGGAATGATGTTGTTACTGTGGCTGTCAAATCATAACATTGTTAGCTGTTTTATCGAATGATAATAAAACACAATATGATGTTAGCTACATATACAGTTTATCGTCTGTATCACCATCTTGTCATGATTTATGTCGTCCTTTCGTATTACCATCATTGCATCATCCATTATCCTGTCCTTTCGTATTACCATCATTGTCATCATCCATTATCCTGTCCTTTTCGTATTACCATCATTGTCATCATCCATTATCCTGTCCTTTCGTATTACCATCATTGTCATGATCCATTATCCGTCCTTTCGTATTACCATCATCGTCATGATCCATTATCTGTCCTTTCGTATACCATCATTGTCATCATCCATTATCTGTCCTTTCGTATTACCATCATTGTCATGATTATTGTCCTGTCCTTTTCGTATACATCATCGTCATGATCTATTGTCCTGTCCTTTTCGTATTACCATCATTGTCATGATCCATTATACCGTCCTTTTCGTATTACCATCATTGTCATCATCCATTATCCTGTCCTTTTCGTATTACCATCATTGTCATGATCTATTGTCCTGTCCTTTTCGTATTATCATCATCGTCATGATCTATTGTCCTGTCCTTTTCGTATTACCATCATTGTCATGATCCATTATATTTTGTTCTTTTCGTATTACCATCATCGTCACGATCCATTGTCTAGCCCTTTTTGTTTTTTGTTGTTGTTGCTGCTATTGTTATTGTTTTGTGGGGCTGGCTGGGCCGGGGTCAACTCTTTCCCATTGTGCTGCAGAAATCGAATGACTACAAGGCGAAAACAGAGATCGTGCACAGACATATTCAGTGCATTTCTGTGGAACTGCAGGAACTTCAAAACATCCTGCTGCCCCGGGAACTGCATCAATTGGTCAGCAAGCTTAGTTCCTCCGGCCCTTCCCCTGTATTCCCTTCTTCTGTCTGAGCTGGTTGGTTGCTTGGTTGCTTGGTTGGTTGGTTGAGTGGGCTGCTGGGTAGGTGGGTAATTGTTGGTTAGTTGGTTGGTTGGTTCTTTAGTTGGTTGGTTGGTTCTTTAGCTGGTTGGTTGTTTGGTTGATTAGTTGGTTGGTGGATGAGTAGGTAGGTGTTTGGTGGTTTGGTTGACTGGTTGGTTGGTTGGTTGGTTGGTTGGCTGGTTGGTTGATGGGTGGGTGGGTGGCTGGTTGGTTGGCTGGTTGGTTGTGGTTGGTTGGTTGGTTGGCTGGTTGGTTGGTGGGTGAGTGGGTAAGTGATTGGTTGGTTTGTCCTGTTGGTTGGTTGGTTCATTGTCATATAAGTCTTTTTATTGTTATATTACGATCATCTTAATCATTACTATAATCATCGTGATTATGATGATGTTTATCGTGTTGTAAAATTGACGACCATGCAATGATAATGACAATTGACGACTATGACACCGATGATGATGCAGCTGATGCCGTGATGCACTGATGCCGTGATGATGATGATGATGATGATAATGATGATGCGACGAACGAAGACGACGACGACGACGACGACGATGACGATGATGATGATGACGACGACGACGACGACGATGATGATGATGTCTAAGATGATGACGATCAGGATTGTTTTTTTCATACTGAATTCTGCTAAGGAGTAACCAAAACATTAGTAGGCTGAATTTTCCTGTGGCAACAATAATGTCTCCATAGAGTGGTGATTAATTTCATAGGAATATGTTCTGATACTATATGAACGCACTCGTGTGTGCGTGTGTTGCTGCATGCTTGAGTGCGTACATGCGAGCTTTGTGTGTGTGTGTGTGTGTGTGTGTGTGTGTGTGTGTGTGTGTGTGTGTGTGTTCTGTGTGTGTGTGTGTGTGTGTGTGTGTGTGTGTGTGTGTCTGTGTCGTGTCTGTGTCTGTGCACGCGCAGGGCCATACCAAGAACACCCCTCCAAAAACAACAACAACAACAACAAAAAACAAACCAAAACCAAAAACAAAACCACAAACAAAAAACCCCCACAAAACTACAAGCAAAAACAAAACTCCCACAAAATCAAAAACAACAAAAATAACAACAACACCCCCCCTCCCCCTGAAAACAAACACCCCCTCCCCCCAAAAAAAAAAACACCAACCCCAACAAACAAAACAATCCAACAAACACAACAAATAAACAAAAAAAGACCCCACCCCAGTAGATATAAAGAATTTTTTTACGCTCTATCATCACTCAAAAGACTCCTTCAGTCACATTGTGGGTTGTCCTTGGCCCTCAAGGGGTGGTGGTGCGCATCTATCAGTTTCCTCCACTTTCAGCTCCTCTCAGCTGCTAATTAACCCATCCCATCCCATCCATCCCAGCCCAGATGGGGGAGGGCAAGCTGGTGCTATTCATAGCAGGAACTTGACCACACTGGACTTAGGTAAAAGGAAAGGGGCACGCTAAATTTATATTGTTGTGCCAAGAATCTACAATGTTACTACTAGGAGCGGTGGAGAGGGAGAGAGAGAGAGAGAGAGAAGAGAGAGAGAGAGAGAGAGAGAGAGAGAGAGAGAGAGAGAGAGAGAGAGAGAGAGAGAGAGAGAGAGGGAGCACATTCACTTGACTGAGTGATGTTGGATTTGTGCGCTGTGGTTGGTGACCAAAGTATTTTGACTGGACTTGACTTGTAATGTGTTGTGCTGTGTTGTGCTGTGTTGTAATGTGCTGTAATTTTGTTGTGTGTTGTGGCAGAAAGTGGTGGCTGAGGAGCAGATTTTGCTGAAGCTGCAGGTGAGGGAAGCAGTGGCCATAGAGAAGGCAAGGCTGGCCTCACTACAGACCCCTGCAGGTGACAACATCAACACTCTTTGTTTAATTAATTAACACGCTTTTTGGGGGTCATAATGATGGGCATGTAGTGTCATGCTTTGTAGCTAGTCTAGTTGCTCTTGCGTCATCATATCGAATCGTTTTTTTTTTTATACTGTATTGTATGGTTTGTTTTGTTTTGTTCTGTATTTTTTGACAGAACTGTACTATGCTGGCAAACCTACCGATCTATCTACATACCTCCGTTACCTACCTGTCCTACCTACATGCATACTTGCCTACCAACCCACATAACTCACCAGACTGTTTACCTGCCCACTTACTTACTTACTTACTTACATACCTACCTGCTTACATGCCTACCTACCTATCTACTTACTTAACTAATTATCTCTATACGAGCCTATCTATTTATGTACCTGATATCTATCTATATACCTACCTACACACTTACCTACCAACCCACTCACCTGGCTTACCTGTCTACCTATATACCAGCCTATCTAACTACTCCCCCCCCCCCCCCCTCTCTCTTTCTCTCTCTCTCTCTCTCTCTCTCTCTCTCTCTCTCTCTCTCTCTCTCTCTCTCTCTCTCTCTCTCTCTCTCTCTCTCTCTCTCTTCTCTCTCTCTCTCTCTCTTTTGTTTTGGGAATAAGTTTGATTGTTGTGACTTAAAAAAAAAATCTTGATGAAGGCTGTATTCACATTTCATGTTTTCAATTTTATTACACAAGTTGATTGTTAATGAGTTTCAGTAAATCTGATTCCAACATTTCAATGTTTTGTACTCTGTGTGTGTGCAAGTATGTGTACCCTAATTATAACGTGTAGTTATTCATTTTTATGAATATATAAGCTATTAACAAAGATTGGTCAGGATATTATGTATAAACTATGTGTATCTTACTTAAAATGTTGTAGATGTTCATTTTTATGACTATAATTATAAGAATTTGAGAATTGTGTTACACTAGTTAGTGATATCTCTCTCTCTTCTCTCTCTCTCTCTCTCTCTCTCTCTCACTCTCTCTCTCTCTCACTCCTCTTCTCTCTCACTCTCTCTCTCTCTCCTCTCTCTCTCCTCTCTCTCTCTCTCCTCCTCTCTCTCTCTCTCTCTCTCTCTCTCTCTCTCTCTCTCTCTCTCTCTCTCTCTCTCTCTCTCTCTCTCTCTCTCTCTCTCTCTCTTCTCTCTCTCTCTCTCTCTCTCTCTCTCTCTCTCTCTCTCTCTCTCTCTCTCTCTCTCTCTC
>CM060318.1:28577484-28587484 GCA_030674155.1 Stramonita haemastoma
TGACTTGCTTTCATGACTTTTTTTCTTTGAGGCTTTTTGTTTGCTTGCTATTTTATACCTATTTAGCATTCTTTGATTTTTTTGTTTGTTTGCTATTTTATACCTATTTTAGCTTCTTTTTTTTATGCCATTATATTTTTTTGCTTGATTTGAATTTAGTTATGATATTCCGCGCGTTATTTTTCAATTGTTTATTGGTTTTTGCAGTATCTTTTTATTTTGAGCTTCTTTTCGTGTTTTGTGGCGTAATTTGCGATTAATTTGATTTAAATTGTTGTTGGGTGGGGTTTTTTCCAGCCTGGTTCAATGCACGCGTTGTTTAAACTTTACCTTATAATTGTATCAGTGATTTACTCCACGTGTTGTTATTTTGCAGTCATGTTGTGGCTTTGTGCAAGGTTAGGGGCTTTTTTTTGTTGATAGTTCATTTCCTTTCCGTGATTTTCTTTTTGGAACAGAGTAATGGTGATTTGAACACAGCAGCATGTTCTCTCTCTCTCTCTCTCTCTCTCTCTCTCTCTCTCTCTCTCTCTCTCTCTCTCTCTCTCTCTCTCTCTCTCTCTCTCTCTCTCTCTCTCTTATGTGTGTGTTGTGTGTGTGTATGAGTTGTGTGTGTGTGTGTGTGTGTGTGTGTGTGTGTGTGTGTGTGTGTGTGTGTGTGTGTGTGTGTGGTGCGCGCGCGCGCGCGCGCGCGCGCGGTGGTGTGTGTGTGTGTGTGTGTGTGTGTGTGTGTGTGTGTGTGTGTGTGTGTGTGTGAAGTCGAGTCAAGTTAAGTCAAAATAATGTTTAGTGAAGGTAAAAGATTAAGTTTGCACGACTTTTTTTTTTTAATGCAGTCCTCACAACAGAAAAATGAAGAAATTGACATGCAAAAAAGCAAACCAAAAAAACCCTCCAAAAACAATGTTAATCGATGTTAAAAAGAACTAGAAATTGAAAACGAGAGAGAAATTTACCACTCACTATATAGAATAAACAAAATCAAGACAAAACAACACGTGCTCAATTCAGGAGAGACAAATAGTAAAGAAAACAAAATAATGAAGGTTAATAAAGTAACCTTCTGCAAAGCAAATCCTAGATGTAAAATAATTTCGAAAAAAAGGAAAGATGGTCTTTCAATTCATCTCTGAGGTTATTTTTCAAAAGTTTCTTCAACTTTCGTTTTGAAGGAGCTGATTTTTTTTTAACAGGAGGTAAATTATTCCCTGATGCTCCTCCTGACTAAACAAGGCTTAACTTGGTAAAGATTTTTGCGAGGCCTGGGAAAAGCAGCATATGGGAAGGTTTGTTTTCTCAAGAGCACAATGGTTAGAAAGAAAAGTAGCTAAAACAAAACCCAACAATTGAAAACAAATAAATTCAAAAAGAAAACCTATAACAGAGCATGAATAGCAGACCTGAGTCATGTCCACGAGTACAAAAAACAAGGCTTTCTCATCAGAGACTATGTCATGACCTCCTCTGCCCCAATGTGTTCAGAGCTTTACGCGGCCAGGGCCAAAACTGCCCGGACCCCAGTGAAGGCGCCTGGACTTTCTGCACTGTATGTATGGCATCAAGAGAACCAGTCACTCCTGGGAAACCCCCCAGACCAATGGTCAGCCCCACCCACCGCCGTATTGGAAAGCCCGGGCCCGCCTCCAGCCCTACCCACCGCCGTATTGGAACGCCCGGGCCCGCCTCCCAGAACCTCGTCCTCAGATTCCTTATGCCCCCGTATGAGCACTCCCTCAGTCATGAGCGAATACCAGAGGCCCGTAGTAGGAGCTGAGCTCTTCTTCAAGCTTCGCTCCGAGGCAGAACTGAACTTGAAGAACGAAGGTATCGACCTCAATGCGCCCCCCGAGCCAGTGAAGAGGGGCAGGCTACCCTCCAAAAGCGGGAGGAGGTTCGCTTCAAAGTTTGGGCCATCTGGTCAGAGCAAGGTGTGTTGTTCTCATGGCTGTGTTTTCCCGTTCAATTACACTCCCCCCCCCCACCCCCCCTACCCACCTCACCCCTTCTGTTGCCGAAAAATGTTATAAGGATCAATGCTATTCTTTTTGTGCGTGAGTATTTTTTGTTGTTGCTTTGTTTTATATTTTCGCTCCTCAGCCAGACCTCTGAGGTTCACCAATGGTGAGATTTGTGTGTATACGACCGTCCCCCCCCCCCCCCCATCATTAAGGTAGCCACATTCCGACTTCGGGGGAAATAGATTGGCATTGAATATTTTAATTTTGTATGGATAGTCGGGAGTTGCCTCTCTGGTTTTTCCAATTTTCAACTGTCGTCGGTTCTTTTGATGTGCGCAAGTTCGTAAGCACATGAGTCCGGCTGGTTTAGAATCTCCTCCGAAAGACAGACATTCAGTTTGATTTTCCCGTCAACGTGGGAAGATATGGTAAGGCTGGGAATCGAGCCCAGAACCTCGCGGCTTACTTGTTAGGTAGGTAAATGTCTAAACCGTCCTGCCTGCCACCTTCTTTCTTTTTTGTGTGTATTTAAAAGTGACTCTTTTCCCTCTCTTCCTTTTCCAGATCAGTGGAGTGTGTTGTTGTGATATAGATGATTTCTTCAGGAAGGACTGAGATATGTGTTCCTATCGCTCAAAGCCACCCAGAAAATGTCACTATGATGTCTCACACTGACTATCCCAGCAGACAAATTGAAATTTAAAAAGTCAGTTCTTTATTTTTTCTCGCATGTTTTGCTTGTGATAGACCAAAACAAAACAACACCTCCTTGAAGAAAAACTCTTCCTTTACACAAATCTAATAATCTTTTTGAGTTATAGTTTCAGGTTTTTTAAATTTTACTGATTATTTTATGATGATGATGATGGATGATGATGAAAGATTATTGTTATTATTTTTATTATCATCATCATCATCATCATCATCACCATCACCATCACCATCATCATCATCATCATATCATCATCATCATTATTATTATTATTATTATTATTATTATTATTATTATTATTTTATTATTATTATTATTATTATTATTATTTCTTTAAATTAAAAAAAGTTATATACAATTTTTGCATAAAAAAAATATTTATACGTGCTTATTTGTCTGCTGAATAAGATTCCTGCTAGTCTACTCCTCCTTTTTAACACAGGAGAAGTGGATGCATAATAACTGATTCCAATTATGTGTGTGCACAGAAGTAAGAAAGAGCCAATGAAAGCAGTTCCACGTCCGCCAGCTCAACCTGTTAAAAAGAAACAATCAGCTAAACCTGAGCCCAAGACAGAGTAATACAGTAATCTCTCTCGTCTCTGTCTCTGTCTCTGTCTCTCTCTGTCTCTCTCTGTCTCTGTCTCTCTCTCTCTCTCTCGTCTCTCTCTCTCTCTCTCTCTCTCTCTCTCTCTCTCTCTCTCTCTGACTCCAATGCATTAACTGTTGTTGTCGGGAGCCTGGATATAGCGCAATGCTGCTCTCTCCTAGTTAACAGGAAATTGTGACGCTCCACCTCATAAGGAGTTGCATTGCACCAGAGGTCAATTCTTAGTTATTGACATGCTATTAATTTGCAATGAAATGGCTATACAATAAAAAAAAAAACCAGACTGAAAATCGAACAATTGTATCAAAAGTTATCACAAATTGAAATGATAAACTGCAGGAAATGTCAAAATGAGAAATTGACAAGTTTAGCATCCTAGCAGGTGGTCAGAATAAGGGCTTCGCTATTTTCAAAGCATGTTTAAAAACAAAAGGAAACAGAATTATACCTTGCTATTTCACCACAAGGTAGAATAAGTGCTATAGTTATATAATCCATCAAAATCTCAAAATTGACAACCTCACCCCCACCTACCTTTAATAACTCCTAGCGGAAAAGTGGATTATGTGCTAAAGCGACTCGACTCATTCCGTGGTGGAGAGTTACAATTGGGGTCTGGTCTGCTCTTGTGTGGATGTTGCTGTATCTGTTGGCCTTGCAGTTTGGCCTTCCTGATGCATGGTTTTGGTTCCAGAATAGCTGCTAGACCAATTCACCTACTCTTGCCTTATGCCCTCCTTTGTATCGGACTCAACAATTTCATTGCCACACACGGTACAATGCCAGGGTTTCCGCTGTAGAACGACAACATGACTTGTGTTGAGAGAGGAAAGAATAGGGGGCAAATTTTGTGGCACATTCAGGCCTGCAAGGCGAACAGAGGCCCCAGTGAAGAAAGACAACGACTAGGTGGGAAGTATACACACTGACTAGAATGGAGGCTGCTGCTGCTGCTGCCTGCTGCTGCTGTTTTTATGATTTCTGCCTCAGCTTTGAAGTTAAATCAGCAACTGGACTGGGCTTTTTTTCTCTTCAGTTTGTCAGCTTATTTGTGGTTTATATTAATCACTCTTTCAGCTTTTTTGGGGGGCTAGATCTAGACTATAATGTTCGACTGAATTAAAAAAATTTTTTAAAAAATTATTTTTGCATGATTGTGCCTTAAATTGTGAAGAGAGAATGTGTGCGTGAAAAAGAAACTACTACAATAATAGTCAAACTCTTTCAGCACGATCAAGGTACCAGTGGTAACGAAGCACGAAGAGGGAGAACCAGGCTCCTCACTTACCGCTGAAATGAGCATGGAGCAGTCAGTACAGCTGTCCGCCAAACCTTCCACACAAAGAAGAGGAGGAGAAGAAGAAAACAGAGCCCCTCCCCAAAGAGCGGGGACAAGAGAAAGAGCAGGAGCCGCAGTTCCTCAGTGACAAAAAGCAAAAGCAAAAAAAAAACCAGCAAGAAGAAGGGCAAAAAGAAAAGCAAGGACCGGAAACGACCAGCGACGAAAAAAGTTGAGAAGACGAAAGAAGAAAGTGAATGCCCCACGATGCCGGTAAAGATAACGGTGGAGAGGGTGAAAGAAGACAGTGGACACCCTACTATGCCGGTACAGATAACGGTGGAAGGGGAGAAAGAGGAAAGTGGATACCCCACTCTGCCAGTGAGTGTATCGGTGGAGGGTGCGGAGGAAGGAAGCGGGAGCCGCACTCAGCTAAGGGCGGAGGAGGAGAAAACAGACAGCAGTGAAACAGCAGAGGGATCGAGCCTGGAGGACAGAGAGGGGAGCAGCGCTGATTTAGCGAAGAGGAAGGCAGGGAAAGGAAGGAAAGAATGCATCGAAGAAAGGATTTCTCAAAGGTTCTTACAGGT
The DNA here is from genome assembly GCA_030674155.1 of Stramonita haemastoma. NCBI lineage: Eukaryota > Metazoa > Mollusca > Gastropoda > Neogastropoda > Muricidae > Stramonita > Stramonita haemastoma. The sequence goes on from CM060318.1 coordinate 28,582,634, forward strand.
GATGACTGGAAAGGACATCAGTGTGGAGGTGGAGGGGGAGGGGGAGGGGGAGGAGGAGGAGGACAGCAAGGAGGTGACAGAAGAGGAGACGAACTTCGTGAAGACTGGCATTGAGAGCTTCAACTTGTTGAGGGAAATGACGATGATAGAGCTCATGAGGATGGACATGCAGGGCATTTTCTCGTCCCTAGAAAATGTGAACTGCTTTTGGGAGGTGAGTGATACTGGCTGTCTTTTTTCTGGTGGTGTGTGCCCTCTCTCTCTCTCTCTCCCTCTGGTGGTGTGTGCCCTCTCCCTCTCTTATCAAATTATTTGATTTCCAAGCACATCTAATCGTCCAGTATAACTCTGACCTAAGGTGTGAAGATTGCCGCAGAAGGTACATTTCTTTATACTTTGGCTTTTTACCTGTCAACCAAGCAAGACCTTGCTGATCACAATCTTAAATAGATGAAACAAAAAATAGATTTTGAACTATCAGACTGTCTGGCAGGCTACAGAACAAACACAGGAACAACAGATGTGTTTATTCATTCTCTAAAACATCATTGAAAAGATGAAATACACGAATGGAGAACTTTTTTTTTATTTACCTTCATAGACTGCAAGAAAGCCTTTGACAGTGTGATTAACCGACATCGTTTTAATTAATACAAAGTAGAAAATGAGCTTTTCAAAACATATTTTTCCTAACCCTTTTACGTTATGAAGAACAAAAGGCACTATCAGATGCATCAATCAAAACTATTTTAGCATTTAAAAGGAGCTAGACAAGGATGCATCCTCTCACCTCACTTTTTCACTATAAACACGGAGCAAGTCACTAGAGAGTCTGATGATGAAGACACGGGCCTCAAGACAGGGGCAGAAATACGGCAAAGCTGCAATATGTTGATGATACAGCACCACTAGCCGACAACATCACCAACATGAAGAGAGTATTACACAGAGTAGATGTAGCAGGAAGAAGAGGTAGTATCAAGCTCAATGCTAAGAAAGCAAAAGTGCTGCATGTTGCCAGAAACAGTTGCAAGACAAAGTATGAAATAAAGAGTAACAAAACGACTGAAGAAAATGTCGAAGACTTAAAACATATCGGCTCAATCAAAACAAAAGTAATGACGGATCATGTACCAAAGATATAGAAACAAGAATAGGCATGGCTAAAAGCAGAATGATTCAACTAGATAACTTCTGGAAAGATCATAGCATTTAATGCTTGAAATGGCCCTTCATGCTATATGGCTGTGAATCCTGGACACAAAGAAAAGACTATGGAAAAAGAATCGAAGCAGCTGAGAGGTGGTATATTTTTTTAAAAAGCCTTCTCAGGATTACTTGACAGATAAAAAGAACAAACTTTAACGAAAGCATTTTACATGAACCGTAAACAGCAAGAAAAGTTCTACCGTCAATAGATTAAAGGGAACTCAAAATTAAAATGTCGGCCAAAATCAAGAAACAGACCTCACAAATATAATATTTTAAGGCAAGACCGAAGCAAAAAGAAAAAAAATGGCAGAAAGCTAGCTTCTCTCAACGGCAATATCACCAATTTCTGTGACATGAGAATCCATGAAATCTTTGATTATTTTTTTCATCGTCTTCCCTTTGTGTTGAGTACTGACAGTCATATAAAGCATGATAAGCAATGGAGTGTACTTGTTGTTTTGCAAAGAGGCTTAATACTGATTAAGAAAATATCAACAAAATATTATTTCAAAGCTCGTCCACATTTAAACGGTGGCCTCGTTACAGAGACTTGTACTAATAACCGACAAGGCTTTTGTCCTAGGTCCATCAATACATGGGGGCGGGATAGCTAAGCGGTCAGAGCACTCCTTTCCCTAAGTCAAAGTTCAGCAACATCGAACATGGTTACCTGTTGGAGGGGTGACCGTTTGCGCGCCTTGGCTATAGTACAGTCCCCCTCCCCCCCCCCCCCCCCCCCCCCCCCCCGAGTTCACCCAGCTGTAAATGGGTACCTGCCCTCTTTAGGGTCAGGGAAGTAAAGCAGCGAGGGAGAGGAGATGGGCCCCACCCTCAGTATATTGGCCTCTAAAGAAGCTGAGGTCTCTGACTCCTTACTCCCCTACGACCACATAGGTTATGAGACACCTTTACCTTTATCTTTTTACCTATCAATACATGTTAGGCCTCAATACTTCTTTTACACCATCATCATTATATTCACTATCATCCTCCTCCTCTTCCTCCTCCTCATTATCATCATCATCACCATCATATTTACCATCATTATTTTCCTTTCTACATTGCCTACTGATTTTATTTTGAACAAAAATATATGTTCAGCACGTATGACGATACTTTTTGCACATTGTGGCTACCATCTGTTTGCTTTAGTGGTTTCTGTTGATCAAGCAGAGAATACCTTGCTGACATTCTTCACTTTTCCCCTGTTACCAGAGCACTGCTTGCCATAAACACGCCATCATAAACATTGGAAACAAAATTCAGGCAGGCAAGTATTCAATACTTTTTTTGAGTCTGTCTGTCTGTCTGTCCCTTGTTTCACATTCTCTCTCTACCTTTTACACATACATGCATACACACGTATATACATGCATACACACGTATATACATACATACATACATACATATATATATATATAATATATATATATTATATATATATATATATATATATATATATATATATATATATAACCCTATATCACCAACATCGCTGAGATCAGTGGTCTGGAAGGGCTACAGGACTTCACAGAACCCATCAGAGACAGAGACCTCAGAAAGATCCACACCGCAGCAAACGAAGGGGGGGGGGGGGGGGGACGGATAGCCGAGTGGTCAGAACATTGCGCTGGCAATTTGAAGACCCGGGTTCGAGTCCGGTCGAGGAAATTTTCTTCCTGGAGTTAACATCAGTGCTGACTCCACTCTCCCCAAAAGTCCTTCGGATGAGACTTTAAACCGAGGCCCCGTGTGCGAACGCACGCAGAACATCTTGCGCACACGTTAAATCCTGTTCCGCTTTTCGTAAGAGTAGGCCATCGTGTGCCGGTGGGAACAGATGACAATATTTACAAAACTACATACACACGGGGAACGGATGAAAAAAAGCACATGATTGCTTATTCTGTTATCCTCGATATAAAAGAATAAATAAATAAATATACGAAAAGAGAGCCAAGCGGAAGGCATGTACTCCATCCCCCTCAACAAGCCACATCGCATCAGATGCAACAGAGACTGTCACTCCCACATTGGACTGACCAGCCACAGCCGGCGCTGTCGCTGAACAAATGACCTTTCTTCTGGCGCGAATTCCATAGTCGATACCGACTGACGGAGGCCTACCCATATATATATATATATATATATATATATATATATATATATATATATATATATATATATATATATATATATGGGCACATGTCTAACAATCTCCAAATTAGAATTGTCCAAACACTTACCTTTTATCAAACTTGTCTGCAGACGCACTTGATAACAGTTTTTCAATAACAGCAAATTATCTCTAAGAGTTGGATTCTGGGTACATGATGATGATGATGATGATGATGATGATGATGATGATGATGATGATGATGATGATGATGATGATGATGATGACAACGTTGGGATTTCAAGACGGAATACAAACTTGCCAGAAAGCTAAGATCGGAGTACTGGAAATGACCAGTACGTCATTGGTGGTTTCATTTGTTGATGACACGACCTACAGGACGTGTGCAGGGTAGTTGTCAGACTTTGGCCACGAGCTTTGTCGTTGCAGAGTTTGACGACTTTAAGGAATCCATTTCCACGGCCTTGGACGATTTGAGGCACTACGAGGCTGAGCAGGAGAGTTTAGCACGACACAATATGGTAATGTCTTCTCTCTGTCTCTGTCTCTGTCTGTCTGTCTCTCTCTCTGTCTCTCTGTCTCTGTTTCTCTCTGTGTCTCTGTGTCTCTGTCTCTCTGTGTTTTTCTGTGCCTGTGTCTGTCTGTCTGTCTGTCTGTCTGTCTGTCTGTCTGTCTGTCTGTCTGTCTGTCTGTCTGTCTGTCTTCTCTCTCTCTCCTCTCTCTCTCTCTCTCTCTCTCTCTCTCTCTCTCTCCTCTCTCTCTCTCTCTCTCTCTCTCTCTCTCTCTCTCTCTCTCTCTCTCTCTCTCTCTCGCAATGTGACAACCCGGATTCGATTCCGGTCGATGAGATTTTTCTCCTGGAGTTTACATCAGTGGACTCCACTCTTCCCAAAAGTCCTTTGGATGAGACTTTAAACCGTGTCCCCGTGTGCGAACGCACGCAGAACATCTTGCGCACACGTTAAATCCTGTTCCGCTTTTCGTAAGAGTAGGCCATCGTGTGCCGGGGAACAGATGACATTTACAAAACTGCATACACACGGGGACTGAATGAAAAAAAGCACAAGAGTGCTTATCCCATTATCCTGGATATAAAAGAATAAATCAAATCAATCAATCAATCAATCTCTCTCTGTCTCTGTGTCTGTCACACAGTATGGTAACTATGCCACATGTTCTTGTTTGTACCTGGTAGCACAGTGTAGTGACTATGGGTTGTCTATATTGATATTGTTGATTGATACAGAGCTTGACTATGGATTATTGATATTGTTGATTGATACAGAGCTTGACTATGGATTATTGATATTGTTGATTGATACAGAGCTTGACTATGGCTTATTGATATTTTGACTGATACAGAGCTTGACTAAGGATTATTGATATTGTTAATTGATACAGAGCTTGACTATGGCTTATTGATATTGTTGATTGATACAGAGCTTGACTATGGGTTGTCTATATTGATACTGTTGACTGATACAGAGCTTGACTATGGCTTA
>CM060318.1:28594984-28597484 GCA_030674155.1 Stramonita haemastoma
GCACCAAGAAGAGCTCAACCTCCTCATCGCTCTGCAGCTGTCGTGAGAGAGAGAGAGAGAGAGAGAGAGAGAGAGAGAGAGAGAGAGAGAGAGAGAGAGAGAGAGAGAGAGAGAGAGAGAGAGAGAGAAGAGAGAGAGAGAGAGAGAGAGAGAAGAGAAACAGAGATAAGAGAAGAAGGCTTATGAAGAGCGAAAGAGATAGAGCCAGAACCAATATCAATGATGTTGCTTTGAGCCCGCCGACCACATAGGCCATACATATCAGGGCTATCTCACTCGTCACATTTTAAAACCCTGAGAGAAAGACAGGGAAGGGGGGGGTGGGAGGTGGTGGGAGGTGTGGGGGTGTGGGGGTGGGGTGGGGGGGGGGACGGCGGAGGTGGAGGATGCGGGGAGGAGGTCGATCCAATCCATCCTATCCATCCATCCATCCATCCATCCATCCATCCATCCATCCATCCATCCAATCCATCCAAAATTTTATTTCCAGATGGTACATTGAGTAAGCAATAAATTATTTTATTTTATTTTTCATCAAGCCATCTATCTAACAAAAGGGAGGTCAGGGAGCGGGAGGTAGGTAGGTGGGGAAGGGCAGGAGGGAAGCTAGGAGAGGGGGTGGTGGTGGTGGTGGTGGTAGGGGAGGGGCAGAGGGAAGCGGGGCGGGGGGGGGGGGGGGGAGGGGGGCGCAAGGGGAGGAGAAATGGGGAAGGAGGGAAAATTAGGGTTGACGGGATTGAGTGGTGTGTGTGTGTTTTGTAGTTGTTGTTGTTGTTGTTGTTGTTGTTTGTGGTGTGGTGTTGTGGTGGTGGTGGTGGTGGTGGTGGTGGTGGTGGTGGTGTGGTGATGCTTGTTGTTGCTGTTGTGTTGGTTCGAAGCTTACTCAGAAGAAATGACACCAGTCATCCAGGCTAAGAGAAACGCCCTGACAGCAGCAGACAAAACCAGTCCCAGCGAGCAGAACCTTCAGGTTTTTCTGTGATGCTCACAGCAAAGTCCAGCAGTGTGCCAGGAAATGCGCCAACGACTTTTGGCTTCAGCTCTGCTCCTAGATTCAGATCGTAGTTGACACAGGCAACATCAAGGCGATATGTGAGGGCATCAAGGAGGAATTGGGCCCAAAGCAATTAATCCGGCAGATGAAGGTATCTACCTCTGATCCTGGTCAGACGGAAAGCTCTTCAACCTCTCCTCTCCAGCTGAGGTTCCTGCGTGACTTCTTTTTTGCAGACGATGTAGCAGTAACCACCCACTCAACTGAGGAGCTGCAGCAGCTCATGACTCGCTTCGGCGATGCTTGTCAAGGCTTTGGGCTTACCACTGGCTTGAAGAAAACACGAATCATGGAACAGGATGTTGACTCTCCCCCAGCCATAAGCATCAATGACCATGAACTGGAAGTCGTCCATGACTTCGTATACCTGGGATCAACTATCTCAGACACCCTCTCACTTGAAGCAGAGCTCAACAACGCATCGGAAAACCAGCTACCATTCATGACCAGACTGACAAAGAAAGCATGGAACAATAGCAAGCTGACAGAGCACACAAAGATTTATCCAGATCTACAGGGCGTGTGTCCTGAGCACCCTCCTGTACGGCAGCGAGTCGTGGACTTGGTGTGTCCGACAAGAGCGAAAGCTCAATGCTTTTCATATGCTTTGCCTCCGACGCATCCCTGAACATCACCTGGCAGGACAAGATCCCAAAACAATATTGTCCTGGAAAAAAGATGGATGCACCAGCATGTACACACTGCTGAAACAGAGACCTATGCACTGGCTTGACCATGTGGTGCCCATGGGCAATGGACGGATTCCTAAAGATCTCCCCTACAGAGAACTTGTGCAGGATAAACGTCCCACAGGCAGCAGACCACAGCTGCGATAAAAAGTCGTGTGCAAGAGAGACTTGAAAGTCCTAAACATCGACCAGAACAACTGGGAATAACAACAGCCCTCGAACAGTCAGCCTGGCGACAGACTGTGCAGAAAGATCTCTCTCTCCAAGTTGAAAGAGATACTTGCTCAGCAGCACGAGGCATAGAGAACGAGAAGAAAGGCCGGCTGCATGCAGACCAGGCAGCGACAGACCAGGGTCTGACTTCATCTGTGCCCTCTGCCATAGGGACTGTTATTCCTGTGTCGGACTGGCCAGCCACAACAGATGCTGCACCAGAATTAACGCCTAGAGTCCATCTGCGTAGTCTTCTGAGACTGAAGGACGCCTACTGTTTGGTTCTTGTTGGTGATGGTGGTAATGTTGTGGTGGTGCTTGTTGTTGTTGCTGTTGTTGTTGGTAGTGGTGTGGTATTAGTTGTGTTGTGGTGGAGTTTGTTGTTGTTGCTGTTGTTGTTGCTGTTGTTGGTAGTGGTAGGTAGTCTTGGTGGTGCTGTGGTGGTGTTTGTTGTTGTTACTGTTGTTGTTATTATTGGTGGTACTGGAGGAAATGGTGGTGGTGGTGGTTTTTGCTGCTGTTATTGTTGTTGTCGGTGGTGGTG
>CM060318.1:28602484-28604984 GCA_030674155.1 Stramonita haemastoma
AGAAAAACAAGAAAGCAATAGCTTTCTTTTGATATTATTTGGCGACAACAAATTGACAAGAAAAAGAGTCCGTTTTTCTGAATGTCAGGGAAGGATATGAACTCGAGAGAAAAAAGAGCCTCAAGCCTTCTTCAAACTGGGTGTCCTCTGTGAGAGATTTAAACGTAACAATGCTCATAATATTAATCAACATCTGACATCCTGCACATGGATTAGAAAGGGTAAACTGCGTTCATTTTCTATGAACATCATCTCTTTCATCAAGTAAAAAAAAAAAAAAAAGGTTAAACGTTTCATCCTGACAATTGATACCCTATCAGAACAGGAGATGCAGGGGTGGTTTAGTTTTTTTTTTTTGATTAATCAAGATCCTTCTGTATTTTATGAACACCATGTAGTCCAGCTCGCAAAAAAGCTAGGCATTCTCACGCGGAGTCCACACCACTAACACGTGTGGTGTCTGATGTATCCCCCAGGTCTCTCAGCTCCAGTGGGCAGTACCCCAGAGTGAAGAAAAACCTGGAAACTGCTCTGTACCGCAATGCCGTGCACCTGGCCAGTGGCGAAACCAGCGGCAGACTGGACACCTCCATGGCGGTGGTGATCACGCCCAGTGCCAAGCAGCCCGCCTTCCCCACCCAGCCTCCTCCGCCCATCCCCAAAGCTCACAGCATCTTACAGCTGCTGCAGGAATCCGGTGAAGTGGAGGAAGAAGAGGAGGAGCAGTGCAGCTTTCGGCAGGGCATGCTCAATACCACACAGATGAGCGGGGGTCAGCGCCCTCAGCCTCCCCCCCTCCCAGAGGTCAACCCCCCCAGCAGGATGCGTGGTGTAAGGTCAGCACTGTCCCAGCCCAGGTCAGGCAAGTCGGTCAGCAGGGGGAGGTAGGGGCGGCGCAGAAAGTCCTCTGGACGCCGATGGTCCCCGCGCCTCCGGCCAGGCCCAGGGCCCAAACAACGCCCCGCAAACTGCGTCGACCCACGTTCAGCCCTTACCCCCAAAGTGCAGGAGCCGTCACACGAACCCGTTGCGGCATCTTTCCGCCTGCCGGCGACGCCCTCTCTGCGTTATTTCTGCGCCCCTGACTTTGACGCCGGGGTGGAGCATTCTGGAGGCACCATCGTTCCCTTCCCCTCCCTGTTTCCCCTGAGGAAAAGGTCACCCTATCCCCCTGGTGGGCAGCCCTGAGGACACCTTCCTCAGAACTTCCCACCAGGACGGCTCCCTCCAGGCTGTCTCCTGCCACCAGACATCCCTGACCAGGAATCGCTGCGGATTTTTCTTCTTTGACCGAAGCCAAGCCTGTCATCTCCCGAGCAGCGAGTAAACATCACCGGCTGCTGCAGCTAGAAGCTGAGAAGGAACGCGACATGAAGAAGAAGGAGGCTGAAAGAGGGATCCAGCCTGCCCACGTGGCGGCCTTGAAAGAGTACGTGTCCACTCTGCCACAGGCGGTCACAGAAGAGCCCACCCTTCAGCAGCAACAGCAGCAGCAGCAGCAAGAGCAACAGAAGCAGCATCAACAACAGCAGGTGGTGAAGACGGTGGCGGCTATCCATCAGCAGCAGGTGAAGGAGCAGGCAGCAGTGCTGAAGATGGGCGAGGAGCAGCCCAAAGGTGCCGTGCAGAACGTGCTGACATGGGCTCACCAGAACAACGTCCACCCCCCTGCCAAAGTCTACCAGGCCCCCGCTAAAGGCAGCCTGAGGACCAAGAGGATCAAGCAAGACATGTAAGCTTAAATTAATTAAGCCAGCAGTCACGCTGAGTGAGTTTTGGTAGAGAGAGAGAGAGAGAGAAAAAAAGAGAGGAAGCTGTAAGAGTATGTATGCGCTGTTCCGAAGCGTACCATATAGGTTCGTGTGTGTGTGTGTGTGTGTGTGTGTGTGTGTGTGTGTGTGTGGTGTGTGTGTGTGTGTGTGTGTGTGTGTGTGTGTGTGTGTTTTAAGGGAAATAATTATCACAACTTGTCAAGTACTAGTATCTCATCTGTGCGATTGATCTCACTTCTGATCTGAAGCTTTTGAGTAGTGTTGTATTGTATTGTATTGTATTGTATTGTATTGTATTGTATTGTATTGTATTGTATTGTATTGTATCGTTTTGTATTGTATCGTTTTGTATTGTGTACCCTTTTTCAGTCACCACAAACTTCTCTATGTGACATTCGGGCTGCTCTCCCCGGGAAGAGTGCGTCGCTACAAGAGGAGAGTCACCCCATTATTCCTCTTTTCTTTTCTCTCTGCATGTGTATTAGTTTTCCTATCAGAGTGGATTTTTTTTTTTTACAGAATTTCCCTCCAGGACAACTCTCTAGTTGCCGTGGGCGCTTTTACATGCACTAAATGCCACAGTGATGACCATACATTTTTGTGAACGAACTTCACTGGCTCTCTATATTTAAAAATCTATCAGTGTTCTGTTTGCCTGTTTCTGTAGTTTCTGCTCTTAATCTGTTTGTGTCTGTTTCTCCCCCCTCCCCCCCACCTCTCTCTCTCTG
>CM060318.1:28609984-28612484 GCA_030674155.1 Stramonita haemastoma
TATACAAGAAGGGAGTTAAGGCACTGGCGGGTGTGCCCTTGAAGATGACCAGGGAGAGGGTAAAAATCTCCCCCCTTAATTCACCAGACGCTGTCAAGATTCGAACCCACGACCTCAAGGCCCCCATGCCATGAGATTGGAGTTGAACGGTCCCAACCACTTAGCTAGAGTGTCCAGTCAATGCAGGCAGGATGTAAACTCGAAGCTTGTTGTTGCTCTGTACTGTGCATGCCTAAGGTTCATGATGATCGATGGGGGGACGGGATAGCCTAGTGGTCAGAACACTGCGCTCGCAATTTGACTACCCGGGTTCGATTCCCGTTCGAGAGGATTTTACCTCTGGAGTTAACTTCAGTGCTGACTCCACTCCCTCCCAAAAGATCCTTCGGGTGAGACTATAAACCGAGACCCCATGTGCAAACGCACGCAGAACATCTTGCGCACACGTTAAATCCTGTTCCGCTTTTCGTAAGAGTAGGTCATCGTGTGCCGATGGGAACAGATGACAAAATTTACAAAAAAACTACATATACACAGGGACTGGATGTAAAAAAAGTACATGAGTGCTCATTCCATTATCATCAATATAAAAGAATAAAATTAAAAAAAAATCTACATGGGTATATACAAGAAGGGAATTAGAGCAGAGCAGGCAGGATGTAAACTCGAAGCTTGTTGTCGCATGCTCTATACATACCTAAGGTTCAGGATGATCGATGAGGATGTATATACGTTTTGTGAGAATAAGATCTATAGCACCTATGATGACATGTTGGTATAACGTTTGCTGTTGTGTGTTGACCATGCTGGTGTACCAGCCTCTGCAGGGTCAGGGGCGGCCAGGTCCAAAGGGCCCGTGGTCAGCGGCTCGCCCCTACCGTGGCCGCGTCATCCCGGAGTGCCGACTGCTGTGTCTGGACATGCAGCAGACCTGGCGGACAGCCAACAGGTCAGTGCAGTACAGTGCAGAACAGTGCACTATAGTACAGTGCAGTACACTATAGTACAGTATACTACAGTACAGTATAATACAGTAAAGTACAGTGCACCATAGTACAGTATACTATAGCACAGTACAGTACACTACATTACAGTACAGTACACCATAGTACAGTACACTACGCTACACTACAGTACAGTACACCATAGTGCAGTAAGTACACAAAAGTACAGTACAGTACACTGCAGTACACTATAATACAGTACAGTACACTACAGCACACTACAGTAAACTATAATACAGTACAGTACACTGCAGTACAGTAAACTACAGTACAGTACAGTACACTATAATTCAGTACACTATAGTACAGTACACTACAGTACACTACAGTACACTATAGTACAGTACACTATAGAACAGTAAACTATAGAACAGTACAGTACACTACAGTACAGTACAGTACACTATAGTACAATACAGTACTGTACAGTATAATACAGTTCAGTACAGTACTGTACAGTACAGTACACCATAGTACAGTACAGTACACCATAGTACAGTACAGTACAGTACACTACAGTACAGTGCACTACAGTACAGTACAGTACACTATACTATACTACAATACAGTATACCATAATACAGTACAGTACACTATAGTACAGTACACTATAGTACAGTACACTATAGTATAGTACAGCACAGTACACTACACTACATTACATTACAGTAGAGTACACTACACCATAGTACAGTAGAGTACACTACACTACAGCACAGTACAGTATAGTACAGTTTAGTACACTATAGTACAGTACACTATAGTACAGTACACTATGGTACAGTAAACTATAGTACAGTACACTATTGTACAATACAGTACAATACACTATAGTACAGTACACTTTAGTTCAGTAAACTATAGTACAGTACACTATAGTACAGTCCACTATAGTACAGTACACTGTAATACAGTACACAACAGTATAACACACTATAGCACAGTACACTACAGTACAGTACAGTACAATACAGTACACTGCACTACAGTACAGTACAGTACACTACACTACACTACAGTACAGTACACTACACTACAGTACAGTACAATACAGTGCTTTACACTGCACTAAGTACAGTACAATACAGTGCTCTACACTACTCTACAGAACACTATACTACAGTACAGTCCAATACAGTACACTACAGTACAGTACAATACAGTGCTCTACACTACACTACAGTACAGTACAATACAGTGCTCTACACTACAGTACAGTACAGTACAGTACAGTACAGTACAGTACAGTACACTACAGTACAGTACACTGTCCTACTGCAGAGGGGGTCTGTTGTGTTGAAGGAATCGCAGGACATGTAAATTTCGGTAGATATGATTAAAGGCTTTAAGTTTAAGGCTACACCCACAGCCAGAGCTGTTGTGAGGCATTGGCGTGAAAGAACTAACCCACCCCTTCCTTCCTTCCTGTCTGCTGGTCAGGACTCTGGAACTGATGAGGAACAATCAGCTGAAGAACGTGGTGACACAACCTGGGT
>CM060318.1:28614984-28619984 GCA_030674155.1 Stramonita haemastoma
TCCCCCTTGGAGTTTAACATCAATGCCAACTTCACTCCCCCCCCCCCAAAAAAAAAAAAAAAAAAGTCCTTCGGACGAGACTATAAACCAAGTGCTCCGGGTGCGAACGCACTCTGAACATTTTGCGCACAAGCTAAAACCTGTTCCGCTTTTCGGAAGAGGAGGCCATTGTGGTACCGATGAGAACCGATGACAACATTTGCAAAAGCCGCAATCACAGGGGGGCTAGATGTAAAAACAAAAAGCAGATAAATGCTCATTCCAGTATCCTCGAAAAAAAAAAGATGAAAAGATGATAAGTGCTGTCTTCCATTGGCTACACAGAAATGGAGATGCTGCCATTCTATTGCATTTGAAACAGGTTAAAAAGAAAACTTCAGTTACAGTTTTTCATCTTGATGTGTGAAGTATTCTTTTGAGATTAGGAAACCTTCATTCCTTTACACATTACTATCTATTCATTGCATTTCTATTCAATTTCTCCTGTTTATGTTTTTGATGTAATTGATTTTTACGAATTATTTTCATACACTGTTTTGAAAGCAACACTGCATTTTTTTTTTTTTACTTTTGAGGGAGTTTTTTTTTTTTTAGCGCTTTTTAAAAGTCTTCGTAATGTTTGTTAGATTTACATATAAAATAATGTGGCTTATTTCACCTTTTTTTACATGAAAAATAATACTGACTGTACGTGTTTTTTATAAGATGATACTGACTGTACGTGTTTTTTATAAGATGAAATAAAGATCTGACCAAAACGGTGGTGTTATTGTAAAGCTGTTTTTTTTTCAGTATTTGTGTTTTTTTATCACACACACACACACGCACACACACACGCACGCACGCACGCACGCACGCACGCATGCACGCACACACACACACTCACACACACACACACTCACACACACATACACACACACAAACACACACACACACTTGCACGCAAATATGCACGCACGCGCGCGCACGCACGCATACATACATACATACATACATACATACATACATACATACATACATACATACATACATACATACATACATACATACATACATACGCACGCACGCACGCACGCACACACGCACGCGCGCGCGCGCACACACACACACACACAAACACATACACACACACACACACACACACACGTGCACGAAAACTAATAACAACAATGGAAACATATACAGAGCATTTATTTTCAGAAAAAAAACACAACTATTTCAGTGCTTTCCGAACAAAACCCAAGTCACACACTCATTTTACCACAATCTTCACTTCCATATTTTACACACAGTCCCGCCTCGGTGCATGCAAAAACAACAATAACAACAACACACAATACACACACATATACACACCCATGCTTGCACTCACGCACGCATCCACGCACCCACGCAGCGACCCCCCCCCCCCCCCCCCCCCACCACACACACAAAGTAACCGTGTCAATTTTAACCCCGCACTTAACCGGAGTTAAAGAGGACCCTCATGTATGTTCCATGCGTTGGTAGTCAACAGGACCTCCTGCTACTACCACACACGTTTTAAAATAAAAGGGTCTTGAGCACACCTTGCAACACAATCTGTAACGATTTGACCAATTAATCAGCATCCTTTTGCTTAAAAAATCTGAGATGTTGAGAAATTATGATTGCTGTTTACTTTTCTTTCTTTCTTTCTCTTAATTTAATTTTTTTATTTTTTTTATCTTAGTGATCTATCTGCCGTTTTGCGTCACAGGGACCTACCTATACAGGGACGGGATAGCATAATGGTCAGAACATTGCGCTGGCAATTTGACGACCCGAGTTCGACTCCCGTTCGAGGGGATTTTTTCCCCTGGAGTTAACATCAGTGCTGACTCCATTCTCCCCAAAAGTCTTTCGGATGAGACTATAAACCGAGGCCCCGTGTGCGAACGCACGCAGAACATCTTGCGCACACGTTAAAACCCTGTTCCGCTTTTCGTAAGAGCAGGCCATTGTGTGCCGGTGGGAACAGATGGCAATATTTACAAAACTACATACACACGAGGACCGGATGAAAAAAAGCACATGATTGCTTATTCCATTATCGTCGATATAAAAGAATAAATACATAAATAAATAAATACTTCCTATGTCGTCGAGAATCGTATGTCCACATTAATTGATACTACAACCTCATGCAAGCGAAATAAGGGATCAAACATCACACATAAGCAAGGGATATCGAAACTGCTCTTTTGACTTTCTGGGGGCAGGTGCGTTATCTCATAGATCCACTCTGCGATTTGTTTTTTTCCGTGTATTGGTAGAAGTATAATTATAAAATAATTATATTCCTGATTATTCAGAAACTTTGTCAGCCGCTTGTTAAATCCCTGGCCAAAGTCTGTGAGAATAATTATGGCAAGAAGTATTGCATTGTATCGTATCGTATTGTATTGTATACTACTTTAAGTCATGGCAGGTTTCTCTGTGTGAAATTCAGGGATGCTCTCTACTGGGAGAGCTCGTCGCCACAAGAACAGTGCTACCTTTAAATTTTCCTGTCTGCATATGTATTTGTTTTCCTATCAGAGTGGGTTATTTTCTACAGAATTTTGCAAGGGAAGTCTCTTGTTACCGTGGCTTCTTTTGCGTGCTCTAAATGCGTGTTTCACACAGTAGCTTTTAATTCATCGTCTCATTTAAAAGACTAGCACCCAGACCGCCACTCACGGACTTGTAGAAGTTTTGGGCACAAACATAGGGATCGAATCATCTCACACTTAAAACCCTGATTTTCGCTTTCTAAGCAGGTGCGTTACCTCTAGACCACCGATCCACCCGGACATTATTGTAATTACCCCCTTCATGGGATGATTAAAGTGTTTTTAACTTGAACCTTCACTTCAACTGTATAGACCACATAGATTATTATTCTATGCTGGGCTATTTTTTTCTGACATGTGTTTTATTCACTGACTGATGCTGATAAAGTCAGTGTAGGAATCTGGTGGGTACCGTGGGTTCATGATGCTGATAAAGTCAGTGTAGGAATCTGGTGGGTACCGTGGGTTCATGATGCTGATAAAGTCAGTGTAGGAATCTGGTGGGTACCGTGGGTTCATGATGCTGATAAAGTCAGTGTAGGAATCTGGTGGGTACCGTGGGTTCATGATGCTGATAAAGTCAGTGTAGGAATCTGGTGGGTACCGTGGGTTCTATCCCTCCCGTCTCCCGTGGAAGGATGGAGGATGCTTGAACTGTCTTTCCTTCACTGCCAGAGATTTTTTTAAAATTTAATTTTATCATTTAAAAAATATTTTAAAGAATTTTTTTTTAATGTTTATTTTTTTTTAATTTTAAAATTAAATTTATTTATTAAAATAATATTTTCCCTTCACTGCCAGAGATATTTCTGGTCCTGCAGCAGCGCTGCCAGTTGTCTGTTGAAAGGCTGGTAGAAGTCAGTCAGGATTTGTTGGGTGGCGGGTAACATGTCACCCACAGCCTTCTCCGAGGCCGATCTCTGGAAGGCACGTCTGCGAGACAGCACTCTCTCCATGTCTTTCTCGCCTAGGGGGCCTGAAAGAAAAAACAAACAAAACAAACAAGGATTATCTCCCGTTTTCTGTCTCGGGTTGGTTTTTTTGCTTGTTTGTTTGTTCGGTTTTTTTTTGGTTGGGTTGGGTTGTGTGTTGTCGGGGGTGAGTGGGTTGGGATAAGTTGGATTGGGTTTGGGTTGTGTGGTGTGGGGTTTCGTTTTAGGTCGTTTTTGTGTTCTGTGATGTTGTGTTATATGTTGTGTGTTGTGGTATAGATGTGTTATATAGCACCGTAATGTGTTTTGTTGCGTGTCAGTGTGTTAAATTAACATATGATTGCGTTGCATTGTATAGTGTGTGTGTGTGTGTGTGTGTGTGTGTGTGTGCGTGTGCGTGCGTGCGTGCGTGCGTGCGTGCGTGTGTGTGTTTGTGTGTGTGTGTGTGTTATGTGTGTGTGTGTGTGTGTGTGTTGTGTTTCACTAGATGGCGTTGTTTTCTGTTGTGTTGTTCGGCAAGTATATTTGAATGCATTGCATAATTGTATCATTTTGTACACTTTTCCCGGAATAAGCCAGAAAGCGGCTACCTTAATGGTGGGTCGAAACGGTCTCATACACAAAAATCTCACGATGGATGAACCTCGGAACTCTAGCCGAGGAACGAAGAGAGAAAAACAATGACAGTAGTTTAGTACAGTGCTTTGTATTCTTTTGGTTTAGTCTTGTCACAACAGTTTACTTTGTGTCAAGATCTTTTTGTCAGATTCTGGCTGCTCTTCAGGACACTGCCATATTGTGGCTTTCTCCTATTCTTTCTTTCCGTGAACCTGGAGGAGCCCACCCCTTGCCAGGTCCTACATTGCATGCTTGGTCTGTATATGTGAACTATTCTACTAGCTATAACTGATCCACTGTTTCACGAAAGGTGGATATAGGTTTTTAACGAGCATGGAAGATGTCATGTTAGCTTTTAAACATTTTTAATTATATTTTTTTTATACTACATTCACGTTGGTTTATAGTCTCATCCTGTAGTCTGGGTGTGACGATCGCCTGGTGGTTAAAGTATTGAGTTTGCAATCTGACAGTCCAGAACCGAGCCACCTCTGAGGCACCTGTTTGAGGGTATTTTTGCCCTCGAGTTAACATCAGTACCGACTCTACTCCCCAGGAAGTCTTTCCGGTGAGACTATAAACCGAGACGCCGCGTGCACACTCACACAGAACAGCTTGCACACACGTTAAAATATGTTCTGCGTTGCGGAAGAGTAGGCCATTTTTGTGTTGGTAGGAACGGATGTCAACATTCTGAAAATAAAAGGATACATACAAAGTGTGTTCAGACATGATTCCCGATGTCGGAATTCAGCTAGCTACCTTGATGGTGGGTAAAATGATCACATACGCCAAATGTCACCATTGGGGAACCTTAGAGCTCTAGCAAATTTGTAACTAGGACAGCTATACTACTGTGTAGCAAAACAAGCAGGCA
>CM060318.1:28627484-28634984 GCA_030674155.1 Stramonita haemastoma
CCCGCCCTCACGTCCCCCCTCACCACCATCTCCCCCTCAGGATGCAGCAGCAGGAAGCAAGGGTTCTTGTAGTCGCTCAGGTAGCGCGGAGGGGTCTTTTTTGGGTAGAACATACATAGTACATTAAATATGAAAAGATTATGCTATGCTTGAAGAATTATACAGACTGTTTTGGAATCAACAAAAAAAGTTATTTTCTAAGCTGAATTTTTACAACTCTGTTTCACATGTTTACAGATTGGAGCCATATCTATTGATATGCAGAAATGAAAATTATAGGCGCCTATTCAGCAGATTTCGCACCAGCTCCCATGATTTAATGATAGAGCAAGGGAGATATATGAATATACCGAAAGGGAAAGAAAATGCAAATGGTGTAACAAAATAGAAGACGAGTATCACTTACTTGATGTTTGTACATTATGTGATGATTTAAGAAAGAACTGTCTATCTAATGTTAATATTAAGGAAATGAATGATATGAATAACTACAAGAATCTGAGTAAGTTTTTCAACGACGAGGACTGTCTGCTAGATATGATCAAATATGTGCATGATTCTTTCTCCATAAGAGCAAGAACATAAATACATTACATATTATCTAAGAATCTACATCTTTTAAGAATGTTAAATACGTTTACGTTTGGTGTCAAATAAGTCTTGTTCTGACTTAATGGCAATAAAGCTTTCTGATTCTGATTCTATTCTCCCTACAAGAAGAATGTTTGTGATTTTACTTGGGTGAGTTTGCGGCTGGTTGAGGTGTTTGCTGACTTGTGGGTGCTCTTTGTGCTGTGATTGATGGGTGCGTGCTGATGTTTAGAAATCTGTGTTGAGCTTATATTGATGTTATTTTTGTGTGGTTATTGTTTTATATATGGTTTGTAACCCACCGGAATTTCTCTGTTTTTAGAGATAATAAAGTATTTTGAATTGAATTGAATTGAATTGAAGAAGTTATGTTCAGTTAGTGGTGGTGGTGTTGGTTGGTTGGTGATTGATGGTTGGTGGTGTGTGGGTGGTTTTGGTGGTTGGTGTGTGGGTGGTTAGTGCTGTGTTGTGGTGGTGGTGATTGTGGTTCTTGTACTTGCTCAGGTAGCGCGGAGGGGTCTTTTGGGTTGCAGAACATGCAAACAAGAAGAAGATGTGTTAAGTTTTAGTTGTGGTGGTGGTGTTGGCTGGTTGGTTGGTTGGTGTGTGGGTGGTTGTGTTGGTGGTGTGTGGTTGTGGGTGGTGTGTGTGTGGTGGTGGTTGGTGGTAGTTTGTTGTTGTTGTTGTGGTGGTGGTGGTGGTGGTGGTGGTGGTGGTTGTAGTGGTGAGGATGGTGGTGGTGGTTTGCTATTGGTTTTGAGAAAATTACGAATATTGAATAATAACTCTTTTGAATTATTTATTAAAATATTTGATGCCCAAATACAACCCATTGTGTTATATGGTGCAGAAATTTGGGGTTTGGATACAGCTGTAACACATTGTGAATCAGTGCACCTCTTTGCTTTAAAACAGTTTCTAGGCTTAGACAGACGTACACCCAATGATCTTGTGTATAGTGAAACTAATAGATATCCTCTCTCTGTTCATGCTGCTGTAAGATGCATTAGATACTGGATTAAGACTCTATATATATAAGGATGAGAACAGGCTACCTTTTAAATCTTACAAGATGCTTTATGATCTAGACGTCAAAGGGAAAAACAACTGGGCTACACAAATACGCACCTGTTTATGTGAACTTGGTTTTGGATTTGTTTGGCTCAATCAAGGTGTTGGAATTTGTAGAGAATTTATAAACGCTTTCAGGCAAAGATTGATTGATTGCCGATGGCAGCAATGGAATGATCATATTCAAACCAGTGAAAGATATCAAATGTATAGACAATTTATAAGTACACATAATATCAAACCTTATCTCAAGCTTGATATGGACATACATTTGAAAATAATTAATGTGTTTAAATTTAGACTTGGTGTATCAGACATAAATGTTAATAAATTCAGATACAGAGAATATAGTGTTGATGACCTCATGTTACTATGCCCATTATGTAAACAAGCACCTGGGGATGAAGTGCATTTTGTGTTATGCTGTCCAGTGTTAGAGGATGTTATGCAGAGTTACATCCCTGTAAAATATAGTAGGCAGGCTAATTCTTTTCGACTCTGTTTATTCATGGCGTCAAGTCAGCCTGAAGTTGTGCACAGCCTCACTTTGTATTTGTGTAAAGCTTTCAGAATAAGAGATATTTTATTATCGTAAGTCATATCTTGGTAACTGATTTTGCTGCTATATATTAATTCCTTTTGTTGTTATTGCTGTTGTCATAATCCAACACCAAAATACTAAGCAGTTTGGCAACCCCTTCATGTATGGACCAATGGCCTTTTTGTGAATAAATCATTCGAGTTCGAGTTCCCTCCCTCCCTCCCTCTCTCTCTCTCTCCCTCCCTCCTCTCTCTCTCCCCCCACCGCTCTCTCTGTGTATAAAGTATACCTAATTCAAAACCAAAACCTCACCATAGCCAACATGTCGTCAGGCAACTGGCTTCCCCGAAAATACTGATCCGTCATGGTGGTCCAGTCATACATCTCCAGAGGCTTGACCTTGCTTTGTCTCTTCAGCACGTGCATCCCGTTCAGGCCGTCATTGGGCTCGGGCATCATGTAGTCGCCCTCGGGATCCCCCTCTCCGATAATCTCCACCAGCTCCTCCTCCTCTTTCCCAACATTACCCTCTACACCCTCAGCGCCTTGAGCGTTGTTGCCTAGAATACCCGGTTCGTTGTTGTTCAGGTTTCTAAGCGCATCGTCCTGGCGTGTGAGGGTTCTGGAGGTGAGGGTGTTTTTGTTGAAGATTTGGAAGAGAACGGTGTCGCCTTTGAAGAAGGCCAGAAGAATCAGCAGGCTGAGGGAGAAGATGCTGATCTTGCCCACCCGTCTGATTTGACAGCGCATGACTGTTGTGGTTGGGTTGGGGATGGGGGTTTGGGGTGGGGGGACAGTGAAGATGGTTTTTTTAGTGAATAAAGGGGTGTACACGTGTGTGTTGTGTGTGTGTGTGTGTGTGTGTGTGTGTGTGTGTGTGTGTGTGTGTGTGTGTGTGTGTGTGTGTGTGTGTGTGTGTGGTGTGTGTGTGTGTGTGTTTATTTATTTATTTTATTTATTCATTTATTTTATTTGTCTATATCGAGGATAATGGGATAAGCACTTTTGTGCTTTTTTACACCCAGTCCCCGTGTGTATGCAATTTTTGTAAACGTCATCTGTTCCCACCGGCACACGATGGCCTACTCTTACGAAAAGCGGAGCAGGATTTGTGCTCAAGATGTTCTGCGTGCGTTCGCACACGGAGCCTCGGTTTGTAGTCTCATCCGAAGGACTTGTGGGGAGAGTGGAGTCAGCACTTGATGTTAACTCCAGGAGAAAACTCTCCTCGACCGGGAATCGAACCTGGGTCGTCAAATTGCCAGCGCAATGTTTTGACTACTAGGCTATCTGTCCCACTGTGTGTGTGTGTGTGTGTGTGTGTGTGTGTGTGTGTGTGTGTGTGTGTGTGTGTGTGTGTGTGTGTGTGTGTGTGTGTGTGTGTGTGTGTGTGTGTGTGTGTGTATGCACACACACAATAATATAACTATTATGTATAATATACACACACATATATATGTATAAATAAATAAATATATAGATATATACATGCATATATATATGTATATATAAAGACACACACACACACACACACACACACACACACACACACACACACACACCACACACACACACACACACACACCACACACATACACATATATAATATATATACTTGTCTGTCTTATGAGTGAAAATTCGTTGCGCTGCCGTTAAGCGCCTGACAAGGCAGGCCGAACACATTTAAATTCAGCTAGGAAAAAGTTGTTATATTAAAAAATTTTGTGGAAAATATGGCAGGAGAATAGACCAAAGAGGGCAGAACATAGACAATAAGGAGGTGACAAGAAGAAAAGGAACAAGGCAGAAACAAAGAGACGGATAGAAACTAGAGTGTTCCTATCACAGAATTTTCAGAAGGTGGGGTTGCTACTTATACTAAGGAGAGGAGATGGGCACCGCCCTCAATATGCTGGTCCCTAGAGAAGCTGATGTCTCTGATGCTTCGCTCTCCTACGACCACACAGGTTATGGGACATCTTCATCTTTACCTTACCTTTTACAATAAAAACAAAGAAAGAAGCAAACAAACCCCCCCCCCTCCCCCAACGCTGGTGATGCTGCTAACTATTTACTGCAATATGAACAGATACAGGTCAATATAACTTGATGATATCAACAAACTATTTGCGTCAAGAAAGCAACCACACAGAAACATGCTGACCTAACGTATGGTTTAATTACACATACATATTTTCAAAGAAAAGATATCATAGTTTCACCAACACAACATATGAATAGAGCAACAAAAGGCTCGGAGCCTATATTGTGTTCTTTTTCAAAATAATGCGCAAAACTAGGATTTTTTTTTGCAGTGATGAAAGAGCGTAGTAATTGTCATTTACAGGGGGGGGGGAAAAAGTAAAGACTGATAAATGGACAGAGTATCATCTATTTTCCATAACAGAAATCGTAACTGCAAAGCTGCCTTGGAAAAGACCAGAATTAATACGGATGTAAAAAGCCAACTCTTAAGCACTTTAATCATGTCTGAACTATTTCACTCTTCTACGAAGCTAACAGTTTAGTTGGAAAAAATTACCAGCAATTTGTTTTCGCCTAATAACGATATCGACACCATCACAAAGCAATTCAAAATGAAAAATGACCACACGCACGCACGCACGCACGCATACACACACATATACATACACACATACACACACAACGCGCGCGCGCGCACACACACACACACACACACACTCTCTCTCTCTCTTAACCACTAATGTTTAACACCACACGAAAAGGAACAACTTTAAAGAACAGTCAAAAATATAGAAACAAAATTAACATGAAACTTCACACCGATTTTACCACAATATTTATCAGTACAAGAAAAGTACTTACTATGTCCAGGCAAAAAAAAAAGTAGACAATATCACCTTTCAAGAACACACACACAAACACACACGCACAGACACAAAGACCTAGTCACTACACAAATCTTGTTCGTGTAGGCATCCTAACTAAACTGCATCTAAGGTGAAAATCGACTTCATTGACAAAGTCAGAGAGCAATAAACGCAGTGGGACAGCACGAGAGAACGGACTCACATGCTTAAGCACACACAGCGTATCACTATCGACCTTCGGCAGCTGCGCAAAATGTACTTCATTTTATGTTTATTTTGTTGTTGGTGTTTTTTGTTTTTTTCCATTTGTTTTAATTTTTTATTTATGTTTAATTCTCAGTAATTTATCGTTTTTATTATTTTTTACTTATGTTATTTTATTTTTTTTTCCAATATTTTATTTTATGTTTAGAACGGTAGTGAATGTCATATTCATGGTGTTTTTTTTTTTAGAGGGAGTGTGCGTTAGGTCTGGTTTTATTTTTGGTTGGTTTATTTTATCATTATTATTTTAAAAAATTCTTTTATGTCGAGGTTAATTGAATAAGCACTTTTTTTTTTTACATCCAGTTCCTGTGATTAGGTGTGTGTGTGTGTGTGTGTGTGTGTGTGTGTGTGTGTGTGTGTGTGTGTGTGTGTGTGCGCGCGCGCGCGTGCACATATGCGTTGTTATTGTTTTTATTATTGTTAATGTTATTTTCGTTGCATCCCCCAACTTGACACTCAGAGGGTCACCCAGAATATGCACACTGACACACTCCTTCCACCTGGAAATCACGGAGAGACAATACGCACTAGATGAAAATTTCGCCAGGATGACTGCTGTTAAGTCCCTCATATAAGCACACATACTTCGACTTCTGGCCATTTCTTTTCTCCTGGAAAGGAGAATGCAAGATATTCTGCTTAAAGCTTGTCAGGGCTGAAAACAGCCTCAACATAATACTATGATACCCAATCCATGTTACGCAATGTCAAAGCAGGACTAACAGTGCAATGCGAGCAGCCTTGGCTTTCATCAATAATACATATGTGTGTGTGTGTGTGTGTGTGTGTGTGTGTGTGTGTGTGTGTGTGTGTGTGTGTGTGTGTGTGTGTGTGTGTATGTGTGTGTGTGTGTGTGTGTGTATGTGTCTGTGTATGTGTGTGTGTTTGTATATATGTGTGTATGTTTGTGTGCGTGTGTGTTAAAATTTGACATGTTAATCTTTTTTGTGGACGGTTGCATGCATGTGAATGACTTATAATATATAACCGACTTTGATTTGTTGCTTTGCAGATTCGGCGCTATGTAAATTCCAAAACATCGCATTTATTCATCATCATATTGCATCATCTCATCATCATCAACATCATCATCATCATCATCATCATCATCATCATCATCATCATCATCATCATCACTTATATTATTCATTCATCATCTATATATTATCATCATCATCATCATCATCATCATCATCATTCATTCATCATCATCATCATCATCATCATCATCATCATCATCATCATATCATCATCACATAATAATAATAATAATAATAATAATAATAATAAATAATAATAATAATAATAATAATAATAATAATAATAATAATAATAATTATGACTGGCCAAGACTGTCTTACAGGGAACAGTAAGGGAAAAAGATAAAAAAATGTTATGGGTGGCGCTGCTCTTAATTAAAGCGACAAACTCTCTCCTGGGAAAGGAGACCGAATTACACGCAGAGAAATCTGGCGTGACTGAAAGTGGTATAAAATAAAATATTTTTAAAAAAAACCCTCCATGCAAATCCTGTAATGTAATATGGGTCTCGGTACCTGGCTTCCATCAATAACCAGCAAAGCGTTCAGCCTGACACAGTCTTTGCTTTGCTGTAGGCTGGGTTTCGTTACCTTATGTTTGGTTTTGTGTTTGAGCTGTGAACACTTTGGATTATTGTTTGGTATTGTTTGGAGTTTTGAAAAATTCAGATTGTGTGTTTATTTCTTAATGGGGGGGGGGGGGGGGGGGTGTCTTGAAAATATTCGCTTATATTGGGTTTTGTTTGGTCTTTCGAAATTCGGATTCTAGTTGGTTTTGACTGGTGTCTTAAATTGGATTAGTAGTAAGAAACTCGCGTAGAGCATGGCAGCAGAGAGTCCCCAGAGGAGAAGCCCCCGTCAAACAAGTGTTTCGGGCCTTTAATCTTCCTTACACTCTAGGGAGGCCGGCCCACATCCAGTTCATGACTCTGGATGTCTCTCTGCTGCCCCTTCATGTGTGTGATGAGTTCTGACTCGGATTCGATCCCATGATCTCTGAATATGCACACATTATGTTTATTTTTTATTGGATCTTTAAAAAGTTTAAATTATGTTTGATTTTGTTGGAGTTTTTGAAAATTCGGATTATGTTTAATTTTGTTTGATCTTTAAAAAAAAATCGGATTATGTTTGATTT
>CM060318.1:28639984-28642484 GCA_030674155.1 Stramonita haemastoma
ATATTGTGCTATCTTTTGGTGTATTGTCAGTAGTCTTTTTTAACAAAAAGTAGATAAAAATACTGTCTATGTATTGACCAATATTTAAAAATGTCTTCTCATAATCAGATGCTTCACAATTTTGCTGGTTTCCAAAAACGTGATTTTCTCGATTTTTCACCACAAATTCTGCACAGTGCACTCACGCTTTCAAAATAAAGACGGTTAGATTGCTTTTTGACATCTGTACTTTAGTCCAACAACATTTTATATTAAAACAAATTATCAGACATCTAGTAATCTTTAACTCACAGCTAAAATGAAGGCCAATTCTGAACGCTGAACCACACATACACATAATTATTCACACAGAAAGATGGTGGAATAAACGCAGCAGTAGGCTAAGGGAAATAGAAAGGAAGGGAAAAATCCATGAGCAAACTGTGTAGGCCCAGGCTAGCAGGGGTTAAGAATGGTCAGGAATTCTAGTCCTATCCCAGCTGAGTGTGTGGCCAGTAAGTCCACTTGAAAGCTGGGTCAGTTGACTAAAAATAGCTTCAGATTTGATTGATCTTATTCTATTTTATTTTGGGGCGCAATATAGAAGTTTTTGATACCTTTACAATTAGCGAAAAAGTCTTAGTTAAAGTAACAGGAAACAAGTTTGGACAAAACTAAGTTGAAAGGAGTAGAGTGCAGGAAAGAGAGGTGGTGATAACACATGTTAGATGTGACGCTCCACCACGAAATGAGTCGCTTAGCACATAACCCACTTTTCGGCTAGAAGCCATTAAAGGCAGGTGGGGTCAAGTTGGCAATTTTCAGATTTTGATTGATTATAAAACTATGACTTGTTATGAAATATCAAGTCATAACTTATCCTTTTGCTTTTAAACGTGCTTTTAAAATGCCCAAGCCCTCATTCTGTTATTCTGATGCTAAACTTGTCCATTTCTCGTTTTGTCATTTTCTGCAGTCTATCATTTCAACTTGTAATAACTTTTCATAGAATTGTCCTTTATTCAATCTGTTTTTTCTCTATTGTATAGCCATTTCATTGCAGATTAATAACATGTCAATAACTAAAAATTGACCTCTGGTGCAATGCGACTCCTTATATGGTGGAGCGTCACAAATAAGAAAAGGGAGAGGTTGTGATAACACATGTTATATAGGAAAAGGGAGAGAGGTTGTGATAACACATGTTATATAGGAAAAGGGAAGGGGTTGTGATAACACATGTTATATAGGAAAAGGGAGAGAGGTTGTGATAACACATGTTATATAGGAAAAGGGAGAGAGGTTGTGATAACACATGTTATATAGGAAAAGGGAGAGGTTGTGATAACACATGTTATATAGGAAAAGGGAGAGGTTGTGATAACACATGTTATATAGGAAAAGGGAGAGGTTGTGATAACACATGTTATATAGGAAAAGGGAGAGGTTGTGATAACACATGTTATATAGGAAAAGGGAAGGGAGGTGGTGATAACACATGTTATATAGGAAAAGGGAAGGGAGGTGGTGATAACACATGTTATATAGGAAAAGGGAAGGGAGGTGGTGATAACACATGTGATATAGGGAAAGGGAAGGGGTTGTGATAACACATGTTATATAGGAAAAGGGAGAGGTTGTGATAACACATGTTATATAGGAAAAGGGAAGGGAGGTGGTGATAACACATGTTATATAGGAAAAGGGAGAGGTTGTGATAACACATGTTATATAGGAAAAGGGAGAGGTTGTGATAACACATGTTATATAGGAAAAGGGAAGGGAGGTGGTGATAACACATGTTATATAGGAAAAGGGAGAGGTTGTGATAACACATGTTATATAGGAAAAGGGAAGGGAGGTGGTGATAACACATGTGATATAGGGAAAGGGAAGGGGTTGTGATAACACATGTTATATAGGAAAAGGGAGAAGAGGTGGTGATAACACATGTTATATAGGGAAAGGGAGAGAGGTGGTGATAACACATGTTATATAGGAAAAGGGAGAGAGGTGGTGATAACACATGTTATATGGGAAAAGGGAGAGAGGTGGTGATAACACATGTTATATAGGAAAAGGGAGAGAGGTGGTGATAACACATGTTATATAGAAAAAAGGCAAGGGGCTGGAGTGGCTGGTGCTGCAGTCAGGATGTGGGAGGGGGGGGGAGGGGGGAGGGGAGCTTGATCATACAGCCTGATTCTTGTGGATTGGCTTGTTCTGAAATTCTAAAGCTGCTAACGTACGTGCAGCATTGCTGTGTTTACTCTTTCGCTAAGCTACAAGGCACACATTAAAAAACCAACAAGACAGCTGTTGAGTTGCAAAGCTAATTTTCGATTGCGAAATAACGCAAAAGTACAGTAACGCAGTGTTTTCAGATAATGTTAAAAACCCTAGCTCACTCAGGCTTTTAAACTTTTTTTTTAAAAGGGTATGGTTAAAAACTTGTTAAAGCTGGTACCCGTTAGGTTGAAGTGTCTTCATTATACTTTGCTATTTTTTTTATATTATATTG
>CM060318.1:28652714-28655214 GCA_030674155.1 Stramonita haemastoma
AAACTAACCTAGTATTGTGAGTGGACACAATGGGTAGTGTTTGTAAAAAAAGAAAGAAAAGGTGATGGTAAGGAGAGAACATAAGGAAGGATTTCATAAAGCCCATGTGTGTGGTTTGACCCCTTTACTAAAAACGTTTCTTCTCATTCTGAGTTGTTCTTCCTCGTCATAAAAAAAAAAAAATGTCAGAATATTTTATACTTTTATATCGAGGATAATGGAATAAGCACTCGTGTGCTTTATTATTATTTTTTTTTTACATCCAGTCCTCATGTGTATGCAGTTTTGTGTAAATATTGTCATCTGTTCCCACCAGCACACGATGGCCTACTCTTACGAAGAAGAATAAGAAGAAGAAGAAGAAGAAGAAGAAGAAGAAGAAGAAGAAGAAGAAGAAGAAGAACAAGAACAAGAACAACAACAACAACAACAACAACAAGAAAAAGAAGAAGAATGGATGAATGGATGAATGGATAAATGGATGAATGGATGGATGGATGGAATTTACATATAGCGCTGAATCTTGAAAAGCAAACAAATCAAAACACCTCACCTCACCGTAGGAGGGTAGTAAACAGTTGTGTTTTTTCCCCCTTTTTTTTTAAAGCCAGTTCTTGTTCTTAGCACAGGAGGGTATAACACCTAGCCAATGATATCTCAAGTATGGGAAGAATTTTCTATAGAGTTGATGCAGAGAGAGCAACACTGCTGGCCTTAAGTTAAATGCCAAAGTGTTTACTATGACAGAAAGATAAGAAAAACAAGAAAGCAATAGCTTTCTTTTGATATCACTTGGCGACAACAAATTGATGAATAAAAAGAGTCCGTTTTTCTGAATGTCAGGGAAGGATATGAACTCGAGAGAAAAAAGAGCCTCAAGCCTTCTTCAAACTGGGTGTCCTCTGTAGAGATTTAAACGTAAGACTGCTCATAATATTAATCAACATCTGACATCCTGCACATGGATTAGAAAGGGTAACAGTCTTCATTTTCTATGAACATCATCTCTTTCATCAAGTTAAAAAAAAAAAAAGGTTAAACGTTTCATCCTTACAATGATACCCTATCAGAACAGGAGAAACAGGGGTGGTTTAGTTGTTTTGAATTAATCAAGATCCTTCTGTATTAAAATTATGAAGACCATGTAGTCCACCTCACAAAAAAGCTAGGCATTCTCACGCGGAGTCCACACCACTAACACGTGTGGTGTCTGATGTATCCCCCAGGTCTCTCAGCTCCAGTGGGCAGTACCCCAGAGTGAAGAAAAACCTGGAAACTGCTCTGTACCGCAATGCCGTGCACCTGGCCAGTGGCGAAACCAGCGGCAGACTGGACACCTCCATGGCGGTGGTGATCACGCCCAGTGCCAAGCAGTCCGCCTTCCCCACCCAGCCTCCTCCGCCCATCCCCAAAGCTCACAGCATCTTACAGCTGCTGCAGGAATCCGGTGAAGTGGAGGAAGAAGAGGAGGAGCAGTGCAGCTTTCGGCAGGGCATGCTCAATACCACACAGATGAGCGGGGGTCAGCGCCCTCAGCCTCCCCCCCTCCCAGAGGTCACCCCCCCCCAGCAGGATGCGTGGTGTAAGGTCAGCGCTGTCCCAGCCCAGGTCAGGCAAGTCGGTCAGCAGGGGGAGGTAGGGGCGGCGCAGAAAGTCCTCTGGACGCCGATGGTCCCCGCGCCTCCGGCCAGGCCCAGGGCCCAAACAACGCCCCGCAAACTGCGTCGACCCACGTTCAGCCCTACTCCCAAAGTGCAGGAGCCGTCACACGAACCCGTTGCGGCATCATTCCGCCTACCGGCGACGCCCTCTCTGCGTTATTTCTGCGCCCCTGACTTTGACGCCGGGGTGGAGCATTCTGGAGGCACCATCGTTCCCTTCCCCTCCCTGTTTCCCCCTGAGGAACAGGTCACCCTCATCCCCCTGGTGGGCAGCCCTGAGGACACCTTCCTCAGAACTTCCCACCAGGACGGCTCCCTCCAGGCTGTCTCCCTGCCACCAGACATCCCTGACCAGGAATCGCTGCGGATTTTCTCTTCTTTGACCGAAGCCAAGCCTGTCATCTCCCGAGCAGCGAGTAAACATCACCGGCTGCTGCAGCTAGAAGCCGAGAAGGAACGCGACATGAAGAAGAAGGAGGCTGAAAGAGGGATCCAGCCTGCCCACGTGGCGGCCTTGAAAGAGTACGTGTCCACTCTGCCACAGGCGGTCACAGAAGAGCCCACCCTTCAGCAGCAACAGCAGCAGCAGCAGCAAGAGCAAGAGAAGCAGCATCAACAACAGCAGGTGGTGAAGACGGTGGCGGCTATCCATCAGCAGCAGGTGAAGGAGCAGGCAGCGGTGCTGAAGATGGGCGAGGAGCAGCCCAAAGGTGCCGTGCAGAACGTGCTGACCTGGGCTCACCAGAGCAACGTCCACCCCCCTGCCAAAGTCTACCAGGCCCCCGCTAAAGGCAGCCTCAGGACCAAGAGGATCAAGCAAGACATGTAAGCTTAAATTA
>CM060318.1:28657714-28667714 GCA_030674155.1 Stramonita haemastoma
AGGCCATTGTGTGCCGGTGGGAACAGATGACAAGATTTATAAAAAAAACTGCATACACATGGGGACTGGATATTAAAAAAGCACACGAGTGCTTATTCCATTATCCTCAATAAATAAAAGAATAATAGATAAATAAAAATAAAGAAATAGTACATGATGCCTCTTACAGTCCCCCTGATTTCTGTTAGATTCAAACCCGTGACCAGTGATTTTAAAACCACTCGACATTAAGGTGTCTGTGTTGTATCCCGTAAAGGCCGTCTTGTATTTTTTAAAGACCATGTTTGTCAAAGATAGTAGAGTATTGGTGTTTTTATTTGCATGTATTCATATTGTTTATTTCTGACCATGCAGGTACAAGACAGGGCTGGTAAAGACTCTCCTCATTGGACAGTGGTAAGTTCATATTCCATTATATATATATATGTATATATATATAATATATATATATATATATATATATATATCAATTTATATATATAATTTCATATAATATAAATCAAGAATGAAAAATGTTTCTTTTATTCCATTATATATATATATATATATATATATATATATATATATATATATATATATATGTATATATATATATGTATATATATATGTATGTATATGTATATATATGTATATATATATATAATATATATATATTATATATATATATATATATATGTGTGTGTGTGTGTGTGTGTGTGTGTGTGTGTACATATACATACTTTGTTTTCTTTTTTATTCCTCGGCTCGTGCTCCGAAGTTCACCAATGGCGAGATATTGCGTATGCGATCGTTTTTGCCCACCATGAAGGTAGCCGCAGTCCGACTTCAGGGATGTATGCTGGGTATGTTCGTGTTTCCGTAACCTACCAACAGCTGCCAGGAATAACAGGATCTTTATTGTGCATATTTGAACTTCTACCTGTGTATATACATGAAGGGAATCGAGGCACTGGCAGGTGTACACTTGAAGATGACTAAGGAGATGGTAAAAAATGTCCACCCTTAATTCACCAGACGCTGTCAAGATTCGAACCCACGACCTCAAGGCCCCCATGCCATGAGATTGGAGTTGAACGGTCCCAACCACTTAGCTAGAGTGTCCAGTCAATGCAGGCAGGATGTAAACTCAAAGCTTGTTGTTGCTCTGTACTGTGCATGCCTAAGGTTCATGATGATGGATGGGGGGACGGGATAGCCTAGTGGTCAGAACACTGCGCTCGCAATTTGACGACCCGGGTTCGATTCCCGTTCGAGAGGATTTTACCTCTGGAGTTAACTTCAGTGCTGACTCCACTCCCTCCCAAAAGGTCCTTCGGGTGAGACTATAAACCGAGACCCCATGTGCAAACGCACGCAGAACATCTTGCGCACACGTTAAATCCTGTTCCGCTTTTCGTAAGAGTAGGTCATCGTGTGCCGATGGGAACAGATGACAAAATTTACAAAAAAAACTACATATACACAGGGACTGGATGTAAAAAAAAACCCCACATGAGTACTTATTCCATTACCATCGATATAAAAGAATAAAATTAAAAAAAAATCTACATGGGTATATACAAGAAGGGAATTAGAGCAGAGCAGGCAGGATGTAAACTCGAAGCTTGTTGTTGCATGCTCTTGTGCATACCTAAGGTTCAGGATGATCGATGAGGATGTATATACGTTTTGTGAGAATCAGATCTATAGCACCTATGATGACATGTTGGTATAACGTTTGCTGTTGTGTGTTGACCGTGTTGGTGTACCAGCCTCTGCAGGGTCAGGGGCGGCCAGCTCCAAAGGGCCCGTGGTCAGCGGCTCGCCCCTACCGTGGCCGCGTCATCCCGGAGTGCCGACTGCTGTGTCTGGACATGCAGCAGACCTGGCGCACAGCCAACAGGTCAGTGCAGTAGAGTGCAGTACAGTAAAGTACACTATAGTATAGTGCAGTGCAGTTCAGTACAGTACAGTACACTATCGCACAGTAGACTATAGTACAGTACAGTACAGTACAGTACAGTACAGTACAGTACAGTACAGTACAGTACAGTACAGTACACTACACTACACTACACTACACTACAGTACACTATAGTACAGGACAGTACAGTGCACCATAGTACAGTACAGTACACTACAGTACATTACACCACAGCACGGTGCACCATAGTACAGTACAGTACAGTACAGTACACTACAGTACATTACACTACAGTACAGTACACTATAATACAGTACACTACAGTACATTTCATTACAGTACATTACATTACAGTACACTATAGTACAGCACACTACAGTACAGTACACTATAGTACAGTACAGTACACTATAGTACAGTACACTACAGTACAGTAATGTACACCACATTACAGTACACAACAGTACAGTACACCGTAGTACAGTACCGTACAGTACAGTTCAGTACACTATAGTACAGTGCACTATAGTACGTTCAGTACGCTATAGTACAGTACACTATAGTACAGTACACTATGGTACAGTGCACTATTGTACAGTGCACTGTTGTACAATACAGTACAATACACTATAGTACAGTACACTTTAGTACAGTAAACTATAGTACAGTACACTATAGTACAGTACACTGTATTACAGTACACTATAGTACAGTACACTGTAGTACAGTCCTCAACAGTATAACACACTATAGCACAGTATACTACAGTACAGTACAATACTGTACACTGCAGTACAGTACAGTACAATACAGTGCTCTACAGTACAGTACAGTACAATACAGTACAGTACAGTACAGTACAGTACACTACAGTACAGTACAGTACAGTACAGTACAGTACAGTACAGTACAGTACAGTACAGTACAGTACACTTTCCTACTGCAGAGGGGGGTCTGTTGTGTTGAAGGAATGGCAGGACATGTAAATTTCAGTAGATATGATTAAAGGCTTTAATTAAGGCTACACCCACAGCCAGAGCTGTTGTGAGGCATTGGCGTGAAAGAACTAACTTACCCCTTCCTTTCTGTCTGCTGGTCAGGACTCTGGAACTGATGAGGAACAATCAGCTGAAGAACGTGGTGACACAACCTGGGTGCCAGCACATCTGGAACAAGTTCCAGCAGGCCTGTCCATAGCCCAGTACAGGCAACGAGCTGGAGCTACTCTGCAGATGGTGAAGAACGACGTTGATTACTTCATAGCGCGTAGAGCTTTTTTCACTGTGGCTGTCAGCGTAGCTAATTAATTTTCTCTGTCTGTCTGTCTGTGTCTGTCTGTCTGCGTCTCTGTCTCTGTCTGTCTCTCTGTCTCTGTCTCTCTCTTTGTGTGTGTGTGTGTGTGTGTGTGTGTGTGTGTGTGTGTGTGTGTGTGTGTGTGTGTGTGTGTGTGTGTGTGTGTGTGTGTGTGTGAAGTCTACAACACTTTGGAATGGTGGCATATATCAAATTCCATCTTCTGGGTAACTTGTAAAAGCAGATAGAAAAAAAACCTTTGATCTTTGAATAGATGAAGATATAACATGTGATTTGTTTTCTTCTCAATTTGACACATAGCTGTGTGTCACAAGTAAGTAGAACAAGATTCTTTAAAAAAGAGAAGACTGCAATGACAGTGACATGTATGACTTTCTTTATCGCGTGATGTCATGAATGCTGTTCTCAGTGCTGGTATAAATCGTTTCAATGTACAGTTTGGACGCGAGAGAAAGTGATCCATATATATATAAATATTTAATAAAGGCTGCTTGTACACAAGTGTTTTGACAAACACTTCTTTTGTGACTGAGCACTGACAATAAAAGAACGAATCGATCTTTGGTGAAAGTGAAACCTTCACTGCCTCTTTTTTTCTTTTTTAGCTTCTTTTGTAAGGAAGGGAAGGTACACACCCATTTTCAATCTGTCAAGCCTGTGACAGGTTTGGAATGGAGAAAGGCTTGGTGTTGGTGTACGCAGAACAGCCCTCCCTCAGGGAAGCAGCAGTTTGGTGGTTTGTGTAAGGCTGTTGTTGTTGTGGTTTTTGTTTAAGGCTGTAGTCATCTTTTGAAGGGCTGACTGACCAAGCATGGTCTTGGAAACGAAAGTTGCAGAGCTTCTTTGAGAAAACGCAGAGGGCTGAATGAAGGAGGAAGGAAGAAAGACAGCAGGATAAAGAAAATAAATTGTCATTTGCCCAAGTAGGATTTTTTCTTTTGGAGGGGATGTAGAGTTTGAATTTGACATAACAGATGGGCACAATGAAAAACACAAACACAAACACACACGCACACACGCACGCACGCACGACGCACAAACACACATCACAGACACACACAAACACACACACACACAAACACACACACACACACTTAAACACACACACACACACACACACACACACACACACACACACACACACACACACACACACAGACACACACAAACACACACACACACACACACAAACACACACACACAAACACAAACACACACACACACCAAACACACACACACACAACACACACACACACACACACACACACACACAACACACACACACACACACACACACACACACACACACAGAGGTGTGGGCGTGCGTGCGTGTGTACGCCTGTCAAATAATAATAATAATCAGCGTGCTTCTGATACGTGGTCCTAACTGCTTTTGCTGTTCAGGGTTGATTGAATTGTCGTATTCACTTCCTGCATTCGTTATTCGGAAAAATTGCATTTATTGCAGGCCGACCGGAAGAATTGCATTTATTGTAGGCAGACCGGAAGAATTGCATTTATTGTAGGCAGACCGGAAGAATTGCATTTATTGCAGGAAGACCGGAAGAATTGCATTATTTTATTGTAGGCAGACCGGAAGAATTGCATTTATTGCAGGAAGCCCGTCATCTTAAATGCTGCCGTCTGTTGTCTATCTTTTTATTTTATTTTTTATTTTTATTTTATTCTTTTATATCGAGGATAATGGGGTAAGCACTCGTGTGCTTTTTTTTCATCCAGTTCCCCACGTGTATGCAGTTGTGTAAATATTGTCATCTGTTCCCACCGGCACACGATGGTCTACTCTTACGAAAAGCGGGACAGGATTTAACGTGTGCGCAAGATGTTTTTGCGTGCGTTCGCACACGGGGCCTCGGTTTACAGAATCATCCGAAAGACTTCCAGTCAAAGTGTGACAGGTATGGAGGCAGCTTCATACTGACTGAGAGACAGTGGTTTTATTGTTCGTTTTTTATTTGTTTGTTTTAATTTGTTTTGACTAGGATACAGTGTGATGTCATGTAGGAGTGTTATTTAGATGGGACCTCTTTCCTATACAGAGAATTAGGTCACCATAGCACTTCACCTTCACCTGTCCCGTAGTCCCGCGGACTGTGGGGGCACAACTAAAGATTTTTGCAACCTAGCTTCCTCCACTTCCTCCACTCCCTCCGTAGTAGGTCGTTCCACCATAGCTCTAGGGGAACAAACTAGCCTGTCGGTGAGAACGTTGTGCAATATGCTCGCGATCTGCCGACCCAGGTTTGAGTCCCGGTTCAAGGACTATTTTTCCCCCTTGGAGTTTAACATCAATACCAACTTAACCCCCCTCCCCTCCCCCCCAAAAAAAAAAAGAAAAAAAAAAAGTCCTTCGGACGAGACTATAAACCTAGTGCTCCGGGTGCGAACGCACTCAGAATATCTTGCGCACAAGTTAAAACCTGTTCCGCTTTTCGGAAGAGGAGGCCATTGTGGTACCGTTAGGAACAGATGACAAAATTTGCAAAAGCCGCAAGCACACGGAGACTAGATGTGAAAAAAAAAGCAGATAAATGCTTATTCCAGTATCCTCGAAAAAAAAGAAGATGAAAAGATGATATATACTGTCTTCCATTGGCTACACAGAGCCAGTGTTTGCTTATAGAAAAAGAAGATGCTGCAATTCTAGTGTATTTGAAACAGGTGAAAAAGGAAACTTTACTTACAGTTTTCATCTTGATGTGTGAAGTATTCTTTTGAGATTAGGACACGTTCATTCCTTTATTTACACATTACTACCTATTCCTTGCGTTTCTGTTCAATTTCTCCTTTTTATGTTTTTGATGTCATTGATTTTTACGAATTGTTTTTATACACTGTTTTGAAAGCAACACTGCTTTTTTTTTTTACTTTTGAGGGAGTTTTTCGGCGCTTTTAAAAAGTCTTTGTCATGTTTGTTAGATTTACATGTAAAATTATGTGGCTTATTTAACTTTTTTTACATGAAAAATAATACTGACTGTACGTTTATTTTATAAGATGGAATAAAGATCTGACCAAAACGGTGGTGTTATAGTAAAGCTGTTTTTTTTAGTATTTGTGTTTTTCATTACACACACACACACACACACACACACACACACACACACACACACACACACACACACACACACACACACACACACACACACACACACACACACACACACACACACACACACACACACACACACTCGCACGCACACACGCACGCACGCACGCACGCACGCACGCACGCACGCATATATACATACATACATACATACATACATACATACATACATACATACATACATACATACATACATACATACATACATACATGCATGCATGCATGCATGCATGCATGCATGCATGCATGCATACATACATACATACATACATACATACATACATACATACATACATACACACACACACACAAAACACACACACCACACGCAAACACACACACACACACACACACACACACAACACACACACACACACACACACACACACACACACACCGTGCACGAAAACTAATAACAACAATGGAAACATATACAGAGCATTTATTTTCAGAAAAAAAACACAACCATTTCAGTGCTTTCCGCACAAAACCCAAATCACACACTCATTTTGCCATAACCTTCACTTCCTTATTTTACACACAGTCCCGCCTCGGTGCATGCAAAAAACAACAACAATAACAACAACACATGCACGCACACAGACACACATATACACACCCACGTTCGCACTCACGCACGCATCCACGCACCCATGCACCCACGCACGACCCCCCCCCCCCACACACACACACAAAGTAACCGTGTCAATTTTAACCCCGCACTTAACCGGAGTTAAAGAGGACCCTCATGTATGTTCCATGCGCTTGGTAGTCAACAGAACCTCCTGCTACTACTACACACGTTTTAAAATAAAAGGGTCTTGAGCACACCTTGCAACACAATCTGTAACGATTTGACCAATTAATCAGCATCCTTTTGCTTAAAAATCTGAGATGTTGAGAAATTATGATTGCTGAAAGCTTTCTTTTTTTACTTCTTTTTTTTTCTTCTTTTTTTCTTTTCTTTTTTTAAAAATCTTAGTGATCTATCTGCCGTTTTGCGTCACAGGGACCTACCTATACATGAACGGGATAGCATGATGGTCAGAACGTTGCGCTGGCAATTTGACGACCCAAGTTCGACTCCCGTTCGAGGGGATTTTTCCCCTGGAGTTAACATCAGTGCTGACTCCACTCTCCCCAAAAGTCTTTCGGATGAGACTATAAACCGAGGACCCGTGTGCGAACGCACGCAGAACATCTTGCGCACACGTTAAATCCTGTTCCGCTTTTCGTAAGATCAGGCCATTGTGTGCCGGTGGGAACAGATGACAATATTTACAAAACTACATACACACGGGGACCGGATGAAAAAAACCCACATGATTGCTTATTCTGTTATCGTCGATATAAAAGAATAAATAAATAAATAAATACTTCCTATGTCGTCGAGAATCGTATGTCCACATTAATTGATACTACAACCTCATGCAAGCGAAATAAGGGATCAAACATCACACACAAGCAAGGGATATCGAAACTGCTCTTTTGACTTTCTGGGGGCAGGTGCGTTATCTCTTAGATCCCCTCTGCGATTTGTTTGTTTCCGTGTATTGGTAGAAGTATAATTATAAAATAATTATATCCCTGATTATTCAGAAACTTTGTCAGCCGCTTGTTAAATCACTGGCCAAAGTCTGTGAGAATAATTATGGCAAGAAGTATTGCATTGTATTGTATCGTATTGTATTGTATTGTATACTACTTTAAGTCATGGCAGGTTTCTCTGTGTGAAATTTAGGGATGCTCTCCACTGGGAGAGCTCGTCGCCACAAGAACAGCGCCACCCATTATTCCTTTATTTTTTTTCCTGTCTGCATATGTATTTGTTTTCCTGTCAGAGTGTTTTTTTCTACAGAATTTTGCAAGGGACAAGTCTCTTTGTTACCGTGGCTTCTATTACGTGCTCTAAAAGCATGTTTCACACAGAACCTTATAATTTATCGTCTCATTTAAAAGACTAGCACCCAGACCGCCACTCACGGACTTGTAGAAGTTTTGGGCACAAACATAGGGATCGAACCCTCTCACACTTAAATCCCGGATTTTTCGCTTTCTAAGCAGGTGTGTTACCTCTAGACCACTGATCCACCCGGACATTATTGTAACTACCCCCTTCATGGGATGATTTTAAAGTGTTTTTGACTTGAACCTTCACTTCAACTGAAATAGACTACATAGTTTATTGTTCTATGCTGGGTTTGTTTTTTTTACTTTTTAAATTAAAAATTTTTATCTTTTATTTTTGTTTTATCTATTTTATTTTATTTATCTTATTTTAAAAATCTAATTTCATTTATTTATTTATTTATTTACATAAACTACATAGTTTATTGTTCTACGCTGGG
The DNA here is from genome assembly GCA_030674155.1 of Stramonita haemastoma. NCBI lineage: Eukaryota > Metazoa > Mollusca > Gastropoda > Neogastropoda > Muricidae > Stramonita > Stramonita haemastoma. The sequence goes on from CM060318.1 coordinate 28,666,410, forward strand.
CTATTTCTTTTTGACATCTGTTTTGTTCACCGATAAAGTCTATAGGAATCTGGTGGGTATCTTGGCTTCTATCCTCCCGTCTCCTGTTGGAAGGATGAAGGATGCTTGCACTGTCTTTCCTTCACTGCCCGAGATTTTAAAATCTTCTTTTTATCTTGTTTTTAAAAAAAAATTGTTTTTTTAAAAATATTCTAAAAATATGTATATATATATATATATTTTTTTCTATTAAAAATTAAAAAAAATATTTTTTAAAATTTATTTTTTTCACTGCCAGAGATATTTCTGGTCCTGCAGTAACGCTGCCAGTTGTCTGTTGAAAGGCTGGTAGAAGTCAGTCAGGATTTGTCGGGTGGCAGGTAACATGTCGCCCACAGCCTTCTCCGAGGCCGATCTCTGGAAGGCACGTCTGCGAGACAGCACTCTCTCCATGTCTTTCTCGCCCAGGGGGCCTGAAAGAAAAAAACAACAAAACAAACAAGGATTATCTCCCGTTTTCTGTCTCGGGTTGTTTTTTGTTTGTTTTGTTTGGGTTGGGATGGGTTTGGGTTGGGTTGGATTACATGCTGTTGAGGGTGAGTGGGTTGGGATAAGTTGGGTTGGGTTTGGGTTGTGTGGTGTTGGGTTTCGTTTTAGGTAGTTTTTGTGCTTTGTTATGTTGTGTTCTATGTTGTGTTGTGGTGTGATGTGTTGTATAGAACATTAATGTGTTTTGTTGCGTGTTAGTGTGTTATATTACATATGATTGCGTTGCATTGTATAGTGTGTGTGTGTGTGTGTGTTTCATTAGATGGCGTTGCTTTCTGTTGTGTTGTTCGGTAAGTATATTTTAAAAACCTCAGAGCTCTAGCAAATTTGTAACTAGGACAGCTATAGTAGTAGGCACCCATCAGTCTCGGAAGACTATGGAGTTGTGCTCTAGTCTTTAGAGCGCAAAGCCTGGGTAAATAAGTATGGAGGGCAAGCTGTTACCCATGCAGCAGACCCCCCTCTCCACGCCACTGGAATGATCCATTGGAAAGGCAAAGACAGCAATACTGTGTAGCAAAACAAGCAGGCACTGTTTTGTGTTTTCTTTGTACAATTTAAACCATACAAGGCAAGTGAACATTTTGGGTTTTGTTTGTTCAATACAAAACAACACAAACAGTTAATGTTTTGGGGTGTTGTTTGTTCAACACACACAATAAAAACAACAGTTGATGCTTTTGGTTTTGTTTTGGTGCAATATAAACACTACAAAACAGTTTAAACCCTCATTCTTCTAAAAAAAAGAAGATTGATGCTTTTGGATTTGTTTTGACG
>CM060318.1:28680214-28682714 GCA_030674155.1 Stramonita haemastoma
CAAGTGTTTCGGGCCTTTTATCTTCCTTACACTCTAGGGAGGCCGGCCCACATCCAGTTCATGACTCTGGATGTCTCTCTGCTGCCCCTTCATGTATGTGATGAGTTCTGACTCGGATTCGATCCTATGATCTCTGAATATGCACACATTATGTTTAGTTTTGTTGGATCTTTGAAAAGTTTAAATTATGTTTGATTTTGTTGGATTTTTTGAAAATCTGGATTATGTTTAATGATATTTAAAAGTTAAAAGTTAAAGTCTGTCCCGAGCCTAAGGCTCATCAGGCCGGTGCTTATCCCGGTTTCTGTGGCGCTAAGCGACTGAGAGTCATAGACTCCCCCTGGATAGGACGCCAGTCTATCGCAGGGTTAACCCCCCAACACAAGGTTGGTACCCCTTTTACACCTGGGTGGGGTGAGAAAATAGCCGTAAAGTGCCTTTTCCAAGGGCACAACGCCATAGCCGACAGCTGGGATCGAACCCGCAACCTTTAGATTACGAGTCCAACGCCCTAACCACTCGACTACCGCGGCGGCTTTAATGATATTTGATCTGTAAAAAATCGGATTATGTTTGATTTTGTTAAATTTTCCAAAAAGTTAAGTAAACCTTAGTTTCTGAGTGCTGATGCTTTTCTATGGATGCCTTTTTATATTTACTGTGCGCTTGGTGTTTTTTTCTGGTTGCTGTGTTTAAGACTTTCTCTATCAGAGTGGCTTTTTTCTACAGAATTTCACCAGGGACACCTTTTTTTCTCATGGGTTCTTTTACGTTCACTAAATCCGTGTTCCACCTGGACCTCAGTTTACTGTCTCATCCGAAAGACTATCTGGTATAACACCTAGGCCACCACTCACGGTCTAGGACGGTCAGGGCAAATCTCTGGTCAGGGCGGGATATAGCCTAGTGGTCAGAACATTGCGCTGGCAATTTGACGACCCGGGTTCGATGCCCGGTCGAGGGGATTTTTCCTCTGGAGTTAACATCAGTGCTGACTGCATTACCCCCCAAAGTTTTTCGGATGAGACTATAAACCGAGGCCCCGTGTGCAAACGCACGCAGAACATCTTGCGCACACGTTAAATCCTGTTCCGCTTTTCGTAAGAGTAGGCCATCGTGTGCCAGTTGGGAACAGATGACATTGACAAAACTGCATCCACACGGGGACTGGATGTAAAAAAGCATATGTTTGCTTATTCCGTTATCCTCGATATAAAAGAATAAGTGAAATAAGTGAAAAGTAAGTGGACTAGTGGATGGGGAAAAAAATACAAGCACAAGCAGGGATCTTACCAGGACACACTTGGGACCCGGGCTTTTCAGTTTCTAGGCTGATGATGTGTGTTACCTGTAGACCACCGCAGTAAAGTATGCTGACAGTATAACCATGTATCACACCCCTACAGGCTAAGTGTGTGTTCTTCACCTTCCGATAGTAAAGATCGCTTTCTTTATAGGCCTCGGGGCCAGATGGTGATTACAGTCAACAGATACACAGACACACAGATACAGACACACAGACACAGACACACAGACACAGACACAGACACACACACACAGACACACACACACACACACAGACACACAAACACACACACAAACACACACACACATACGCACGCGCTCACGCACCCATGCACACACACATACACACACACACACACACACGCACGCGCGTGCGCACACACACACACACTCACACACTCTGTCTCTATCTCTGTCTCTCTCTGTCTCTGTCTCTCTCTGTCTCTCTGTCTCTCTGTCTGTCTGTCTCCATTCCTCGTAACATCTGGTTTCTTGTCCAGCCAGGCGTAACAACGCTGGTTTTAGTTGATTTTTATTGTATGGTAGACCAGCAGCGTCAAAACATCCGCGATGATAGTAGTGCTGTATATTGTATTGTATTTTATTTATTGTATTGTATTGTATTGTATTGTATGCCACTTTTAAGTCACAACAGCGTTCTCTGCGTTAAATTCGGGCTGCTTTATCCAGAGTAAACTCGCCGCCACAAGAGCAGCGCCACCCATTCTTTTCTTTTTTTCTTTTTTGCCTGTATTTGTTTCCCTATCAGATAGGCATTTTTCTACAAAATTTTGCCAAGTAATACTCGCTTGTTGCCGTGGGTTCTTTTACGTGCGCTAAATGCATGTTGCACACGGGGGACCTCAGTTTATCGTATCATCCGAAAGGCTAGTACCCAGACCACAACCACTCACGGTCTAGTAGATGAGGGAAAAGTTTTTTCGGGCACAGCTGGGGATCAAATCGCCACACACTTCGAACTCGGATTTTATCTATTTTATTTTTTATTTATTTATTTTATTCTTTTATATCGAGGATTTATTTATTTTATTTATTTATTTATTCTTTTATTATCGAGGATAACAGAATAAGCAATCAAGTGCTTTTTTTCATAATGGGATAAGCACTTTTGTGCTTTTTTTTTTTTTTTTACATCCAGTCCCCGTGTGTATGCAGTTTTTGTAAATGTCATCTG
>CM060318.1:28687714-28690214 GCA_030674155.1 Stramonita haemastoma
GAAAGGAGGTGGTGATAACACATGTTATATAGGAAAAGGGAAAGGAGGTGGTGATAACACATGTTATATAGGAAAAGGGAAAGGAGGTGGTGATAACACATGTTATATAGGAAAAGGGAAAGGAGGTGGTGATAACACATGTTATATAGGAAAAGGGAAAGGAGGTGGTGATAACACATGTTATATAGGAAAAGGGAAAGGAGGTGGTGATAACACATGTTATATAGGAAAAGGGAAGGAGCTGGAGTGGATAGTGCTGCAGTCAGGCTGGGGGGGGGGGGGGGGGGGGGGGGGAGCCTGACCAAACAGCCTGATTGTGGATTGGCTTGTTGTGAAATTCTAAAGCTGCTAACATACGTGCAGCATTGCTGTGTTTACTCTTTCGCTAAGCTACAAGGCACACACGAAAAACCAACAAGACAGCTGTTGAATTGCAAAGCTAGTTTTCGATTGCGAAATAACGCAAAAGTACAGTAACACAGTGTTTTCAGATACTATTAAAAACCCTAGCTCACTCAGGCTTTTAAACTTTTTTTTAAAGGGTATGCTTAAAACTTGTTAAATCTGCTACCCATTAGGTTGAAGTGTTTTCATTAAACTTTGCTAATTTGTTTTATGGTATTGTGGTTTTTTTTTTTTTTACACAAACACAAGAACCTTCTTTGTCAAGCATTTTGATATGCAAAGTCCCAGATGAACTCCCCACCTCTCCTTCTGTTCTCATTCCAAGTAAAAAGGTTCAGATAATTATGTGTTTCTACAGAAGACACCAAAAGATTAATCAAGCTGGTCTAGAAGCAGACCAAAGCATTTTGGAAGATCTGAACGAGCATCCTGAACTGGTAGAACTGGTTTGGATGAAAGTGCCTTCAGCACCTAGGCTTTACCACAGTTCTTGATTAAACCATTAACACTGGGGACAACAGCAAAGTGAGAGGCTGTATTAAGTGGCTTTCCCTCTCATGGAATTCTACTTTACAGCTTAATCTTTAGTGATCGACTGTGACTCTCTGACTAGGAGGTTGGACTTGCACAGTCCTTATGTGCTGCAGCCCTGGGGACTAGTTGGCCTTTGGGGAACATCTCCAACGCTGATGCCCTCTTGGCCATGAGAATGGGCATGTACTGTGGGCATGGCATCTCCTCTATAATAAAAATTCTGCCCAATTTCCGAACAGCATCTACCTCCTCTGCTGTTTTGGAGGTCATCATCGAACACAACGGACAAACATAAAGGTTGGGAAAAGGAAACATTTTGCACATGCCATGAGACATCAGAGCTGCCATGTCCTGAAGAGTGTGGCCCAGGGGAAAATGGAGGGCAAGAGACGTAAAGGGAGACCACATCTTTCTACATGGAAGCCACATAGCCGGTGTTGCCGAAAGATGAAATCTACAGAAGGACGAGGGGGGTAGAGACGAAGCTGACAGGGCATACATCAACAGCTACCATCTGAAAGGATGTCCCCCACAGGTGGACATGTGATTCTCACTGCAGATGCTCTGTGTGCTGTATGTTCTTTCATTAATGCCTGACATTTGTGTTCTGTTCCAATGTTGAATGACAATACCAAACGTGACACTAGTAACGACAGACATGCTGGTTAACTTTGTGTGTGATGGACGCTCTGTGAACACTCTTGATCCTACTGTTGATGACTGATTCTACAGTTCATGACGATTGATCCTAAGCTGATGACTAATCCTACTGTTTATGATGATTGATCCCTCTGTTGATGACTGATTCTACAGATGATGACGATTGATCCTACTGCTAATGATGATTGGTCCTAATGTTAATGATGATTGGTCCTAATGTTGATGACGATTGGTCCTACTGTTGATGACGATTAGTCCTACTGTTGATGATGATTGGTCCTAATATTGATGATGATAGGTCCTAATGTTGATAATGATTGGTCCTACTGTTAATGATGATTTGTCCTAATATTGATGATGATTGGTCCTATTGTTGATGAGGATTGGTCCTAATATTGATGAGGATTGGTCCTACTGCTGGTGACAACTGATCCTACATTTGATGAGGATTGATCCTACTGTTGATGTTTGATCCTGCTGTTGATGATTGATCCTGCTGTTGAAAAGGATTGATCCTGCTGTTGATGACGATTGCATCATAAAGTCAATACTGCAATGGGGGTGCCAGGAGGTCCTTCAAGTATAGATAGCATCCCCACTTCGGAAAATTAGTGATAGAAACTTCCCCTTTTCTATCCCTCATTTACGTTCTGTCTTTTCTGTGCTGTCTCTTTTGGGTGTCCTACTCAGTATTTGCCTTTCAGTCTTTTATCTTGCTTTTCTTTAACAAATATGACAATACTTGTTATGTGAACATGATGTATAGCTTAAAAAAAAATCTGGCGTTAAGGTTGTGAGTATGCAAACATTGGAGTGAGAACAATCTGACTGTCTACTCTACAGTTTCATATACCTAAACGCAATTTTGTATGCATTTTGTATATGCTGTATTTATCCGTGT
>CM060318.1:28705214-28710214 GCA_030674155.1 Stramonita haemastoma
CAAAGAAAAGGCGCAATAATTAAGAGTAAACATGAAAATATGATGAGGTTAAATGACTGAAAAATAGATAGATAGATAGATAGATAGATAGATAGAGTAGAGAGAGAGAGAGAGAGAGAGAGAGAGAGAGAGAGAGAGAGAGAGAGAGAGAGAGAGAGAGAGAGAGAGAGAGAGAGAGAGAGAGAGAGAGAGAGAGAGAGAGAGACCCTCACACTCACTCAAACACACACACACGTACACAGGTACCCCCCCACACACATGCACATACACACGCACACACTAACACACACACACACACACACACACACACACACACACACACACACACACACACACACACACACACACACACACACACACACACACACACGAAAAAGATAATATCATTGCTTATTCAATGTACCATCTGAAAAATAAAACTTTGCCTTTTACAACACACACACACACACACACACACACACACACACACACACACACACACACACACACACACACACACACACACACACACACACAGAGACACAAACACACACACACACACACACAACACACTACACCACACACACACACACACACACACACACACACACACACACACACACACACACACACACACACACACACACACACACACACACACACCACCACACAGAGCCAGCAAGCCAGGTAGACAGACATACAGGAAGACGGACAGACAGAAAGACAGACAAATAAACAGACAAACTCACAGAATCAGACATGTTTGATCTCAAGGAGCATTTGAGGGTGAAGCTGTACAGACTGGTGTCGTCATCAATTCTGGCTGTTGGGCCCTGCAACATCACGTACACACACACACATGTGAAATATATCAATCATTAAATAAATAAACATCTAAATAAATATATAAATATATTAATATCTAAATAAATAAATAAATAAATGTATCTGATCACGTTATGTATCCGCGAGAGCCAAAACGTTTGCAATAAAAAAACCCTCACCATTTAAAAAAAGAACATCAGAGCTCTTGCCGAAGATCCCCCTACCCCACCTCCCCCAAAAAAAATGAGAGAGAGAGAGAGAGAAGAGAGAGAGAGAGAGAGAGAGAGAGAGAGAGAGAGAGAGAGAGAGAGAGAGAGAGAGAGAGAGAGAGAGAGAGAGAGAGAGAGAGAGACGCCTCACACACACACACTAAATTACACAATTACACACACACTCAAACACACACACACACACACACACACACACACACACACACACACACACACACACACACACACACACACACACACACACACACACACACACACACACACACACACACACACACACACACGGATATCTGCCCCTCCCCCGCCCCTCCCCTCTCCCCCTCCCTTCAGCTCTCAGCTCAAAACGTAAGCCCTTCAAAAAACAGACACACACGTACATCTCTGTCCACAGGTTTGTACATCTCCAAGAAGTTGACACCCCCCTGGGAGATGAACCGGAAGGAGTCCTCAGGGTTCATGAATGAATAATCAGGCATGACCTCCAGCACGATGCCATTTGACCCCTGACCTCCAGCCTCTCCGTACAGCCTGAGTTCGGAGCGATATTTCTGTGGGTTGTTGGCCAGATCTGGAAAAAAAAATCCATTACATGTCAATCTTTTTTTGTTTTGTTTTTGTTTTGTTCGTTCCTCAGCTAGAGCTCTGAGCTCTGAGCTCTATGGGGGGACGGTAGCCTAGTGGTCAGAACATTGCGCTCGCAATTTGACGACCCGGGTTCGATTCCCGTTCGAAGGGATTTTTTTCTGGAGTTAACATCAGTGCTGACTCCATTCCTTCCTCCCAAGTCCTTCGGATGAGACTATAAACTGTGGCCTCGTGTGCGAACACATGCAGAAAATCTTGCGCACACGTTAAATCCTGTTCCGCTTTTCGTAAGAGTAGGCCATCGTGTGCCGGTGGGAAACAGATGACATTTACAAAACTGCATACACACGGGGGCTGGATGTAAAAAAACGCATATGATTGCTTATTCTATTATTCTATTATCTTCGATATAAAAGAATTAAGTAAAAAGAATAAGTAAGGTTCACCAATCGTGAGGTTTTTGCGTATGGACTCTTTTTTTCTCACCATGAAGATAGCTGCATTCCGACTTCTAGGATGTATGCTGGGTATGTTTAGGTTTCCATAACCGACCGTACACTGACGCGAATGACAAGATTCTTTAACGTACATGTTTGGTATTCTGTATATTATTTTTCACGTATGGAATTGAGGTACTGACAAAAAAAGAAAGAAAAGACAGAAATAAAGAAAAAAAAGGAAAAAAAGGAAAGAAAGAAAAAAAAGAGAAAGAAAAACCGAAAACAGAAAATAAAGAAAAAATACAGAAAAAACTGAAAGAAAGAAAGAAAAAATAGAGAGAAGAAACGAAAGAAAGAAACCCCCCCAGAAAACAAACAGACCGACCGACCGACCGACCCACAGACAGACAGACAGACAGACAGACAAACAAACAGACAGACAGCCAGACAGGCTTACCCTGGGCAGAAGCCTCGTACATCTGCATGTTGAGGGTAGGCTTGGTGGCTAGAAAGGGTCCGGGATCTTTGGAGGAACAGGCTGAAAGCAGGAGAGGAAAACAATTCTATGTTCACACCAAGTCTGTGTAGGTATGTATGTATGTATGGATGGATGGATACATGCATGGATGCATGCATGGATGGATGGATGTATGGATGGATATATATATATATATATATATATATATATATATATATATATATAATAATATATATATATACACACACACACGTATGGATGTATGGATGTATGGATGTATGTATGTATATATGTATGTATGTATGTATGTATGTATGTATGTATGTATGTATGTATGTATGTATGTATGTATGTATGTATGTATGTATGTATGTATGTATGTATGTATGTATGTATGTATCTATCTATCTATCTATCTATCTATCTATCTATCTATCTATCTATCTATCTATCTATCTATCTATCTACCTATCTATCTACCTACCTACCTACCTACCTACCTATCTTATCTAATCTGTCTATCTTAACTAACAGAAAGGGATCACTTCAAGGTACAACTTTTCTTTCAAACACAATAATTGTACTGTCCGAAACACGGATACAAACAATCCGGAAAGGATCCGGCAAGTTCTCCGCAGAAAACGCAGCAGGGGAGCTGTGATAAGGGAGGGGAATGAGTTGGGTGGGTGGGTAGGGGGTGGGGGATGGGGGGTGGGGGGTGGAGAGGAGCGACAGGACAGGGGAGATAGTTACAAGGAATGGGAGTGGCTTATAAAAGATTAGAAAGACAGTGAGAAAAGGTGACTTGCACCAGTGTGTGCAGTGTGTGTGTGTGTGTTGTGTTGTGTGTGTGTGTGTGTGTGTGTGTGTGTGTGTGTGTGTGTGTGTGTGTGTGTGTGTGTGTGAGTGTGGTGTGTGTGTGTGTGTGTGTGTGCGTGTGTGTGTGTATGTGTGTGTGTGACGGGTGGGTTGGTGGGTGGAGGGACGGGTGGGGTGGGGTGAATGAATGAATGATCTTTATTTTTCAAGGGTTACAGAGTAAGCATTACATACTTTTTTTTCATCCGGCCCTTGCCCTAATGATGACGTGAAGTAAGGGGGGTGGAGGGGGGGGGGAGTCAGGGAGTGGGAGTTTTGCCAAACGCCAAGGGAGTTGTGTCAGAATGCAGCGGACGCCCACTATACTATTGTATCCGTGTTAGAAGCACAGTTTCATATAAACACCCCCATATACGTCGTCGGCACGCAAACAAACAACTAGGCAAGTACCGAGGTATGCGCGCACTTACACGCAGGTGCGCATGCGTGCACTGTAACGAGGCACGCACGCGCACGCACACACACACACACACACACACACACGCGTGCACGAGAGAGAGAGAGAGAGAGAGAGAGAGAGAGAGAGAGAGAGAGAGAGAGAGAGAGAGAGAGAGAGAGAGAGAGAGGTGTGTGTGTGTGTGTGTGTGTGTTGGAGGTGGGGAGATACATGCAGACGTACACTCATGTGTATGCATATGTTCATAACTGCATCTTTTTTTTCCTGACTGCATGCCTATGTTGTGTGTTTATGCGTGTGCATGCATGCATGTCTGCTCCTATAGTGGTGGGCGAGTCACACTACACTACACTTACAGCGCGCAGTAGTTGACAAACCAGTTTCTACGGGTGACATCATCTTCGTGTATTAGTAGCAGCGACAAAGACAACTTTTGTTTTAATAACATTACTCTCTTATTTTTCATTGTACTTTCCTCTGTGTTGTGTTTTATTTCTCTTTTCCAGGGTTGTGTTAGTGTGACAGCTGAGATATGACGTGTCATTCATAACAAATACAAACATCCGCTTTAGAATGTGTGCTTTTTATTCTTTGGTTCGTTGCTGTCTTTATATTAATGATTTTTAAGAACAATGACTTAAGTACTAGGCACTTTCGAATGACTAGCGTACTTTTGTTGTAAGCTGCCAACATGTTACTGTAGATGGTATTACCTATTTGTCTCCCTGCACTGTTTTTTTTTTCTCCAGAACTATGTCTGGAAAACTAGCTTAATGAAGAAAGAAAAGAAAACTTGTTTCTGAAAAAAACAGAAATCACGCGAGAGATAAAACCATAAAACACTGACTAAAACCGCCATTTTTGTGCTTTATTACAAATAAAATTTCCACTGCTTTCAATCTATTTATCAATCATTACACTTATTACATTATCAACGTGAGAATATTTTTCTTTCTGTTCATATGATTTTTGACAGATCACTTTCCAAGACTTTGAGCTCATTCTAATTTCTTTTGTATTAATATTATTCCATACTCATCATAAAACAAGGATTTTTGTAAGGAAAAAGGAAACAACAGCAACGACAGCTACACCAATAACAACGAGAAGTAAAAAAAAAAAAAAAAAAAAGGAGGAGGGGAGAGAAGGAGAAAGAGGAGCTACAGCAGCTGCAGATTTAATAATCA
>CM060318.1:28717714-28720214 GCA_030674155.1 Stramonita haemastoma
CAGGCACACTTTGAAACACATATCTGCACCGTGATATGATAAGGAGCGCTTTGTTTGGCTAAGAGAGAAAACTACAATTGACTATCTGATCCTCCTTTCTGTGTCAATAATGACTCGTCATTATATGGTCAGCAACACACACACACACACACACACACACACTCACACACATACACACATACACACACACCACACACGCACGCACGCACGCACGCACGCACGCACGCACACACACAAAACACACACACACACTTACACACACACACACTTACACACACACACACTTACACACACACTCACACATACACACACACGCACGCACGCACGCCACACACACACACACACAGATAAGCGAACATAATATCAGGTAAGGAGAACATAACATCCGGGTATACATGACCCTGTATAAAATGACCTTTTATTGGGTTTGGGAAAAATTCATCCGGGAAGCCTATGTGGTTTTCATTTTGCCGAACAATATTGAAACAGTAGGCCTAACTGTTCCGCTACGGCAGCGTGTAGATACAGGATTTTTTTATGAATGCAGTGCCAATTTATTCAGTGTTTTTATGGTTTTCTGTTTTGTGGGTATACATTTGACTGTACTGAAGCCAAGGCGCGCACACAGTGACCCATTCACTTTGCAGCCATGCTCAATGCTCCTTGACCTTAGCTTGGGAAAAGCGAGTGCTCTGAATACTGAGCTATCCCGTAAAGGAAATGAGTACCAGCCCTCTTAAGGGTCAGAGAAGGTGATGGAGTGAAGGAGAGAAGATGGGTGCCACCCTCAATATGGTGGCTCCTAGAGAAGCTGAGGTCTCAGACACCTCGCTCCCCAATGACCACATAGGTTATGAGAACACCTTAACCCTTTTTACCTGTATGTACTTGAAGGACAGAATGTGAGAGGAGGGGCTGAAGTTAAAGGAGCTGTATATTATCTTGGGGCGGGGTAGCTCAGAGGTCAGAGCGCTTACATTGCCCAAGTCAAAGTTTAGCAGCATCGAGCTTGGTTACCATGTGGATGGGTGACTGTTTGCGTGCCTTGGGTTCAGTATACTCCCCCAGTTCACCCAGCTGTAAATGGGTACCTGCCCTCTTTAGGGTCAGGGAAGGTAAAGCAGCGAGGGAGAGGAGATGGGCGCCGCCCTCAAATATGCTGGCCCCTAGAGAAGCTGAGGTCTCTGATGCCTCGCTCCCCTACGATCACATAGGTTATGGGACACCTTTACCTTTACCTGTATAATGTCAGAGTGTCTCTTTGATTTCATGTTAGGTGGAATACTTATCATTCAAATTGTGCACAGAATGGCGCAAGACAAACAAAAATGGGTACCAGATGTGTGATTTCTAAATTCTTTTGTCAACTGTCATTCTTCATAACAAGGTACACCACACCACCTAAATGAAGTGCACCCGTGGTCTAAAGCTATCGCAACTTCCAAGAAAGTAGGAAGTACGGTTTTAGTCTTGTTTTTTTTTTACCTTGTGGGGATGTCAGGGGTTTGTCAGTATATAGATAGCATCACCATCCCTACCTGCTGGAAATTTTGTGCAAGGAATTCCCTCTTTTCTGATGCTCTCTTGGTTTCTGCCTTGAGAGAGAGAGAGAGAGAGAGAGAGAGAGAGAGAGAGAGAGAGAGAGAGAGAGAGAGAGAGACAGAGACAGAGACAGAGACAGAGAGAGAGATCTTTATTTTTCCAAGGGCTACAGATAAGCATTCACATAAATTATTTTCCTCCGTCCCTTGCCCTGATTAGGGACTATCAGCAAATCAAGAAGGAACGCCTTCGCAAAAAGTACAACTTAAAAACAACAATCTGACAATCAGTAAGATAAAGGAACAAAGTGGTAAGTAATCGAACAGGTCACTGCAGGTACACGTTCTCTCCTTCTGTTAAAAAAAAGAAATAAAAGAAACGCACACATTTCCTGAGAAAAATAAAACTAAATTGTCAACAGCCTGAAGACAAGCAATGGCTTAACGCTTATTTATATAACCTGCTGTCTGTAGGAGAGATTTACATGCAGGGTGTGCGGGATATGTACTTACAAAGCCTCTTTAACTCCCTTTTCATTTGTATCAGGGTGATGGTAGCAATAGTTTATTATGCCGAACAGAGAACATCTATAATCAACATTTTTCTTTCAAAAGCAAGCTAGGAAAAAAATATTAAAAATACAATCTACATTCCATTTATCTTATTTTGCCTATGTCTATTGGTCCATGTTGCGCTAATGCGCGAAGCCTAGAATTCCCTCCCCTAACCATGAAAAACACTGTTGCCTTCTTTAAAACTACTAAAATTCATAAAGGATTGTCGCCCCATGCTTTGAATTGCCTCTCTCAGCAAGAACGCTGTTGTCTTCTTTGTTCTTACTAAAATTCATAAAGAACCGCCGTTTCAGGGGAGTTAATTATTTATTTATTTATTTATTCTTTTATATCGAGGATAACGGAATAAGCAATCATGTGCTTTTTTTCATCTGGTCCCCGTG
>CM060318.1:28730214-28742714 GCA_030674155.1 Stramonita haemastoma
CGAGGAAATTTTCTTCCTGGAGTTAACATCAGTGCTGACTCCACTCTCCCCAATAAGTCCTTCGGATGAGACTTTAAACCGAGGCCCCGTGTGCGAACGCACGCAGAACATCTAGCGCACGTGAAATCCTGTTCCGCTTTTCGTAAGAGTAGGCCATCGTGTGCCGGTGGGAACAGATGACAATATTTACAAAACTGCATACACACGGGGACCGGATGAAAAAAAGCACATGATTGCTTATTCTGTTATCCTCGATATAAAAGAATAAATAAATAAATAAATAAATAAATAGATAACACACACACACACACACACACACACACACACACACACACACACACACACACACACACACACACACACTCCCCATTCCATAATGTAAAAAAAGATATGAGTGTTTACTCCATTATCCTCGATATAAAAGAATAAATAAATAAAATAAGATAAACACACACACACACATGCACGCACGCACGCACGCATACACATACACACAAAACACACACACACTCTCTCTCTCACTCACTCACTCACTTACACGTGTGTGTGTGTGTGTGTGTGTGTGTGTGTGTGTGTGTGTGTGTGTGTGTGTGTGTGTGTGTGTGTGTGTGTGTGTGTGTGTGTGTGTGTGTGTGTGTGTGTGTGTGTGTGTGTGTAGCCTACGTGAAAGAGTGTCTTACAGTGCATTATCATTATTATTTTCACTATTGTTATTATTGTTACTCTTCTTATTATCATTATTTTTAGTTCCTTTGTTGTTGTTGTCGTCGTGAGTTGTAACAATGTTGTAGCTAAATATTTTTTGAGTAGGGTTTTTTTGGCTGTACTTTGCTGTTTCCTTTTTCTTTGTTTGTTTTTTGGTTTAAGTGTCTTTTTGTGTGTGTGTTGTTGTTGTTTTTTTTTGGGGGGAGGGTTGTTTGTTTGGTTGGTTTGGTTTCGGTGGGTTTTTTTGTTTTGTTTTTTGCTTGATGGATGGCTTGATCAAAGAAAGCAAATTTATTGCTTACTCAATGTACTATCTGGAAATAAAGTTTTGATTTGATTTGATTTGATTCGACTCACTCACTCGTTACGAAATAGCGAGCCAAGGACATTATATTGTCAAGGGAAATAACACCTACCATAGCATTTTTATGACAGCAAGTTTGTTCCCTTTTACCAAGCCCAATTCTCCACAGTGTTGCTGCAGAAGGCAACATTGCTTCCTTAAGTCAAATGGCAAACAGACTTAAATGATGCACATTAGCACAAGAAAATAACTGTTCCTGTCTACAAGATGTGCAGGCCAGACTCGGAATGGCCAGGCGGAAGATGAATAATTTTAGTTGAGCAGTATTTGGAAAGACAAGAGGCAAAACTACTATCTTACAATAAAAATCGTCAAAATGCTAATCTGGCTTGTATTGCTGTATGATTCAGAAGTCTGGACACTACGAAAATTGGAAAGAGACATAATAAACACAGCCGAATTGTTGTTCAAAGGGAAATTTCTAAGAGTCGAGCAGTTACAACAAATTAATAACAGAGTTCTTGATGGTCGCCTCAGGGCAAAGACAACTGCTGGATAAAATTAGTAAGTGCAAACGGATATACGTTGGTCAGACCACCGATCATCCTACATTGTCAACATCACTGAGGTCAGTGGTCTGGGAGTGAGGGCTACAGGAGATCGTAGAACTGAGCAGAGACAGAGAAAGATGGCGAACCCTGGTGGCATTGCCTGGAGCTCTTACCGACGACAGCGGCGATGGAGACAGTTGATTTGAGCTGGTATTTTTTTGTTACAATCTCGGAATCGGGAGGGGAATAAATTCTACCAGATACAACACACGCGCTTTCTTTATGCCCCTCCATCGCCCTAGTAAAGATGTCCTCTCCCTCTCTTAAAATAAATCTGTCTATCACTTAGTCTGGCGACCGTGGGGGCACCCCGGAAGACTTGACTTCCCTCTATTCATCTCTCTGTTCTTAAAATAAAACAAAACAAAAAACCCCAAAGTAAACAAACAAAACAAAGTGCAAATTTCCAAATGTCACTTTCAACTGTAGAATGAGTTTTCCGCAAATTCCTGTGTGCAACATTAGGATAAAAGCCAAACCTTGTTCCAGTAGCGTTATTTTTTGTTCGTTTTCTTGTTAAGCAGAGAGGAAGAGAGACATGCTTTTATGCTTGTCAAAGAGATAGTTACAGTCTGTGTTTTTTAAAAAGCTTTTTATTCCTGTACATTTCATATTGTTGAGTTATGGAAACACAAATGTTGTTTCATGTCATAGGCAAACGCCAAACTAGTTTATCTTCATTATGCTACTGGCATTAAGAGCGTCATACTCGTGGTCTGACGATGTCTTAAATCAGAGCCGGTCACATAGACTTTCCCTGGAGTTCACACTCGTATTAACTGTATTCTCTTGAAAGCCTTTTGGATGAGACACACTGTCATTAGGCATCCGTCAGTCTCGGAAGACTATAGAGTTGCACTCTAGGCTCTAGAGTGCAAAGCCTGGGTAACTATGGAGGGCAAACTAATACCCATGCAGCAGACACCCCCCCTCCCCCTCCTTTCCACGTCGCTAGAATGGTCCATTGGAAAGGCAATCGCCGATATGCATGGTTCCAGTGCCGTCGCAGGAGCCGCCAGAACGTTGCCATATACAGCCCCGAACCGCCCTTGAGACTTCAACTCCCCGATTTTTCCTCAAGGATGGTGTCTAAACACGACACCTGTGTGCATGCTGGTTTTTTAAAAAATATTTTGTTGCCATCCGCTCCTACTGGCACACAATGGCCTGATCTTCTGAAAGGCGGAACGGGTTTTTAATGTGTGCGCGAGATGTTCTGCGTGCGTGCACACGCGGGGCTTCGGTTTATAGTCTCGTCCAAATGACTTTGACATTCTATTCGACTTTTTCGTCAAACTGGGAAGAAAGGGCGTGGATCGGAATCGAACCCAGAACCTCACAGTTTACTTGTTGGCAGGTGAACGTCTTATTTATTTATTTATTTATTTATTTATTCATTTATTCATTTATTACCACTTAATGTCACAGCAGATTTCTCCGCGTGGAATTCAGGCTGCTCTCCCCTGGGAGAGCGCGTCGCCACATGTGCAGCGTCACACATTTTTTTTCTTTTACCTCTCTGCAACAGTATTTGTTTTCCCGATGAGAGTGGCTTTTTTGTACAGAATTTCGCCAGGGACAACCCTCTTGCTGCCATGGGTTCTTTTACGTGCGCTAAATAATGATGTGTGACACATGGGACTTCAGTTTATTGTCTCATCCGAAAGACTAGCGCCCAGACCATCACTCATGATCTAATGGATGGGGGAAAAGTTTGGGGCCCAAACGGGATTCGAACCACCGCGCACTTCGACCCGGACTTTTCGTTTTCTGGACAGAGATATGTTATGATAGTAAGCGTGGAGTACAACCCTGTCAAGTAGTCTCAAAGCAGATGCACTTCCACGGCAGCATCATTACATCATCCTCATTGCCACTGATCATCAGGAAATAAATTAATTGCATGATGATCAATGGCGATGAGGATGTTGTAATGCTGCTGCTGTGGAAGTGCATCTGCCTTGAGACTACTTTCTAGACAGGCGCTTTACCTCTAGACCGCTGATCCATCCGTCCTTCGGATGAGACTATAAACCGAGGCCCCGTGTGCAAACGCACACAGAACATCTTGCGCACACGTTAAATCCTGTTCCACTTTTCGTAAGAGAAGGCCGTCGTGTGCCAGTGGGAACAGATGATGACATTTACAAAACTGCATACACACGGGGACTGGATGTAAAAAAGCATGTGAGTGCTTATCCCATTATCCTCGATATAAAAGAATAAATACATAAATAAAGTGAATGATCCATCCACCCTGCCTGCCACCTTCCTGTCAGTATGAATAGCATCCCCACCATTTGGAAATTCTGTGGTAAGGAATTCCCTCTTTTCTGGGTGAGAAATTCAGGCTGTTGTCTGGTGGCAGAGAGTTCTGTCACACTACTAGTGCTGCTGGTATATGTCATTTTGGGGTGTTTTGTTTCTGGGATGTATCCTGGGTATGTTCCTGTTTTCACAACCTGCCAAACGCTGACATGAATTTCGGGATCTTTGACGTGCATATTGAATCTTCTGCATTTGCATATATTATACACAAAGAGAATTATGGCACTGGCGGGTCTGCATTTGAAATAGACCTAGGAGATCGTGAAAATGTCTGCAATTAATCCATCATACGCCACTGACATTAAAACCCACGGTCAAATAGTCTTAACCACTCGGCTATGGAGTCCGTCAGGGTCAGCATAGTTAATTATTATAAATATTCATTTTTATTTATTTTTTAACTATTCTTTTATATCGAGGATAATGGAATAAGCACTCATGTGCGCGTGCTTTTCGTTTTTACATCCAGGCCCCAGTGTGTATGCAGTTTTGTACATCTTGTCATCTGTTCCCACCGGCACACAACGTTCGATTTTACGAAAAGCGGAACAGGATTTAACGTGTGCTCAAGGTTTTTTGCGCGCGTTCGCACACGGGGCCTCGGTTTATAGTCTCATCCAAAGGACATTTCCCGATGAGAGTGGCTTTTTTCACATCATTTTTGCCATGGGTGGATCCAACTCTTGTTACCGTAGGATTTTTTTTATTTACGAACACAGAAATATTGAACACAGTACTTTTAGTTTACTGTTTTATGTGGAAGACTAGCATCTAGACCACCACGTAACTATGATTAGCTAGATGGAGGAAAATTCCAGGTTTGGATGAGAATCGAACCTACGACCTCTCAACTTCTGACTGGATGCGTTATCCCTCCCTACACCACCAACCCATTACATATAATATGGTTGAACAATATGGTGTTTCATACGTGAAGATATTCTTCTCACATTAACGACGATATTAAAAAAAACCCCACTAAAACAAAACAAAACGAACGAAAACAAAAATAAAGACAAACAAAACCTAAACCTTAGATTTGCACTTAACGCTTGCATATTGACCAAAGTTTCACGACTAAGAAAACTCTGTTATGGCTTGACAGAGGTTTTTCCCATGACCTTAGTAGGTGGCACGTGCGATGTGGCGACCGTCACGTACACAGCGGCAGACACCTGATAGAATCAATAATGGCCATTGCCTCTAGCCTCCTCCGCCCCCCTCCTCATTCTTCCAACTTCTTGTCCGCTTACTATTTATCCATTTCCCATTTGGGATATTCACGCCCTGTGCGCGTCATTTTTCTTTTGTTTTTGGCATTCAGCACGTCATCTCTAACCGTTTTTTGATTAAGCTGGCAAGGTTGATTATGTTTGGGAGGTTTGTGAAAAATGGGGAGGGTTGGGGGGGGGGGGGGGGGGGGGGGGGGGGGGGGGGTTTCGTTGTAATATTAATAGTTAAGGAAGGTTTTCGACGTCATCGTCTTACGTCATAAGGTTTGGGGGGGTGGGGATGTTCCACGCGTGTGTGTGTATGTGTGTGGGTGCGTGGGTGGATGAATGGGTGGGTGGGTGGTGGGGTGGTGTGTATATCGGTGTAATGTATCATATGGCAAGAACGTTTGTACTACGATGTTTTGGTCTCTCCCTGCCTCTCTCTGTCTGCCTCTGTCTCTGTCTCTCTCTGTGTCTCTCTCTGTTTCTCTGTCTCTGTCTCTGTGTCTCTGTGTCTGTGTCTGTGTCTGTCTGTCTCTCTCTCTCTCTCTCTCTCTCTCTCTCTCTCTCTCGGATGAGATTTTAAACCGAGGCCCCGTGTGTGAACGCACGCAGATCATCTTGCACACACGTTAAATCCTGTTCCGCTTTTCGTAAGAGTAAACCATCGTGTGCCGGTGGGAACAGATGACATTTACAAAACTGCATACACACGGGGACTGGATGTAAAAAAGCGCAAGAGCGCTTATTCCATTATCTTCGATATAAAAGAATAAAAGAAAAGAAAGAAATCTCTCTCTCTCTCAGTTAAGTCACTCAGTCACTACTCCCACAGTATGATCCCATCAAAAGTTTCTTCTCCTGGACATTATGAACCAGCAGAGAGAGAGAGAGAGAGAGAGAGAGAGAGAGAGAGAGAGAGAGAGAGAGAGAGAGAGAGAGAGAGAGAGAGAGAGAGAGAGAGAGAGAGAGAGAGAGAGAGAGAGATACAGAGACAGAGACAGAGAGACAGAGAGAGACAGAGAGAGACAGAGAGAGAGACAGAGAGAGAGAGTGAGTGAAGGAGAAAGAGACAGAGACAGAGACAGATAGACAGACAGACAAAGAGACAGAGATAGGCAGACAGACACAAACAGAGAAACAGAGACGGGCAGACAGACACAAAACGGAGAAAAAGAGACAAGCAGACAGACACACAAAAAAACAGAGAAACAGAGACAAACAGGAAGACAGACACAGACAAATAAACAAACAGACACAGATAGAGCAAGAGAAAACTCAGACAGAGAGAGAGAGAGAGAGAGAGAGAGAGAGAGAGAGAGAGAGAGAGAGAGAGAGAGAGAGAGAGAGAGAGAGAGAGAGGGAGAGAGAGAGAGAGAGAGAGAGAGAGAGGGAGAGAGAGAGAGAGAGAGAGGGAGAGACCGAGACAGAGAGACAGAGACAGACAGAGACAGAGAGACAGAGAGACAGAGACAGACAGAGACAGAGACAGACAGAGAGACACAGAAGGAGAGACAGAGACAGAGACAGAGACAGAGACAGACAGACAGACAGACAGACAGACAGACAGACAAGACATAATTAAGTAGGAATATCGTAGAGACAAGGATGGCAGTAGGGTGTGTGGAAAATGGGAGATGGGGTGGAGAGGAGATTGAAATGATTGAAAGAGCCAGCCAGGCCCGGAGGTAACGGATTCAATCAACTTCAGCAATCACTGGCCAAGAGAAGGGGAGGGGGGTGGAGGGGGTTCAGTCTCTTCAGACCGCCTGCTGGCCCTCCCTGCAATCTCTCTCTCCCCACCTCCCCTCCTCTTTCGATCCTGTAACCCCCTTCGATTTCTTCCAATGTTGGTGGGGTTTTTTGTTTTCTCTTTTGGTTTTCTTGTTTGTAGTTTTTTTAAACATTGTTTTCTAAGCTCCGAAAGAGATTTGGATAGAAAAGATTATCTTGCCTTTGTAGGTCAGTACGTTTTCTATTGTTTTTGGATTATCTTTTGTAAATTATCTCCATCATTGAGATCTTGAAGGTGATTTCGGGTCTTTCTTTGGGAACATTGCTGTCAGGGTATTGACATGATTGCTAGCTCAGGGGGCGGTGGCCGCATGGTGAAAATGTTAGACTGGCGACCTAACGTTAATCATAAGGCCTAGGTTCGTGTCTTTGCTAAGGTGTCCATTTCAGCCCACCCCTCCTCCCCCACCTCTATACTTAAGTTCCGACTCTGCTCCCCTAAAAGTCCTTCAGACAAGATTGTAAACTAAAGTCCCGTGTTCAAATTAACACATAACATCTTACGCTGCGGGGTTTTGTTTGATTGTTTGTTTTGTTCTGTTTTGTTTTTCCCGTTCCTCCGCTTGAGATCCGAGGTTAACCAATGGTGAGAGTTTTGCGTGTGCATCCCCCCCCCCGCCACCACCATCAACACGTTAGACTGGGGAATGCCTCAAAAGAACGACAAACAGCCAGCCAAGATGGGATTCAAACCCAAGACCTTATTTGACCAAACTTCAGATTTCGAATCCAAAGCTCTAACCACCTGTCTGTGTTGTCCTGTTCCACCCACCAAGGGTAAAATCATGCAGTGATTGGAAACACTTAAAGGGAGTTGAACAAATGTAATGTCCTGACCGCTCTATTTCTCTGGAGATTTGATGACCCAGGGGGAATGGTCTGACCTCCATTCTGAGGACGTTCTATTTGCCGAGCCATTGCCGTTAGTGCCGTGAATGAGCAAAGAAATATGTGTGCCAGACCCCATCATTCTCCCCTTATCTGTGGCAGCTTGCTAGATGTTCGGTTTTTTCATTTCTTTGCTTTACAAGATTCAGCGTAATATAGATTCCATACATTACTATTGTTAATGTTATTACATGATGATGATGATGATGATGATGATGATGATGATGATGATGATGAGATGATGATGATGATGATGATGATGATGATGGATCATCATCATCATCATCATCATCATCATCATCATCATCATCATCATCATCATCATCATCATCATCATCATCATCATCATCATCATCATCATCATCAGTTGACTGTAACAGGCCGACATTCCTGCTGTCGCTTTACTTACTTACTTACTTATTCACTATCTATCTATCTATCTATCTATCTATCTATCTATCTATCTATCTATCTATCTATCTATCTATCTATCTATCTATCTATCTATCTATCTATCTATCTATCTATCTATCTATCTATCTATCTATCTATCTATCTATCTATCTATCTATCTATCTATCTATCTATCTGTCTGCCTGTCTGTCTGTCTGTCTGTCTATTTATCTATCTATCTATCTATCTATCTATCTATCTATCTATCTATCTATCTATCTATCTATCTATCTATCTATCTATCTATCTATCTATCTATCTATCTGTCTGTCTGTCTGTCTGTCTGTCTGTCTGTCTGTCTGTCTATCTATCTATCTATCTATCTATCTATCTATCTATCTATATATCCCGTAGTCTGGCGACTGTGGGGGCACCCCTGAAGACTCGACAACCAGTTCCCTCCATTCCTCTCTCTGTTCTGCCTTTCTCAAGGTTTTGTTGAGTTATAGGCCTGTTCATTCACTCATGTCCTCTCATCTCTTCCTTGGTCTGCCTCTTTTTCTTTCTCTTTGGACAGAAGACTTTACTGTCACAGGCCGATATTCCTGCTTTAGTCACAGTACAGGGCAAGGTAGGTTGTCTAGAGGTAAGGTACCTGGTTAAAAAGCGAAAAGTCCAGGTCCGAAGTGTGTGATGTTGGAACCCTGTATGTGCCCCCAAACTTTTCCCTCATCCACTAGACCGTGTGTGGTGGTCTATGTGCTAGTCTTTCCTATGAGACAATACAACGAAATCCCGTGTATCATACGCGTTTGAAGTACCCACGCAAAACTCTTATCATTGGTAAATCTCCGAGCTCTAGCCGAGGAAAGAAAAAAGAAAACAGATGCAACGTTCCCTCAAAGAGAAAAGAGAATCTCCTCAAACAGAGAGAATGGGGAGATTCGAACCTACCACTCATGAACGTTACCAGACCCCCCAACCTGGAACTCTACCCACTCTTTAATTTAACCCAGTCTCCTGCAAACCCCCCCAGAGAACACATCATCATTTATATATTATTTATTTATTTTATCATTTTATATCGAGGATAATGGAATAAACACTCATGTGATTTTTTTCATCCAGTCCCCGTGTGTATGCAGTTGTGTAAATATTCTCATCTGTTCCCACCGGCACACAATGGCCTACTATTACAAAAAGAGGAACAGGATGTAATGTGTGCGCAAGATGTTCTGCGTGCGTTCGCACACGGGGCCTCGGTTTACAGTCTCATCCGAAAGACTTTTGGGGAGAGTGGAATCAGCACTGATGTTAACTCTAGGGGAAAAAATCCCCTCCAACGGCAATCGAACTCGGGTCGTCGAATTGCGAGCTCAATGTTCTGACCACTAGGCTATACAGTCCCCCCCTGACCACTAGGCCATCCCGTCACGTCCCCTCCCATCATAGAGCTGTTAAAAACAGCTGAGGGAGGTGAACGAGTTTCATCATGTCTTGACCATCCCATTTTCCCCAAGGAGAGTCCTCTGCCCCACTTGGCCTGACCCCCATATCGCGGTGGCTTTATTTGCTGAGCCCTCTGCTGTTAGCCGCCTGAATGGGCAAAGTTGTCGCCCAAACCCTGATGCAAACTCCGTTATTTTTTGGTCCCCCTTTCCCTCTACCCCCTTCACCCTCTCCCTCCCCCTGTCTCTCCACTGCCTCTTTGAGGGTCAGTTCAACTTCATCCAGCTCTCTGTCTGTCTGTCTGTCTGTCTGTCTTTGTCTCTGTCTCTGTCTCTCTCTGTCTCTCTCTGTCTCTCTCTTTCTTTTTTTGGGGGTGGGGGTGGGGGTGTTATCTTTTGATAGTCCCTAATCAGGGCAAAGGCCAGATTAAAAAACAGTATGTGAATGCTTATCTGTAACCCTTGAAATATAATGATTATATAATCTATTATTCTCTCTTTCACTCACTCACTCACTCTGAAGAAGAAGAAGAAGAACAACGACAACAACAACAACGGCAACAGCAGCAGCAACAACAACAAAATAGTATTATTGAACACTTCGATCAACAAAAAAAGAAAGTTGACGTCACATCCCACTTAAACCCTTCGCTTATTATGTTCCCACAAGTCTTTTCTTTTTCCTTTTTCATATTGAACGATATGGTAAGAAATGTTCTGAACATTCTCAATAGAAAATGCACCGAGAAGTTATGCTAGCTGAACAAGGCTGAAGCAGTTGATTAGGTCACCCTGTTTTGTGGGCACACATTACAAATGACAACAATATGGTCACCTAACTGTGTCAAAGGACTAAGACCAGAAAATTAATGTCATCAAACTTATCATCAAATATAAACGCAGTTATCGATTTTGTTGTGGCAATTGCTCATTTTCATAATCATAAAAGAAATTTTGCTGATGGAAGTTTTGTCACTAGTACTTTTTGATGGTTTTTGAAGGATGCAGTAACTTTGCCATGTAAGGTACAAATAGTTTACCGAGTAGAATTACTTCATTTCTCGTTCGTTACCCAGAGCTTCAAGGCTCATAACAGATGAAATCTGGCGCATGCAACTGTTTATACTCATAATGAAGGTAGCTCTACTTTGAGGATGTGTTAATCTTGATGCAATTTTCACTGGCTTAGGACACTGACCTCGCCCAACATATGCCACACCAAGGAATAAACCTTTAAATATACTGATGTGTGTACTCGATGTAGTTGTGAAAAACACGACAAAACTACTTTTCTTTTATGTGTTATATGTCCGAGTAGTAAACTTACTAGATCCAGGCTTTAAATCTAATTCCCCCTTTTCATATTGAAATTTATTACGTATGTATTATCCCCTTTGGCCTGCTTGACCAAGTACTCCTGGTGTTAATATCATAGAAACTAACATTTACGATGCAAAACAAAGACTAATTACTAATCAATTCATTCTTTAAAGCGAACATCATTATCTACGATTTTTGAGACGGTTGGGTTACCATATTATTTTCAATAGAAAAAATCCAATTTTCTCAGCAGTTTGGCCCTTTTCTTCTAAAAAAATGTCTGAACAAACAGTTGGAAACTATCTTCAAGAAGCATTTGAATTCAGCTCGTGATTTTCCCCACTGCCAATTCTCGAAGAGTTCTGGTAATCTTCCAATGTTTAGAGCTCAGAGATTGAAATGTGGCTGAATGGAAGAGTTGTGTAAGACACTACCACTCTGCGTTGAGGAAATGTGTGTGTGTGTGTGTGTGTGTGTGTGTGTGTGTGTGTGTGTGTGTGTGTGTGTGTGTGTGTGTGTGTGTGTGTGTGTGTGTGTGTGTGTGTGCGTGCGTGTTGAACGAGTACATGAAACCCTATGTGGTTATATGGCAGTAAATGAAAGAAATAAAATTGCACACACACACACAACACAACATACACACACACACACACACACACCACAACACACACACATCACAACACACACACACAACATTCACACACAACACAAAACATACACATAACACAAAACACACACACACTACACACACAACACACACAACACAACACAACACACACACACAAACACAAACACACAACAACACAAAACACACACAACACAACACACACACACACAACACACCACACACACACACACACACACACACACAACACACCACACACACACACACCACAAACACAAACACACAGAGGGCTAGGGGTGGTGTCAGTCACTCAGTGTACACTGATACAGGTGGATCATGTTGTGTGTGTGTGTGTGTGTGTGTGTGTGTGTGTGTGTGTGTGTGCGTGTGCGCGCGCGCTCTCAGGTTTATAGCCTCATTTCCCCGCAGAAACAATATTTTCCAGAAACTTTGCATATTTCGCTCAATTCTGTTATCATTTTTTTTGCATTTCATCCGAACTCCAAATTACTCTGCATGTAACCCATCAAAGGTTTTTGTTGTTGAAAATCCTGTGACAGGATTTGAATTCGGGATGTCTGTTTAAAAGCCAGGAATATATCCTGAACTCTAGATCACACAAGACCTACGCATCTTACATGCGAAATGGCAGGAGAAGAAAAGAAAAGAGGAGGAAGAAACTGAAAGAAACAAAGATGTAATCCAATCCAATGATGTTTCATAGAGCCCCTGCCGACCGCACAGACCATATCGGGGCTGTCACCACCTCGTTACATTTTAAAACTCATATTAAAAGTGTGCAACTATATACTGTTTAAAACGGGGGTATAAAACCAACTTGACTGTCCTTGCTTGTATTATCGACGCCCA
>CM060318.1:28747714-28750214 GCA_030674155.1 Stramonita haemastoma
TGACCAGGACGCTATCATCGCACAAAGGACTACAGATCATGGTCTCACCCAAAAGACTTGAAGGAGAATAAAGTTGAAACCGTTAACAAGTCCAGGAGACCCCCTAACCTCCCCAATAGTAGTAGTAGTAGTAGTAGTAGTAGTAGTAGTAGTAGTAGTAGTAGTAGTAGTAGTAGTAGTAGTAGTAGTATAGTAATGATGATGATGAGGAGGAGGAGGAAGAGGAGGAGGAGGAGGAAGAGAGGAGGAGGAAGGAAGAGGAGGAGGAGGAGGAAGAGGAGGAGGAGGAGGAGAAGAAGAAGAAGAAGAAGAAGAAGAAGAAGAAGAAGAAGAAGAAGAAGAAGAATATGTGGAATTTATATTGCGCTGAAGAAGGAGAAGAAGAAGAAGAAGAAGAAGAAGAAGAAGAAGAAGAAGAAGAAGAAGAAGAAGAAGAAGAAGAAGAATATGTGGAATTTATATTGCGCTAAATCTTGTAAAGCAAACAAACCAAAGCGCTTGCATTCAAATCAGTCACGCGCATGCAACCGCTCACAAAGTAAATAAAATTAACACATTATATATGTACAACACACACACACACACACACACACACACACACACACACACACACACACACACACACACACACACACACACACACACACACACACACACACATGCCTGAGTGTTCAGATTACCGTAACTCTACACTCTAACCACAAGGCTTATTCCGTCCCTGAAAGATCAATCAATGGAAGATAATAATGTTCATGATGGAATGCTTTCTCTCCTGGGGGTATGCCGGGGACTTATCAGTATGAATGTTTTTTTTCCCACCTTCTAGAAATTCTGCTCAAGAAACTTCCTTTTTTCTATCCCTCTCTTTGTTTCTGCCTTGTTCCGTTGCTTCCTGTCACAGTCTTCATGTCTTTTTCTGCCTTACTGGTCCTGTCTCTTTCCTTTTTCTTCCAGAAAGACGTAGAAGATGACAATTCTCTCCCATGCCGAAGTCCTGTCGGATGAGACTATATTAAACCGAGGCCCCGTGTGTGAACGCACGCAGAACATCTTGCGCACACGTTAAATCCTGTTCCGCTTTTCATAAGAGTAGGCCATCGTGTGCTGGTGGGAACATATGGCATTTACAAAACTGCATACACACGGGGTCTGGGTGTAAAAAAAAAAGCAGAAGAGTGATTATCCCATTATCCTCGATAAAAAAAAATAAAAAAATAAAATAAAGTCCGGTGCGCAGGGTCTGACTTGTAAAAGGTTTGACGGCAATGCAACGCATTTTCGCTCATATGACAGACAACAATAATTGCTGTCTGAGTGTTCGAAGAAGAAGTACAATATTTCCTCTTTAAGTCACGGTAGATCTCTCTGCGTGAAATTTGAGCTGCTGTCCTCGGGAAGAGCGCGTCGCCGCAAGAGCAGCGCCACTTTTTCTCTCTCTCAGCAACTGTATTTGTTTCCCTATCAGAGTGACTTTTTTCTTCAAAATTTTTCCAGGGATAACCCTCTTGTTGCCGTGCGTTCTTTTACGTACGCTAAATAATTATGTGTAATACACGGACTTCGGTTTATCATCTCATCCGAATGATGAGCACCCAGCTACACCACCATTCATGGCCTAACAGATGTGGGGAAAGTTTTGGGCCCAAACGGGGTTCAAACCACCCGCACACTTCCGACCCCGGACTTTTTTCCTTTCTAGACAGGAGCGTTAGAAAGACGATCCCGCAGAATGGTGACTTTCTCCATAACAAGGTTTGCACAAAATTTAGATCTTTCTTGGACTATAAATTAAAAGCAAGGCAAAAGCTGTTCAGTGCAGAGGGTGTGTGCACACAAAAGGGAAAAAATGGCAAAAAAATAGAGAGAGAGAGAGAGAGAGAGAGAGAGAGAGAATAAAAAGATGGCAGACAGCACGTAGTCACCCGGATGACTACTGTTCCTGTAATAAGACAGGGTAGTGCGCAGTTCTCCCCCCTCGCTTGTGTTTGATAACAAATGGCTTTCCCCGGTGTGTACTGCTCTTCTTTATCCATGATATCCTGTCTGACTATCTGTCTGTCTGTATCCTGTTCTGGATATCCTTCACACGCACAGACACAGACACAGACACACACACATACACACACACGCACACACAACACACACACAGGCATGTACGCACGCACACATACACAAACGCAAACACACGCACAACACACACACACACAAACACAAACACACACACACACACACACACACACACACACACACACACACACACACACACACACACACACACACACACACACACACACACACACACACACACAGAGGGAGAGCTATGAACAAAAAGAGTTCGATTAAAAAAAAAAGGAATTGCTTTCACTTTACCAGGAGAACACTGTCTCTTGGAAAAAGGTTTGTTGGGCTCATTTCGATATCCTCCTTCCAGGCAGCTGTCTTTTCAAGAAAGAATCGTACTTGAAAATGTCATTTCTATATAATTTATAAGAGTAGGGAG
>CM060318.1:28755214-28760214 GCA_030674155.1 Stramonita haemastoma
ATAATTATGTGTAAGACACGGAACTTGGATTTATCGTTTCATCCGAAAAGACTAGTACCTAGATTATCACCCACAGTCTAATGGATAGGGAAAATCTTCGGGCTCAAACGGGAATCAAACCACCGCACATTTCAAGCCCACAAGTAAACAACAAAAGTTTTTGTAATACTCAGACCACTCTGGTCGCTTGACGAACATTCACCCCAAGTTTTCTTTAAATTCTATGATTGCCAAATTCAACCAGTTTTTGAGTTATGGTTCAGTAATCTGGAGTCTCTCAAATAATCGGGAAATGATTGAAAGGTTGCATTTGTTTGCCCTCGAGAAATTTGTAAGTGTTAAGTGTTCAAGCCATGAGACACTTGAAGGTGTCCTTTATTTGTAAATACACATTTTCGATGCAACCAATTCTGGCCGAGACTTAATACCCTTGAGAACCATAGGCTTCCCAAAAAAGCACGAAAGAAAAATGAGATAGGAAAGAGACGATGATGAAGAAATAACTTAAAACCACGTTCAGAGTTTCTTGAAAAAAAGGCAGGAGGATGGACCGAGAAGGCAGATAATAAGAGATGATAGGAAGAAAATCAAGGCATTTAGAAAGAGAGGGACAACAGAAAAGAGGAAATGTTTAGCACGGAATTTACAGAGGGTGGGGATACTATTAGCACACACATGCGCGCGCTCCCCATGTAATTGTCATATATAAACACGCATGCACAAGCACTCCTACCCCCACTCCCCCCCCCCCCCCCCCAACACCATGCAAGCAATCTGACGCAAATGACCAAGACAAATAGATCAAGACTTTTCTCACAATAGTAGAATTTATTTTATGACCTTTAAAATCATAAAAAATCTATATAAACAAATACACTTTTCTACACAATAAGCAATTCTACTCCAAAATACGTTCTTTATAAAAAACAAAACCCAGATCATTTGATGTGCTTTATGAAAAGACCCCATCTCCCCATACACTTTCCACTAAATTGTACAAATGATTCAATTTTGCTTTTATTTGGTTTCCTTATATTTTGTGCAATAAAACAAAACACAAAAAGAAAACACATGGGCACATGTATAGCATTAACATTTTGCACACATTTCTGTATACCACATTTCTCTGTTGTATGCTACATTTTTCTTGTCAATTTAATTGTATCTCATTTAAAAAATATATACAAAAGTCATACAAAAGACAAGAACACGCAGACACTTTTCCATTCCTATACTTTAAATCATATACCTCAAGCCTTTCACACACATTTTTTTTGTAAAATATGATACTGTAATATCTGCCATCAATCTTCCAGCAGAAGATCAATATACAGACTTGCTACCAACATCAACTCGAGCAATTTTTTCAATGAAAATAGCAATCACATGACCAGTTTTGCAATGCATTTAATATTTGGTTTGATACTTTTTCATTTTTTTCCAGTCAATCTAGATTGAGAACTTAATACCTTGCTGGCACACTTTACACCCACAAGACAAAGCATTAAAATGTGTAAAATCTGCATATATCTTCCAACAGAAGATCAGTACACAGATTTGTCACCAACATCATCTAAACTCATTCCAGGCAATATCAATGACATTCACAGGACCAGATTTATTTTTGTTTTCACATTTGATGTGATTAAAATAAAATTAAGAAAATCTCGGGCACACTTTCTACACCATTATACAACATGCTACAGTTTTCTTGTCACTTTACCTTTCACCCCACTATATAAGAAAAGCACAGAAAAACAAAGACATAGCTATACACTCCTATTAAAATCCAATACATATACATTTTTTTGGTAAAATATGTCGGTGTAAAATTTGCCATCAATTTTCCAGCAGAAGATCAATATACAAATTTGCCACCAACAACTCAAAGTCAGTTTTCTCAACAAAAATAGCAATCACATGACCAGCTTTGCTATTCATTTAATAATTTTGAAAAAAGAAAAGTTCCCTTCTCCCCACACACTTTCCACATAATTATACAGACCATTACATTTTTCAAATCAATCTACAATTGATATCTTAAACAATAACTAATAGGTACACTTAACAAACCACAAGACATATAGCATGAAGATGTAATGGGTAAAATCTGCATTTATCTTCCAGCAGAAGACTAGTACACAGATTTGTCACCAACATCTAAATTCATGCCAAGCAATATCAATGGAAACCACAGGACCAGATTTCTTTTTGTTTTCACATTTGGTGGGATATTTAAAAAAGGAAAAAAAGAGAAAAAACATCTCCTGACAAACTTTCCATTATACAAAATGTCACATTGTTCTTGTCAATTTACATTTCATCTCATTAAAAAAAAAAAAAACCCAAACAAAACCAAAATGGGCAGATTTTATCCCCTTGGATACATAAAATCATGTGTCTCTAGCTTTTCATTTTCATTGAAAAAAATATGTTGGTGTAAAATTTGCCATCAATCTTCCAGCGGAAGATCAATACACAAATTTTCCACCATCATTTAAGACATGCCAGGCAATATCAATGGCATTTCGATTTTGTTTTCACATTTGAGAAATCTTTCTGGACATAAATTCTCCACCATTATACAAAATTAATGCTACATTTTCTCTGTCAATTTATATTTAGTCTCATCAAATAAACAAAAATGATAACGAAAAACAAAAACACAGGCACTTTTCATCCACTCCTATACCTAAAATCATATGCCTGAAGTCTTTCACATACATCTTTTCTGAACTGTGTTGGTGTAAAAATCCATATACCTTCCACCAATATCAATGCAAGTCATTTTACTTAATAAAAAGTATTAATCACATCACCAGGTTTGCCATTCATTTCATTTTTGGTGTGAAAAGACCAAAGACCCCTTCTCCACGCACACATTCCACACAATTATACAGACCATTACATTTTTCTAGTCACTCTACATTTGGTAACTTTAAAAACCCTCACAGGCACACTTTACACACCACAAGACCTCTTGCTTGAAGATGTGCTAGTGTAAAATTTCCATCTTCCAGCAGAAGATCAGGACACAGACCTGCTACTAACATTAAAACTCATGCCAGGGATTATCAATTACAATCACAGCATCAGCTTTCTTTTCGTTTTCACATTTGATGTGATGTAAAAAAAAAAAAGAGAGAGAAAAAGAAAAAAAAAGGAAAACTCCTTGCTCCCTTTATACACCATTTTACACATTGCTGCATTTTACTTGTCTGTTTACATTTCATCTCATTATCTAAAAAAAAAAACAGGCACATTTTATCCACTCCTATATTGCAAATCATACTTTTAGTCTTTGAGGATCGAGAGGATGTTTACCCTGGAGTTAACATCAGTGCTGATTCGACTCTCCCTAATAGTCCTTCGAACAGAGGCTGTGTACAAACACATGCAGAACATCTTGCCACACATTAAATCCTGTTCTACTTTAAGTTTAGGCCATTTTTTGCCGGTAGGAACAGATGAGTTACAAAACCGCATATACACCGGGACTGGATGTAAAAAAAAAGCACATGAGTGCTTATTCTATTATCCTCGATATAAAAGACTAGATAAATAAAATAATGTATTTGATAAGACAAAAGACTCCTTGTCCCCACACACTTTCCACACCATTATAGGCCTTAGACTATTACGTTTTTTTTTAGTCACTGTAAATTTAATACAATTAAAAAAAAAACAACCTGCAAGCACACTTTACACATCACAAGACATATAAAGATGTGTAGGTGTAAAATCTGCACCTATCTTCTAGCAGAAGATCAGTACACAGATTTGCCACCAACATCATCTAGATTCATAGCACTAGATCTTTGTTTTTCATATTTGATGCAATGTAAAAAAAAAGAAAGAAAAAAAGAAAAAAGAAAACCTCTCAGACATACTTTTTTCACCATTATACAAAATGCCAATTTTTTCTGAATTTACATTTCATCATTAAAAACAACAACAAACACAAGGAAAACATAACAAACAGGCTCATTTCATCCACTTCCATTCTTAAATCATAAACCATTCTCTTTCACCTATACTTTTTTGTAAAATAATTATGTTGATGTAAAATTTGCCATCAATCTTCCAGGAGAAGATCAATACACAAATTTGCCACCAGCATCATTTAAAACTGATGCAAGACAATATCACAGGAAACAACAGCACCAGATCTGTTTTTTTTTGGTTTGTTTTATCATTCATATGATGTAAACAGAAATTTAAAAGAAAAAAAGACCCCCCCCCCCCGACAATTTCTACACCATCACACATGTTCATTTTCTTGTCATTTTACATTTCATCTTATTTAAAAAAAGAAAAAAAAAAGAAAAACAAAACAGGGGCACATTTTATCCACTCCTATACTTAAAATCATATTTCATTGGTCTTTCACAAACTTGTTTTTGTAAAATATGTTGGTGTAAAATTTTATCACCAGTTTTCCAGCAGATCAGTGCACAAATTTGCCACCAATACGAATTCAAGTAATTTTTATCAATAAAAATAGAAATCACACAAGGAGCTGTGTTATTCAATAATCGATTTGCAAGGACAAAAGACCTTCTCCCCATACATTTTCCACACCATTATAGTTGCAGTTAATATTTCTAGTCACTCTAGTCACTCAATATTTGATAATAGCATGTTAAAAAAAAACAACCTCACAGGCACACTTTACACAACACAAAACGTATAGCATGAAGATATGTTGGTGTAAAATCTGCATCTATCTTGAAGCAGAGATTAGTACCAGATTTGGTACCAACATTAAATAAACTAATAGCCTGCAATGTTAATGGCAATCACAGAACAAAGTTTTTTGTTTTTATTTTTGGTGTGGTAGTAAAAAAAAAAAAAAAACAGAAAAAAGAAAACTTATCCCTACACCACTTTCCATTTTACAAAATGCTACATTTTTCTTGTTAATTTACATTTCATCTCATTATTAAAAAAAACCTCAAACAGAACCAAGAGCAAAAGTTACAGGAACATCAAATTAAAAA
>CM060318.1:28767992-28777913 GCA_030674155.1 Stramonita haemastoma
ATCAATCTTCCAGCAGAAGATCAATACGCACATTTGCCACCAACATGCACTCAGTCATCTTTATCGATAAAAAAATAGAAATCACCTGACCAGCTTTGCTATCCATTTCATAATTGATTTGAAAAGACAAAAGACCCCTTCTCCCTGCAAACAATTCCACACCATTATACAGTCCATTGATTTTTCCAGTCACTCTACATTTCATTAAAAAAAAAAAACCCCACAAAAATACTCACAGGCACAGTTTTATACACACATACATATAGCATGAAGATGTGTTGGTGTCAAATCTGCATTTATCTTGCAGCAGGAGATTAGTACAAAGATTTGCCACTAACACCATCTAAACTAATAGCATGCAATATTAATGGCAATCACAGCACCAGATTTCTTCTTCTTTAAATTTTTTTTTTTTTTTACATTTAGTGTGAAACAGAAAAAAAGAAGAAAAAACCTCTCCACATACTTTCTATTATACAAAACGCTACATTTTTCTTGTCAATTTACATTTCATCTCATTATTTAAAAACAAACAGAACCAAAAACAAAACTTTCAGGCAGATTAATTTTTTTTAATCCACTTCTATACTTAAACCATATACCTTTAGTCTTTCTTGTACCTTTTTTTTGTAAAATATGTTGGTGTAAAATTTGCCACCAATATTCCAACAAAGAATATCTATTCACAAATTTGCCAGCAGCATCATTTAAACTTATGCCAGGCTATAGTGTCAATTACAGGACCACCAATATTTTGTTTTCACATTTGATGTAATGTACAAAACAAAACAAAACAAAACAAACCCACAAAAACAAAAAACAAATACATCAACATTCTCCACCAGTATACAAAATGCTACATTTTTCTTGTCAATTTACGTTAAAAAAAATAAACCAAACAGAACAAAGAAAAACTAAAAAAACAAAAAGAACATTCTATCATCTCATACTTAATCATATACCTAAAGTTTTTCATATACATCTTGTCTAAAATATGTTGGTGTAAAATTTGAAATAAATATTCCAGCAAAGAACATCAATTATTCACCAATTTTCCACCAACATCATTTAAACTCATTCGAGGCTATCTTAGTGGCAATTTCAGGACCACCTGTGTTTTCGTTTTCAAATTTCATGGGTGTAAAAAAACAAACAAAAAAAACAAACCACCCTTCAACATACTTTCTCCACTATTATAGAAAATGCTACATTTTTCTTAATTTACATTTCATCTCATTATTCAAAGAAAAGCAAAAACAAAAAAACAGAACGAAGAAAAACAAACACAGCACTTTCTATCCACTCACACTTAAAATCACATACCTGAAGTTTTTTTTACATACATCTTTTGTAAAACATGTAGGTGTAAAATTTACCATCAATCTTATCAGCAGAAGATCAATACACAAATTTGCCACCAAAATTAACTTTAATGTTATTCAATAAAAGGAACAATCATATCACAACCTTTGCTATTCATTTCATATTTGGTTTGATAGACAAAAGCCCCCTTCTCCCTACACACTTTCCACACCATCATACAAACCATTACTTCTTTCTCCTCAATCCTACATTTAATTCTTTTTTAAATCAGCACCAGATTTCTTTTTGTTTTCACATTAATTTTGATATGATGTGAACAGATTTTAAAGCCTCCCTCCCCACTCTTTTCGACACCATTATACAAAATATGCCACATTTTTCTTGTCAGTTTACATTTTGTCTCATTATTTAAAACCAACAACAAAAGAACAAAAACAAAAAACACAGGCACATTTCATCCACTCCTATACCTAAAATCAGATACCATTAGCCTATCACATACATTTTTGTAAAATAGTTATGTTGGTGTAAAATTTACCATCAGTCTTTCAGCAGAAGATCAATACACAAATTTGCCACCAACATCAACTCCTGTCAGTTTTCTCAATAAAAAGAGCCATCACATGACCAGCTTTGCATTCCGGAATTCCAGGAACAAGAATTGTCAAAATAAATTTTTCTCCATCAGCCTTCTCCATTTTCCCCAATTCTCACTAATCTGAGTTATTTTTGTGCAAAGATTGCTGCACACCTGTTCATACACATAATTATTATGCGTGCACACACTCGTATTCCTTACCACTACTATTATGACAGTTTAGTTTTTTTCTAGTCTTAAAAATGTAAATATGCAGTTGAATTTCTCCATCTTTTCGTTACATAAGCACACAATGTAAAATCTACAAAAGTACATTGACAAAAATTTGCCTGCTGTGCAAATTTATAACACTCTGGCCAAATTTATGACTTTTACAGAATCATATTTTCAGCTGTTATATTTTATCAGAAGCTAGTTAACTAGCTTGTCAAAAACTCTGAAAAAAATAACAGTTATCATTGGCAAGCATAAGTCCATCCAATGCTCATGGCAATATACATAAATTCCCCACCCCCTCCGCCCCCTTATCTCCCCCCCCCCACACGGACACGCACAAACAAACACAGACACACAGTTACACACACACACACACACACACACACACACACACGCACACGCACACGCACACACACACACACACACACACACACGCACGCACACACAGTCACACCCCTCCCCCCTATCTCTTCCCCCACCGCTCTGTCCTACTATCCTACTCCCTCCCTTCTTAGCACCTCTTTCCCTAAAATTCTACCACCACTCCCAGCCCTCACGAAAAAAACTGCCGTTGTGTCAGCGAGTAACATGTAATCTGCCTGCCTTCGTGTCCACATGACGGGCCAGGGTTAGTGAAGAGGTTAGGATTAGTATGAGCAGTTAGCATGCAAAAAGGGGAAGCATGCAAAAAAGGGGAAGCATGCAAAAAGGGGAAGCATGCAAAAAAGGGGAAGCATGCAAAAAGGGGAAGCATGCAAAAAGGGGAAGCATGCAAAAAAGGGGAAGCATGCAAAAAGGGGAAGCATGCAACAAAGGGGAAGGGTTGTGGGTCTGTTGGGTGGTCTGTGTTGGGAAGCATGTGGACACAGCAGCAGGTAGAATTGATGGAGCTTAGCTGTAGACACAATGACAGGGAGTTCTGTGTCCTCCGCGATACGACTTCTGCTACTACATACGGAACATTTGTGTGTGTTTTTTTTCTTCTTTCGTCTTGAATGAATTAACGTAAAATGTATAATCCTGCTGCTGCTGCTGCTGCTACCCACCACCACCACCACCACCACCACCACCGCACACTACTCTACTACTAACACACCACCACCACCACCACTACCATACCACTCCCTACACACACACACACACACACAACACACACACACACACACACACACACACCACACACACACACACACTCACCCGCATGCACACACACAGACACACAACACGACATACCACACACACACACACACACACACACACACACACACACACACACACACACACACACACGTCTACCCCTTAACCTGCCTGAAACTAGAGTTTAAGTTACAACTCACGCCCCCCCCCCCCCCCCCCTTGCCCTTACCTTTACACTTCAGTAATATTATACCAATGTTTTTTTTACATAAAATCATCATTTTGCAGTGGTCCCTCATCATTGCAGATGGAATGTACACACATGTGACCTCAGTTTTTTCCCCCTAGCTGCTCCACAAAATCTTGGGAGTTCTAAACCAGAATGTTCTAGGGGTGTTCTCAGTGACGGCGATGGCGGCGAAATGCTTGATGTCACAAACAATGCTTGACGTCACAGGTTTGTGAAATGCTTGATGTCACAGTTTTGTGAAATGCTTGACGTCACAGATTTGTGAAATGCTTGATGTCACAGTTTTGTGAAATGCTTGATGTCAGTTTTGTGAAATGCTTGACGTCACAGGTTTATGAAATGAATGACATCAGTTTTTCCCAGATGCCAGGCAATATTTTTGGCGATGCCATGTCTTTGGTGCGGCGATGTCATCGGCATCTTCGGTGATACGATGCCTTCGATGTCTTCGATGATGCAATGATGATGCAATGCGATGCTATGTCTTTGGCGACGGTGATGTCCTGCTTCTCCTAGACTTAACTGCCAAAATACACACATTACAATCGTCAGTATGATTATTCACTATACTTTCTTTTTTTTATTTCTCGGCTAGAGCACCGAGGTTCAAATGTAAAATTTTGCGTACTTTTGCCCAACATGTAGGTAGCCGCATTCCAACTTCGGGGATGTATACTGGGTATGTTCATGTTTCCGTAACACCACCAAACGCTGACACGAGTTATGGGATCTTTAATGGGCATATTTGATATTCTGCATGCGATATCTACACTACAAAATTAAAACACTGGCAGGTCTGCATTTGGGCGATTGTAAAGATCTTCAGCCTTAATTCATCCTACCCTGCCGAGATTGGAACCCACGACTTCCTGGACCCACGGGGTTGAAGTCAAACAGTCTTAACCACTCGTGTAATGTGTCCCTCACTATACTGATGAAAACACTTGTTTACTGATTTTGTGATGGCTACCTTTGTAAATAAGTTTTTTTTATTTTTATATAATCTTCGTTAATGTGCCTGTTTATTTTCCTGTGATTATGTGTTGCCTGTGTTTTGTTTATGTGCAAAAACAAATTCCGAAACATGAATAATGTCATGCTGACTAAAGATGACCAAATCTGATAGGACAGTAATAAACTAATTGTACAGTTATTTTCAATCATATTTAAATGCAGTCTTTTTAGTTGATGAATCAATCTGTCAATGTATATAAACACACAGAAAAACTTAACTCACCTTGATGTACACTTTTTTTCATCAACAATGAGGGATAGAAGGCAATTAAAAAACCCGAAATGGTTTGTTTACAAATGAGATCAGTTTTTTTTCTTACCTGGGTCTTGATTCCGCTTCATGCAGGCAGGTCTTTGGAACTTGCAGTGGTGATGCTTCCTCACATTGAGTGACTGACGGCACTGGACCTGACTGGAGCTGTTCTGGTGTTCTGTTCTGGAGTATTGACCTTGGCAGGGGTGATGTTTCCTCTGTTCTGGTGGATTGACTTTTGCACAGGCACGATGCTTCATGTCATTTAGTGACTGATGGCGCTAGACTTTACTTATTCTGGCTCTTCTAGTACCTGGTCAAACAGACGCAAATCCCAAACTTTAGGAAAAGTTAACAGCAAATGTTAAAAGTAAACGATACATTTATCTATGATAAGACTAAAAACAGTTAGCCAGTTAAAAAAAACCCACCTAATTTAGTTGCCCCTGTTACTGTAATCTTGTGATAATTTTTATTTCCATAACTTCATGCCCAAGACAGGCAGAAAAAATGAGCAAGATAAAAGACAAGATATACAAAAATGTATTCTACCAACTATTGATGATACTTTTTCAAAATGAATAACAGGCTCCGAAAAAGACGAGCAGAAAAGGATAAAAACTACAACAATACATAAACTCATACAAGCAAGAACAGAAATGTAGACAGTAAGTAGCAGGTATAGTCGACGACAGACGAAGGAATACATCGTACAAGGACAGACACTAGCTCAGGGAGTGAGATAACAAATTAGTACCCGATTTTCTTTTTTAGTTGGATGTGATGTGACAGCATCAAATGCTGTTGGACTTCAGCGGCGCTTTCTGGTCTCCTATCATCAGTCCATTGATGACGGTCGCGTTGGTCGACAGCTTTCTCCAGGTTGGTCCGTCTGTCTGCTGCCTTTTGCAGCAACACAGCCATGTCAAGGCCGGTCCATTTTTTGATCTTCGAACCCCTGACGAGAACACCTGTGTGATCCACAAGACTAACCAGGATAGGACCCCTGTCGAATAAAGAGCGGAAATAGAAAAACTGAAGGAAATGTTCCGAAAATATGGGGGGACGGCAGAGTCAAAATCCCTCATAACCACAGTCCCAAAGATGAAGCCTCTCTCCAAAACCACTGTCCCAAAGATGAAGTCACTCGCCCTCAAAACCACTGTTCCAAAAATGGAAGTCATTCGCCCTCAAAACCACTGTCCCAAAGAGGAAGTCACTCGTCCTCAAAACCACTGTGCCAAAGAGGAAGTCACTCGCCCTCCAAACCACTGTGCCAAAGAGGAAGTCACTCGCCCTCCAAACCACTGTGCCAAAGATGAAGTCACTCGCCCTCCAAACCACTGTGCCAAAGATGAAGTCACTCGCCCTCCAAACCACTGTGCCAAAGATGAAGTCACTCTTCCTCATAACCCCTGTCTCAAAGATAAATCTCTCTCTCTCTCTCTCTCTCTCTCTCTCTCTCTCTCTCTCTCTCTCTCTCTCTCTCTCTCTCTCCTCTCTCTCTCTCTCTCTCTCTCCCCCCCCCCTCTCATAATCAATGTGTCAAAGCCTTTGTAAGTGGTGGTACTTTCCGACACCAAGACATCACTGTCACCAAGATTGCTCTCTTTAGATCTCTTGCAATATTTTGTCCCTATTTCAAATCTAATTTTATTCTTTTTGTGCTAGTTTTTTTTCAACTAGCTTTTATTTTCTAATGCTATGCTATTTATTGTTTATTTCCTATTTTATCATTTTTGGTGGAAAGTTTTAAAATTTTTTATTTCATTTATTTTAGTCTGTCCTATTCTATTCTATTTTATTCTATCTTTTAGCAAGGATCAGAGATGCAATCAGGATGCCCAGTGATCGTTCAAAGGCAACTGACAGGGCAGTTCAATGGCAAAGACATCGTCTGACAAAGAACTTCGGCGGCAAAATCGGCATGGAAGGAACTCCGAATGTGCACCTTCTCAGACATTCCACTGCTGTTTTGGTCCTGCTGATGAAATGTGACAGGTCATTCAGACCCCCCCCCCCCTCCTCTCTTGCATTAACACTACCAGCCCTCCGGCTCAGTCCTGCAAATCTGGGAATAGCAGAATATCCCCATTCTAAGAACTTTGAAGGATAGCAGAATATCTCCATTCTGAAAACTAAGGTCTTACATATTCCTGATCAAAGCTCCATGGAAACAAAGCTCTGTAAAGGCTTTCTGGAAGCATTTCCTTCCTCCATTCCCTACCCTCAATCTAACAAAGGCCCAACCCAGCTAAAAACCAATGTGGATCACAGTGTGGCGTTTGTGGCGAGAAGTTCCGAGTTTGCTGGGAAGTTTCTGATAACAAAAGACAAAAAAAAGCAATGACTATGACCATAATAATTATTCAGTGAGGAGTAAGAGGTCGAAGTCCTTCGATGAGACTACAAACTGAAACCTTCCAGGAAGGAAGGTGGCAGGATGGTTAAGACGTTCCCCTTCCCCTACCAACAAGTGAAACCGTGGCGTTCTGGGTTCGATTCCCAGCCTCGCCCTTTCTTCCCAGTTTGACAGGAAAAAAATCGAACTGAATGTCAAGTCATTTGGATGAGACTATAAACCGAGGCCCCGTGTGCGATCGCACGCAGAACATCTTGCGCACACGTTAAAACCCGCCTTTCGGAAGAACAGGCCATTGTGTGCCGGTAGGAGCGGATGACAAAATAAAAAAAAACAAAACCAGCATGCACACAGGTGTGTTTAGACACCATCTCTGAGGAAAATCGGGGAGTTGTAGTCCCCAGCGCAGCTCGGGGCTATATAAATAGATAGATAGATAGATAGATAGATCAATAGATAGATAGATAGATAGATAGATAGATAGATAGATAGATAGATAGATAGATAGATAGATAGATAGATAGAAAGAAAGAATAATGGGTAGGTGCTGCACTTGTGGCGACGCGCTCTCCCCGGGGAGAGCAGCCCAAATTTCACGCAGAGAAATCTGTTGACAATTAAAAAAAAATTTGTTTATATTTTATACCACTTTATGTCACAGCAGATTTCTGTGCGTGAAATTCGGGCTGCTCTCCCCGGGGAGAGCGCGTCGCCACAAGTGCAGCACCTACCCATTATTATTTTTTTCCCCTCAGGGATGGTGTCTAAACACGACACCTGTGTGCATGCTGGTTTGTTTTTTTTAATATAATTTTGTCATCCGCTCCTACCGGCACACGATGGCCTGCTCTTCCGAAAGGCGGAACAGGATTTTAACGTGTGTGCAAGATGTTCTGCGTGCGTTCGCACACGGGACCTCGGTTTATAGTCTCATCCGAATGACTTTGACATTCAGTTCGAATTTTTCGTCAAACTGGGAAGAAAGGGCGAGCTGGGTACGAACCCAGAAATTCGCGGTTTACATATTGGCAGGCGAACGTCTTAACCATCCTGCCACCGTCCAAAGTGGTATAAAAAAAAGAAAAAAAAGAATATGCACTCAGAACATCTTGGGCACACGTTAAGAACTCGTTCCGCCCTCCAAAAAAGGTCATTGTGTGCTAGTAGGAATGAAGAACATAGTAAAAACTGCATGCACACAGGTGTCATGTTTCGACACCATTCTCGAGGTTGGAATGTGGAAACCTGAATGGGGAGGGGGGGAGGGGGGAGCTGTGGCATTCCCAAAAATCTTACCATTAGTAAACATCGGAGCTCGATCGGAACGGAAAAAAACAACAACAAAAAACACAAAGAAAGAGCAGCAACGGGCAAATAGCTAATAGCGAGCACACTGGGGACAGAATAGCCTA
The DNA here is from genome assembly GCA_030674155.1 of Stramonita haemastoma. Lineage (NCBI taxonomy): Eukaryota > Metazoa > Mollusca > Gastropoda > Neogastropoda > Muricidae > Stramonita > Stramonita haemastoma. Next base: position 28,776,558 of record CM060318.1, read on the forward strand.
GTGGTCAGAACATCGCGCTTGCAATTCGACGACCCGAGTTCGATTCCCGTTCCCCGTTCGAGGGGATTTCCCCCCCTCGAGTTAACATCAGTGCCGACTCCCTTCTCCCCCAAAGTCCTTCAGATGAGACTATAAACTGAGGCCCGTGTGCGACCGCACGCAGAACATTTTGTGCATATGTTTAATCATGTTCCGCTTTTCCTAAGGGAAGGCCATCGTGTGCCGGTGGGAACAGATGACAAGATTTAGAAAACTGCATACACACGGGGGACTGGATGTAAAAAAAAGCACACGAGTGCTTATTCCATTATCCTCGATATAAAACAATAGATAAATAAAAAAAATAATAAAATAATAAAATAAATAAATAGTCTACAACGGGGCTACCTGCTGGAAATGAATTTATTACTTTTAAAAACACCAGAAACCTAAAGAAGTTTAATCAAAGTCAAGTCAGAGGAGAGGGAGCGATTGGAAATCTTACCCACCTTAAAAATCTATTCAACCTTTAGGATCCCATAATGAAAAAAAAAAATCATCTTCTCGCTTTTCGAAATATTTAGCTGTGTGATAAAAAAACATTTTTGAATACTATAGAAATCTGCAGAAATAAGTAAAAAAAAAAAAAGCACTAGTTTCCTACCTGTAGCTTCACCTGAAAACTGCCCAACGTCAACAAGGCCTGCTTCTGTCCAGCTTGTGACTCTGAACTTGTAAGGACCATCATGGAATGAGAAGTGAGGGCAGTCAGCCCGCATTACAGCGCATTGTACTTTGCATTACTTTGCATTGCCCACATTGAACTTGTACGGGCCACCATGGAATGAGGAGTGAACAGAGTCAGCCCGCATTACCGCACATTGCGCTTTGTGAGTGAACTGCTATTTTCCCGGGGCATCCTGGGATATCAGCAGCACGGTGATAACGTGCCACACAAGAGCTCACGGTGTTCTCTCTCTCTCTCTCTCTCTCTCTCTCTCGCTCGCTCGCTCGCTCTCTCTCTCGCTCGCTCGCTCTTCTCTCTCTCAACCATACACACACACACACACGCACGCACGCACACACGCACACACACACACACACACACGCACGCTCGCACGCACGTACACACACACAGTCAGTGGACGGGATGGCCTAGTGGTTAGAACATTGCGCTCGTAATCTGACGACCTGGGTTCGATTCCCGTTCAAGGGCATTTCTTCCCTGGATTTAACGTCAGTACTGACTCCACTCCCCTTAAAAGTTCTTCAGATGAGACTATAAACCGAGGCTCCCGTGTGCGAACACATGCAGAACATCTTGCGCACAGTTTAAATCCTGTTCCGCTTTTGGAAGAGTATGCCATTGTGTGCGGA
>CM060318.1:28783013-28790513 GCA_030674155.1 Stramonita haemastoma
GTATTATCCAAAGAGTCACCTGACACCTTTGCGGGGGACTTGCTTTTTAATTTCGTGTTTGCTGGTACACTTAAAAAAGCCACAGTAAGGTGGTAGTGTGATTTTCTTGTGTTTTTTTTAATGAAACTTTTTTCTCTTAAGAGCAGTAGCGTTTACCTGTATGTGTGGCATATTTTGTGAACTTTTTGGTTTCAAAATTGTATGGCACTTTCAGTCACAGCGTATTCCTCTGTGCCAAATTCGGGCTGACCGCCTAAAGGAGAATTTGTATTTTGCATTTTGTATTTTGTACCACTTTATGTCACAGCAGATTTCTCTGCGTGAAATTTGGGCTGCTCTCCCTGGGGAAAGCCCGTCGCCACAAGTGCAGCACCTACCCATTTTTTTTTCTTTTTCCTGCATGCAACTGTATTTGTTTCCCTATCAGAGTGGCATTTTTCCACAGAATTTTGCCAGGGTCAACCCCCTTGTTGCCGTTGGTTCTTTTACGTGCACTAAATAATGATTCGTAACACACGGGACCTCGGTTTATCGTCTCATCCGAAAGATTAGCGCCCAGACCACCACTCAGGGTCTAATGAATGGGGGAAATGTTTTGGGCCCAAACGGGGTACGAACCGTCGCACACTCCGACCCGGACTTTTTTGCTTTCTAGGCAAGGCGTGTTACCTCTAGACCACCGATCCATCAGAAACATCGCCATTGGTTGCCACCCCCCCCCCTCCTTCATCATTTTATCGGGTGTAAAATGAAGCTTTCCTGTGATCGTAAATTTGTTTCCCTACAGAATTTTGTCAATTACGGCTGTCTTGCAGATGTGGCTACTTTCATAAGAGCACAACTTTGCCACTGGCAGTTCTGAACGCAGGTTGACCAAAAACAAATCTTAAACACACTTACCCCAAGCTAGATCTCACCCTACCCAGATCTGAACTCCCCAACATCATCATCATCACCATCACCATCACCATCACCATCATCATCATCATCATCATCATCATCATCATCATCATCATCATCATCATCATCATCATCATCATCAGTACTATACTCATCATTATCATCTCAGAATTATTGGGTTTTAGAAGCTCGTTACTGATACATTCTGACCTGCCCTACCCTTGGCACACAGACAGACAGACAGGTAGAGAGAGAGACAGACAGACAGACAGACAGACAGGTAGAGAGACAGACAGACAGAAAGACAGATAAAGAGAGAGATCCTGTTTAAGGAAAAGAACCACGGAACACGCACACTTTGAAACACAAATCTGCACCGTGATATGATAAGGAGCGCTTTGTTTGGCTAAGAGAAAAAAACTACAATTGACTATCTGATCCTCCTTTCTCTGTCAATAATGACTCGTCATTATATGGTCAGCAACACACACACACACACACACACACACACACACACACACACACACACACACACACACATACACACACACACACACGCACACGCACGCACGCACGCACGCACGCACACACACACACACAGATAAGCGAACATAATATCAGGTAAGCAGAACATAACATCCGGGTATACATGACCCTGTATAAAATGACCTTTTATTGGGTTTGGGAAAAATTCATCCGGGAAGCCTATGTGGTTTTCATTTTGCCGAACAATATTGAAACAGTAGGCCTAACTGTTCCGCTACGGCAGCGTGTAGATACAGGATTTTTTATGCATGCAGTGCCAATTTATTCAGTGTTTTTATGGTTTTCTGTTTTGTGGGTATACATTTGACTGTACTGAAGCCAAGGCGCGCAAACAGTGACCCATTCACTTTGCAGCCATGCTCAATGCTCCTTGACCTTAGCTTGGGAAAAGCGAGTGCTCTGAATACTGAGCTATCCCGTAAAGGAAATGAGTACCAGCCCTCTTAAGGGTCAGGGAAGGTAATGCAGCGAAGGAGAGGAGATGGAAGCCACCCTCAAAATGGTGGCTCCTGGAGAAGCTGAGGTCTCAGACACCTCGCTCCCCAATGACCACATAGGTTATGAGAACACCTTTACCCTTTTTACCTTTATGCATTTGAAGGACAAAATGTAAGACAGGAGGGGCTGAAGTTAAAGAAGCTGTAGGCTATATTATCTTGGGGCGGGGTAGCTCAGCGGTCAGAGCATTCGCTTTCCCCAAGTCTAAGTTTAGCAGCATCGAGCTTGGTTACCAAGTGGATGGGTGACCATCTGCGCGCGAGTTGGATTCAGTACATTCCCCCAGTTCACCCAGCTGTAAATGGGTACCTGCCCTCTTTAGGGTCAGGGAAGGTAAAGCAGCGAGGGAGAGGAGATGGGCGCCGCCCTCAATATGCTGGACCCTAGAGAAGCTGAGGTCTCTGATGCCTCGCTCCCCTACGACCACATAGGTTATGGAACACCTTTACCTTTAGCTGTATAATTATTATCTTATTGTCACAGTGACTCTTTGATTTCATGTTAATGTGGAATAATTATCGTTCAAATAGTGCACAGAATGGCGCTAGACAAAAAAAAATGGGTGCCAGATGTGTGATTTCTAAATTCTTTTGTCAACTGCCATTCTTAATAACAAGGTATAACAAGGGCGGGATATAGCCTAGTGGTCAGAACATTGCGCTTGCAATTTGATGAGCCGGGTTCGATTCCGGTCGAAGGGATTTTTCATCTGGAGTTAACATCAGTGCTGACTCCACTCCCCCCAAAAGTCTTTCGGATGAGACCATCCCCGTGTGCGAACGCACGCAGAACATCTTGCGCACACGTTAAATCCTGTTCCGCTTTTCGTAAGAGTAGGCCATCGTGTGCCAGTGGGAATAGAGGACATTTACAAAACTGCATACACATGGGTACTGGATGTAAAAAAGCATATGATTGCTTATTCCATTATCCTCGATATAAAAGAATAAATAAAAATAAAAATAATAAACAGTATATCACATCACCTACATGAAGTTCACCCGTGGTCTAAAGATAATACACCTTCCAAGAAAGTAAGAAGTACGGTTTTAGCCCTGTTTTTTTTTTACCTTGTGGGGATGCCAGGGGTTTGTCGGTAGATAGCATCACCATTCCCACCTGCTGGAAATTTTGTGTAAGGAAATCCCTCTTTTCTGCTGCTCTCTTTGTTTCTGCCGAGAGAGAGAGAGAGAGAGGAGAGAGAGAGAGAGAGAGAGAGAGAGAGAGAGAGAGAGAGAGAGAGAGAGAGAGAGAGAGAGGAGAGAGAGAGAGAGAGAGGAGAGAGAGAGAGAGAGAGAGAGAGAGAGAGAGAGAGAGAGAGAGAGAGAGAGAGAGAGAAGAGAGAGAAGGCAAGGCAAGGCAAGGCAAGGCAAGGCAAGGCAAGACAAGGCAAGGCAAGGCAAGGCAAGGCAAGGCAAATTCTTTTATTTGAGGATAATGAATAAGCAGTCGTGTGCTTTTTTACATCCAGTCCCCGCCTTTATCAGGGATACATCAAGAAAAAAAAAACCTCTAACTAAATAACAACGATAATAATGATCCAAATACCTTGAGCAAGAGACCATACCACGTAGCAAACAACAGACAAGAAATAAGAAAGCAATACATTAATAATAGAATTTTTTTTAAAAGGCACGCATTCAGAAATTGAAATAAGAAGTAAGAATCAAATGAAGACTTTGATTTGAAAAATAGCGCAATAAAGAGCAAACATGATAATATTATCAGGTAATAGACTGAATAAATCAATCCACCACCATCTATAACAAAATAAGTCATTCAAATCATAACATTTTGATAAAAGGGGAGAAGAGAGAGAGAGAGAGAGAGAGAGAGAGAGAGAGAGAGAGAGAGAGAGAGAGAGAGAGAGAGAGAGAGAGGAGAGAGAGAGAGAGAGAGAGAGAGAGAGAGATCTTTAATTTCCAAGGGTTTACAGATAAGCATTCGCATAAATTATTTTCCTCCGTCCCTTGCCCTGATTAGGGACTATCAAGAAATCAAGAAGGAACGCCGTCGCAAAAAGCACAACTACAAAACAACAATCTGACAATCAGTAAGATAAAGGAACACGCGGTAAGTAAACAAACAGGTCACTGCAGGTACACGTTCTCTCTTTCTGTTTAAAAAAAATAAAGAAAGAAAAGAAACGCACACATTTTCTCAGAAAAATAAAACTAAATTGTCAAAGCCTGAAGACGGCCATCGACTTAACGTTCATTTATGTAGCCTGCTGTCTCTGGGAGAGATTTACATGCAGGGTGTGCAGGATATGCACTTACAAAGCCTCTTTCACTCCCTTTTCATTTGTATCGGGATGAGGGTAGCAAAAGTCTATTATGCCGAACAGAGAACATCTACAATCATTTTTTTTTTTGAAAAGCAAGTTAGGAAACAATATTAAAAATACAATTTACTTTCCGTTTATCTTGTTTTGCCTATGTCCATTGGTCCATGTTGCGCTAATGCGCGACGCCTAGAATTTCCTCCCCTGACCATGAAAAACACTGTTGCCTTCTTTAAAACTACTAAAATTCATAAAGGATTGTCGCCCCATGCTTTGAATTGCCTCCCTTAGCAAAAACGCTGTTGTCTTCTTTGTTCTTACTAAAATTCATAAAGAACCGCCTTTTCAGGGGAGTTAATTAAAGAAACCCACAAAATAACTTATACCACGAAGAATTCTTTCGTGTCTAGTTTTGAATATACGACATCATTTACATCCCTAAAATACCATTCTGACAGTAGATATCCCAAGATCATTATTTTGCTCGACTTCGGAAGACATTTTGTTTCAAACTCACAGAAATCAAGCCGATACATGGGACATTCTAGAGTATATTTTTTTTCTGGAGAGAGAATGAACGAATAATAAATTAATGAGTGAATAACTTTATTTTTAATGGTACAGAGTAAGTATGTACATACTTTTTCCATCCGCCCTTGCCCTGATTAGGGACTATGTATTTTTAAAAAAATACCACACACACAATCACCAACAACAGTTCAACCTATGATTAAAAAAAAAGATATAGGTATGCATTTAAGAACACACAATCCCCACTGGGTACATTGATAATTATTTTTAAAAGAGATAAATATGTATTCAACAAACACTTAATCTCCAACTGACTCAAACCTTAATGTTAAGACAGATGCATTGATAAACATTAAGTAAATCAAATAGATTAAAATAGAGAGAAGAAAAAAATAGAGGAAACAACAGAGAAGAGCAACCCAAACAAAAAAATATATATCAAGACATTTTCACATATCTTTCTTACTTGAAAACAATATTATGAAGAAAAAATCTAACAAAAATAAACTAACGACAACAAACAAACATTTTTAAAAAGTCAACAACATTAAGATGTATCGCCACATAAAATACTCAAACATGACATTTTTCAAATCGTGTTCGAGAAACTGAATTTAAAAAGTAGAGAGAGAGAGAGAGAGAGAAGAGAGAGAGAGAGAGAGAGAGAGAGAGAGAGAGAGAGAGAGAGAGGGGAGAGAGAGAGAGAGAGAGAGAGAGAGAGAGAGAGAGAGAGAGAGAGAGAGAGAGAGAGAGAGAGAGAGAGAGAGAGAGAGAGAGAGAGAGAGAGAGAGAGAGAGAGAGAGAGAGAGAGAGAGAGAGGAGAGAGAGAGAGAGAGAATCAACATTTTATTTCTAGATGGTACATTGAGTAAGCAATAAATTTGCTTTTTTTCATCAAGCCAGAGAGAGACAGAAACAGAGACAGAGACAGAGACAGAAAGAAAGACAGACAGACAGACAGACAGACAGACACACACACACACACACACACACACAGGCAGACAAACCACCAGAACGAGGGTTACAAAAAATAGTTCCTTTTCAGCTACGGCTGTGGCATTAAAAAAAAAAAGCTCGTTTCAAAGTAGACGATAATAGCCAACTTAAAAACAAAATGTATCGTTTTCAGAACATAACTATACAGCCTGTTTTCAGACAATTATTGAAGATTGGAGATCAGAAGTCAGAAGTCAGGATACAGGACGATGCAGTCCAGTGAAACTATGCACATACAGTCACCTCCCACCTCCCCTCCCCTCCCCTCCCCCGCCCCCTCTCCTCCCCCGCCTGCCTGATAATTTGAACAGAGAAGTTAAATCTAAACATCCGTCCCGCTTCTGGCTAAGGCGGATTTATTAATGAATATGTATCATCTTCTTCGTCTGCATGCGAATATAAACCGGATTCTGTCTCTGTCTATGTCTGTGTCTCTGTCTGTCTGTCTGTCTGTCTGTCTGTCTGTCTGTCTGTCTGTCTGTCAGCTGTCTGTCTATCTCTCTCATTATTATTGTTGCTGTTTACTTAGAGGTTTTATCTTGATGTTATCCCTGATAAGGGCGGGGACTGGATGTAAAAAAGCACACGAGTGATTATTTATTATCCTCGAAAAAAGAATTTACCTTGCCTTGCCTTGCCTTGCCTTGCCTTGCCATGCCTGTGTCCTGTCTGTCTGTCTGTCTGTCTGTCTGTCTGTCTGTCTGTCTGTTCTTGTGTGTGTGTGTGTGTGTGTGTGTGTGTGTGTGTGTGTGTGTGTGTGTGTGTGTGTGTGTGTGTGTGTGTGGTGTGTGTGTGTGTGTGTGTGTGTGTGTGTGTGTGTGTGTGACGTATTATCATATGATGATAAATGATTACAATTTCCTAATCCCCGCATACGAAAAATATGGGAATTAAGGAAATTATTTTAGTGTGCGTGTGTGCATGCGTGCGTGCGTACGTGCGTGCGTGTGTGCATGTGTGTGCATGTGTGTGCGTGTGTGTTTGTGTGTTTGTGTGTGTGTGTGCGTGTGTGCATGTTTGTGTGTGTGTGTGTGTGTGTGTGTGTGTGTGTGTGTGTGTGTGCATGTGTGTGGGTGTGTGTGAGTGAGGAAGTGAGTGTGTTTGTGACAAATATTAGTCCTATTCTGATGACTGGTTCCTAGTATGCAAGCATTCTGGGGAGAAAGGAGATGATTTCAGTGTGCGCACATTATTCTCCTATACAGACAGCTCTCGGATCCAGACCCAAAAAATCCCCTTCCTCCTGGATGTCAGTCCAGTCATTGTTATAGGGCCTGTGTTAGTCAGAAGTGGTGTATCCAAATTTAGACTGTTGGCAATGCGGCAGTTTTGTCTTCTTTTCTGTTGGTTTCTGTTGTCTTCTTCTACTTCCTTGTCGAACGCTCAGACAACACCTCTAGTTGTCTGTCATATGAGCAAAAGTGCGTTGCGTTGCCGTTAAGCGCCTGACAAGTCAAGCCTAGCGCTTCTGATTTCGGTGAGGGAGAGAAATTGTCAGACCTTACAAAAAAAAATACTCGCTATTTTCCACTGAGAGAAATCGATCGATTCGAAAATCACACGTTGCTTCAGTGATTGTCAGTAAAAGCGTAGAAGGTAAAAGTAAATGTGTTCCCATAACCTATGTGGTCGTTAGAGAATGAGGTGTCAGAGACCTAATCTTTTGTAGGGCCAGCATACTGAGGGCGGCGCCCAACTCCTCTCCCTCGCTGCTTTACCTTCCCTGACCCTAAAGAGGGCAGGTA
>CM060318.1:28798013-28810513 GCA_030674155.1 Stramonita haemastoma
AGGGCAAAGACAACTGCTGGATAAAATTAGTAAGTGCAGACTGATAGACGTTGGCTATGCAAACAGAAACACAGATAAATCTGTTGACCACAGTTCTCCAAGGCAAGGTTGAGGGCAGAAGGAAAAGAGGCAGACCACCGATCATCCTACATTGCCAACATCACTGAGATCAGGGGTCTGGGAGGGCTACAGGAGATCATAGAACTCAGCAAAGACAGAGAGAAAGATGGCGAGCCCTGGTGGCATTGCGTGGAGCTCCACCCGACGACAGTTGATTAAAATTTGAGCTTAACATTTTTTTTTTAACAATCTCGGAATGGGGAGGGGAATAAATTCTACTAGATATAACGCACGCGCTTCCTTTATGTCCCACCCCCCTCCCCCGCCGTAGTAAAGGTGTCCTCTCCCTCTTTTAAAATAAATCTATCTATCCCTTAGTTTGGCGACCGTGGGGGCACCCCTGAAGACTTGACTTCCCTCCATTACTCTCTCTGTTCTTAAAATAAAACAAAACAAAAAACCCCAAAGCAAACAAACAAACAAAACAAAGTGCCAACTTCCAAATGTCACTTCCAACTGTAGAATGAATATTCCGCAACTTCCTGCTTGAAACATTAGGATAAAAGCCAAACCTTGTTCTGGTAGCTTTATTTTGTTTTATCTTTTTCTTGTTAAGCACAGAGGAGGAGAGACATGCTTTTATGCTTGTCAAAGAGATAGTTACAGTATTTCTTTTTTTTTTTAACAGCTTTTTATTCCTGTACATTTCTTATTTTTGAATTATGGAAACACAAATATTGTTTCATGTCATAGGCAAACGCCAAACTAGTTTATTTTCCTTATGCTACTGGCAGTAAGAGCGTCATATTCGTGGTCTGACGATGAGGTCTTAAATCAAAGCCGGTCACATAGACTTTCCCTAGAGTTTACACTCGTATTAACTTTATTCTCTTGCAAGCCCTGTGGATGAGACTTTTATACCCCCCTTCAGGATGTCCGGTACTGTCATTAGGCATCCGTCAGTCTCGGAAGACTATGGAGTTGCACTCTAGGCTCTAGAGTGCAAAGCCTGGGTAAGTAAGTATAGAGGGCAAGCTAATACCCATGCAGCAGACCCCTCCCCCCCCCCTTCCTTTCCACGTCGCTAGAATGGTCCATTGGAGAGGCAATCGCCGATATGCATGGTTCCAGTGCCGTCGCAGGAGCCGCCAGAACGTTGTCATAATTATACAGCCCCGAACCACCCTGGAGACTCCAACTCCCCGATTTTCCTCTAGGATGGTGTCTAAATACGACACCTGTGTGCATGCTGTTTTTTTAATATTTTGTTGCCATCCGTTCCCACTGGCACATAAAAGCCTGATCTTCTGAAAGGCGGAACGGGTTTTTAATGTGTACGCGAGATGTTCTGCGTGCGTTCACACGCAGGGCTTCGGTTTATAGTCTCTTCCAAATGACTTTGACATTCTATTCGATTTTTTTGTCAAACTGGGAAGAAAGGATGTGGCTCGGAATCGAACCCAGAACCCCACAGTTTACTTGTTGGCAGACGAACGTCTTATTTATTTATTTGTTTATTTATTTATCTATTTATTACCACTTTAGGTCACAGCAGATTTCTCCACGTAAAATTTGGGCAGCTCTCCCCGGGGAGAGCGCGTTGCCACACGTGCAGCGCCACACATTATTTATTTTTTCTTTTACCTCTCTGCAACTGTATTTGTTTTCCATGTAAGAGTGGCTTTTTTGTACAGAATTTCGCCAGGGACAGCCCTCTTGCTGCCGTGGGTTCTTTTACGTGCGCTAAATAATGATGTGTAACACATGGGACTTCAGTTTATTGTCTCATCCAAAAGACTAGCGCCCAGACCACCACTCATGGTCTAGTGGATGGGAGAAAAGTTTTGAGCCCAAACGGGATTCGAACCACCGCGCACTTCGACCCGGACTTTTCGTTTTCTGGACAGAGATATGTTATGATAGTAAGCGTGGAGTACAACCCTGTCAAGTAGTCTCAAAGCAGATGCACTTCCACGGCAGCATCATTACATCATCCTCATTGCCACTGATCATCATGAAATAAATTTATTGCGTGATGATGAATGGCGATGAGGATGTTGTAATGCTGCTGCTGTGGAAGTGCATCTGCCTTGAGACTACTTTCTAGACAGGCGCTTTACTTCTAGACCGCTGATCCATCCGTCCTTCGGATGAGACTATAAACCGAGGCCCCGTGTGCAAACGCACACAGAACATCTTGCGCACACGTTAAATCCTTTTCCGCTTTTCGTAAGAGAAGGCCGTCGTGTGCCAGTGGGAACAGATGATGACATTTACAAAACTGCATACACACGGGGACTGGATGTAAAAAAGCATGTGAGTGCTTATCCCATTATCCTCGATATAAAAGAATAAATAAATAAATAAAGTAAATGATCCATTCGTCCTGCCTGCCACCTTCCTGTCAGTATGAATTGCTAGCATCCCCACCATCTGGAAATTGTGTGGTAGGAATTCCCTCTTTTCTAGGTGAGAAATTCAGGCTGCTGTCTGGGGGCAGAGAGTGCTTGCTGTCACACTACTTGTGCTGCTGCTGGTATAATATGTCATTTTTTTGTTTGTTTGTTTCGGGGATGTATCCATGGTAGGTTCCTGTTTTCACAACCTGCCAAAACGCTGACATGAATTTCGGGATCTTTGTCGTGCATATTGAATTTAATCTTCTGCATTTGCATATATACACAAAGAGAATTAAGGCACTGGCGGGTCTGGATTTGAAGTAGACCTAGGAGATCGTGAAAATGCCTGCGATTAATCCATCATACGCCACTGACATTAAAACCCACGGTCAAATAGTCTTAACCACTCGGCTATGGAGTCCGTCAGGGTCAGCATAGTTAATTATTATAATTATTCATTTCTATTTATTTTTTAACTATTCTTTTATATCGAGGATAATGGAATAAGCACTCATGTGCTTTTCGTTTTTACATCCAGGCCCCGGTGTGTATGCAGTTTTGTACATCTTGTCATCTGTTCCCACCGGCACACAACGTTCGATTTTACGAAAAGCGGAACAGGATTTAACGTGTGCTCAAGGTTTTCTGCACGCGTTCGCACACGGGGCCTCGGTTTATAGTCTCATCCAAAGGACATTTCCCGATGAGAGTGGCTTTTTTTTCACATCATTTTTGTCATGGGTGGATCCAACTCTTGTTACCGTAGGATTTTTTTTTTTACGAACACAGAAATATTGAACACAGTACTTTTAGTTTACTGTTTTATGTGGAAGACTAGCATCTAGACCACCACGTAACTATGATTAGCTAGATGGAGGAAAATTCCAGGTTTGGATGAGAATCGAACTTACGATCTCTCAACTTCTGACTGGATGCGTTATCCCATCCCTACATCACCGACCCATTACATATAATATGGTTGAACAATATGGTGTTTCATACGTGAAGATACGGGGGGCGGATAGCCTAGTGGTCAGAACATTGCGCTGGCAATTTGAAGACCCGGGTTCGAGTCCGGTCGAGGAAATTTTCTTCCTGGAGTTAACATCAGTGCTGACTCCACTCTCCCCAAAAGTCCTTCGGATGAGACTTTAAACCGAGGCCCCGTGTGCGAACGCACGCAGAACATCTTGCGCACACGTTAAAAAAAAGAATAAATAAGATATTCTTCTCACATTAACGACGATATTAAAAAAAAAAACCCACTAAAACACAACAAAACGAACGAAAACAAAAATAAAGTCAAACAAAACCTAAACCTTAGATTTGCACTTAACGCTTGCATATTGACCAAAGTTTCACGACTAAGAAAATTCCGTTATGGCTTGACAGAGGTTTTTCCCTGACCTTAGTAGGTGGCACGTGCGATGTGGCGACCGTCACGTACACAGCGGCAGACACCTGATAGAATCAATAATGGCCATTGCCTCTAGCCTCCTCCGCCCCCCTCCTCATTCTTCCAACTTCTCGTCTGCTTACAATTATCCATTTCCCATTTTGGGATATTCACGCCCTGTGCGCGTCATTTTTCTTTTGTTTTTGGCATTCAGCACGTCATCTCTAACCGTTTTTTGATTAAGCTGGCAAGGTTGATTATGTTTGGGAGGTTTGTGAAAAATGGGGAGGGTTGGGGGGGGGGGGGGGGGGCGGGGTTTCGTTGTAATATTAATAGTTAAGGAAGGTTTTAGACGTCATCGTCTTACGTCATAAGGTTTGGGGGTGGGGGATGTTCCACGCGTGTGTGTGTGTGTGTGTATGTGTGTGGGTGCGTGGGTGGATGAATGGGTGGGTGGGTGGTGGGGTGGTGTGTATATCGGTGTAATGTATCATATGGCAAGAACATTTGTACTACGATGTTTTGGTCTCTCCCTGCCTCTCTCTGTCTGCCTCTGTCTCTGTCTCTCTCTGTGTCTCTCTCTGTTTCTCTGTCTCTGTCTCTGTGTCTCTCTGTCTCTGTCTCTGTCTCTCTCTCTCTCTCTCTCTCTCTCTCTCTCTCGGATGAGATTTTAAACCGAGGCCCCGTGTGTGAACGCACGCAGATCATCTTGCACACACGTTAAATCCTGTTCCGCTTTTCGTAAGAGTAAACCATCGTGTGCCGGTGGGAACAGATGACATTTACAAAACTGCATACACACGGGGACTGGATGTAAAAAAGCGCAAGAGTGCTTATTCCATTATCTTCGATATAAAAGAATAAAAGAAAAGAAAGAAATATCTCTCTCTCTCAGTTAAGTCACTCAGTCACTACTCCCACAGTATGATCCCATCAAAAGTTTCTTCTCCTGGACATTATGAACCAGCAGAGAGAGAGAGAGAGAGAGAGAGAGAGAGAGAGAGAGAGAGAGAGAGAGAGAGAGAGAGAGAGAGAGAGAGAGAGAGAGAGAGAGAGAGAGAGACACACACACACACACACACACACACACACACACACACACACACACACACACACACACACACACACACACACACACAGAGAAACAGAGAAACAGAGACGGGCAGACAGACACAGAGAAACAGAGACAAGCAGACAGACACACAAAAAAACAGAGAAACAGAGACAAACAGGAAGACAGACACAGACAAATAAACAAACAGACACAGATAGAGCAAGAGAAAACTCAGAGAGAGAGAGAGAGAGAGAGAGAGAGAGAGAGAGAGAGAGAGAGAGAGAGAGAGAGAGAGAGAGAGAGAGAGAGAGAGAGAGACAGAGACAGAGACAGAGACAGAGACAGAGACAGAGACAGAGTGACACAGACAGAGATAGAGAGAGAGAGAGACAGAGAGAGAGAGAGAGAGAGAGAGAGAGACAGAGACAGAGACAGAGACAGAGACAGAGTGACACAGACAGAGAGAGAGAGAGAGAGAGAGAGAGAGAGAGAGAGAGAGAGAGAGAGAGAGAGGGAGACAGAGACAGAGACAGAGACAGAGACAGAGACAGAGACAGACAGAGACAGACAGACAGACAGTGAGTGAGAGAGACAGACAGACAGACAGACAGAGAGTGAGAGAGACAGACAGACAGACAGGGACAGACAGACAGAATTAAGCAGGAATATTGAAGAGGTAAGGATGGTAGTAGGGTGTTTGGAAAATGGGGGATGGGGTGGAGGGGAGATTGAAATGATTGAAAGAGCCAGTAGGCCCGGAGGTAACGGATTCAATCAACTTCAGCAATCACTGGCCAAGAGAAGACGGGGGTGGAGGGGGTTCAGTCTCTTCAGACTGCTTGCCGGCCCTCCCTGCAATCTCTCTCTCTCTCACCCCTCCCCTCCCCTCCTCTTTCGATCCTGTAACCCCCTTCGATTTCTTCTAATGTTGGGTTTTTTGTTTTGTTTTCGCTTTTGGTTAAGGCTTTTCTTCTGTGGTTTTCTTGTTTCGGGGGTATTGGAGGGGGGGGGGGGGGGGGGGGGGGGGGTGGCTGTTGTGTTTTGTTTTCTTTCTAAGCTCGGAAAAAGATTTGGATACAAGTAGGTTTCTTGCTTGTGTATGTTAGTACGTTTTTTTTCTCTAACTCTCATTCTTCTTTTGTAAATTATCCCAATCGTTGTCATCTTAGAGGTGGTTTGAGCTCTTTTTTGGGGGGGAAATATTACTGCCAGGGTATTAACATGATTGCTAGCTCAGGAGGCGCTGGCGGCGTGGTTAAATCGTTAGACTGGTGGCCTGACAGTAATTTTAAGACGTAGGGTTCGGGTCTTTGCTAAGGTGTCCACTCAGACTCACCCCCTGAACTTAACATCAGTTCCGACTCCACTCCCCTAAAAGTCGTTCAGACAAGACTGTAAACTAAGGTCCCGTGTGCACATTTGCACACAACATCTTACGTCGCGGATTTTTTTAATTTGTGTGTCTGTTTGTCTGTTTGTCTGATTGTTTGTTTCGTTTTCTTTTTCCCGTTCCTCCGCTTGAGATCCGAGGTTCACCAATGGTGAGAGTTTTGCGTATGCGACCATTTCCTCCCCCCACCTTTAACACGTTAGACTAAGGAATGCCTCAAAAGAACGACAAACAGCCAGCCAAGATGGGATTCAAACCCAAGACCTTCTTTGCCCAAACTTCAGATTTCGAATCCAAAGCTCTAACCACCTGTCTGTGTTGTCCTGTTCCACCCACCAAGGGTAAAATCATGCAGTGATTGGAAACACTTAAAGGGAGTTGAACAAATGTAATGTCCTGACCGCTCTATTTCTCTGGAGATTTGATGACCCCGGGGGAATGGTCTGCCCTCCATTCTGAGGACGTTCTATTTGCCGAGCCATCTCCGTTAGTGCCGAGAACGAGCACAGAAAGCTGTGTGCCAGACCCCATCATTCTTCTCCTTATCTGCAGCCTGCTAGATGTTCGGTTTTCATTTCTTTGCTTTGCAAGATTCAGCGTGATATAGATTCTATATATTATTACAATTATTGTTATTATTGTTATTGTTATTGTTATTGTTATGATGATGATGATGATGATGATGATGATGATGATGATGATGATGATGATGATGATGATGACGATGATGATTTGACTCCCACAGGCCGTGATTCCTGCTGTTTAGTTACAACACAGGGCAACAGTAGGTTGTCGAGAGGTGAGACACCTGCCTAATATGCGAAACGTCCAGGTCCGAAGTGTATGATGGTTTGAACCCTGTTTGTACCCGAAGCTTTAAACATTTTCCACAATCCACTAGACCATGAGTGGTGGTCTATGTGCTAGTCTTTCCGATGAGACAATTCAACGAAATCCCATGTACAATACACGTTTGAAGAACCCACGGCAACAACAGAGTTACCCCTGGCAAAATTCTGTAAAAAAAAAAAAAGCCATTCTGATAAAGAAACAAATACACATGTAGGCAGGAAAAGAAAAAAAAAATGTGGGTGACACTGCTCTTGTAGCGACGCGCTCTCCCCGTGAAAAGAGCAGCCCAAATTTCAGGCAGAGAAATCTGTCGTGACTTAAAATGGTATCCAATCCAATCCAATTCAATCCAACACCGGCGCCCAAAGGATCGAGGGAACACTTAAAACACGTAAGTATAACACAGACTGCTTTTCTTTGGATATATAATTATCTACGGTCATTATTGGCACAAACATTCACAAAAAGACTATACAGACTGCTTTTCTATTTCTGGAAGAAGAAACTCTACAATCATAACAGACACACACACACTCAGATAAAGACCGACAACATTACAGTCTGGTATCTCTAGTATCTCCAAACACATGCCTCACGTTTTGGGTTTTCTCTCCTACCTCCTACAGGGCTGGGATAGATCAGGTGGTCAGAGCACTCGCTTTCCCCCAAGCTAAGGTTAAGCAGAATCGAGCGTGGGTACCACTTGGATGGGTGACTGTTTGCGCGCCTTGGTTTCGGGTACAGTTCCCCCAATTCACCCAGCTGTAAATGGGTACCTGCTCTCTTTAGGGGACAGGGAAGGTAAATTAGCAGCGAGGGAGAGGAGATGGGCGCCACCGCCCTCAACATGCTGGCCCCTAGAGAAGCTGAAGTCTCTGATGCCTCGCTTCCCTACGACCACAGAGGTTATGGGACACCTTTGCCTTTTGCCTTTTTACCCCTACCTCCTGGAGAAGTTAGTGGCGCACTGTGCTGTGCCTGTTTACTGCTGTCAAAGTCAAAGTCAAAGTCTTAGATCACCCTTCTCCAGGTCACAGTCATATTTCATTTATTTATTTGTTTGCATTTTATTCTTTTATATCGAGAATAATAGAATAAGTGGTCATGTTATTTTTTTTACATCCAGTTCCCGTGTGCATGCTGTTTTGTAAACTGTGTCATCAGTTCTCACCGGCAGCCAATGGCCCACTCTTTCGACAAGCGGAACAGATTTTAATGTGTGGGCAAGATGTTCTGCCGGCATTTGGATATGGGGCCTCGGTTTATAGTCTGTTTCGAAGAAGGGGAGGGGGGGGGGGGGGGTGGCAGAGTCGGCACTGGTGTTAACTAACTCTAGGGAACTAAATTCCCTTGAACAGGATTCGAGCCCGGGTTTGCAGTGCACAACGTTTTAACCACCAGGCTATCCCGTCCCTCTAGTCTGCCTGCGGTGTATCATTATGTGGTCAATGACATTGGTATTAGCAAACCTTCTCTTCTACACATTAAAGGGATGTTTGACATATTATCAGAATGGTTTTTTGTGCATTCACACACACCACTTCTGTTCACAGGATTTATCCGAATGACATGCAGAGAAAATGGCATCAGATGCAACGTTATATCCCTGAAGTCGGAATGCGGCTACCTTAATAGTGGAGGGAAAGAAAACGGTTGCAAACGCAAAACTCTCATCATTGTTAAACCTCCAAGCTCTAGCGGAGGAAAGAAAAAAACAACAACAGATGCATCGTTCCCTCAAAAAAAAAAAAAAAAAAAGAAAAGAATCTCCCCAAACAGAGAGAGTAGTGGCGATTCGAACCACACTCATGAACGTCACCAGATTCCCCCAAACCCGGAACTCTACCCACTCTGTAATTTAACCCCGTCTCTTGCAACCCCCCCAGAGAACACATCATTATTTATTTATTTTTAATTAAAAAAAAATCTTTTATATCGAGAATAATGGGATAAACACTCATGTGATTTTTTTCCATCCAGTCCCCGTGTGTATGCAGTTGTGTAAATATTGTCATCTGTTCCCACCGGCACACAATGGCCTACTCTTACGAAAAGCGGAACAGGATTTAACGTGTGCGCAAGATGCTCTGCGTGCGTTCGCACACGGGGCCTCGGTTTACAGTCTCATCCGAAAGACTTTTGGGGGAGAGTGGAGTCAGCACTGATGTAAACTCCAAGGGGAAAAATCCCCTCCAACGGGAATCAAACTCGGGTCGTCAAATTGCGAGCGCAATGTTCTGACCACTAGGCTATCCCGTCACGTCCTCTCCCATCACAGAGCTGTTAAAAACAGCTGAGGGAGGTGGACGAGTTTCATCATGTCTTGACCATCCCATTTTCCCCAAGGAGAGTCCTCTGCCCCACTTGGCCTGACCCCCATATCGCAGTGGCTTTATTTGCTGAGCCCTCTGCTGTTAGCTGCTTGAATGGGCAAAGTTGTCGCCCAAACCCTGATGCAAACTCCGTTATTTTTTGGTCCCCCTTCTCTCTACCCCCCTTCACCCTCTCCCTCCCCCTGTCTCTCCACTGCCTCTTTGAGGGTCAGTTCAACTTCATCCAGCTCTCTGTCTGTCTGTCTGTCTGTCTGTCTGTCTGTCTGTCTGTCTGTCTGTCTGTCTCTCTCTCTCTCTCTCTCTCTCTCTTCTCTCTCTCTCTCTCTCTCTCTCTCTCTCTCTCTCTCTCTCTCTCTCTCTCTCTCTCTTTCTTTTTTTTTGGGGTGGGGGTGGGGGTGTTATCTTTTGATAGTCCCTAATCAGGGCAAAGGCCAGAATAAAAAATAGTATGTGAATGCTTATCTGTAACCCTTGAAATATAATGATTATATAATCTATTATTCTCTCTTTCACTCACTCACTCACTCAGAAGAAGAAGAACAACGACAACAACAACAACGGCAACAGCAGCAGCAACAACAACAAAATAGTATTATTGAACACTTCGATCAACAAAAAAAGAAAGTTGACGTCACATCCCACTTAAACCCTTCGCTTATTATGTTCCCACAAGTCTTTTCTTTTTCCTTTTTTATATTGAACGATATGGTAAGAAATGCTCTGAACATTCCCAATAGAAAATGCACCGAGAAGTTATGCTAGCTGAACAAGGCTGAAGCAGTTGATTAGGTCACCCTGTTTTGTGGGCACACATTGCAAATGACAACAATATGGTCACCTAACTGTGTCAAATGACGAAGACCAGAAAATTAATGTCATCAAACTTATCATCAGATATAAACGCAGTTATCGATTTTGTTGTGGAAATTGCTCATTTTCATAATCATAAAAGAAATTTTGCTGATGGAAGTTTTGTCACTAGTACTTTTTGATGGTTTTTGAAGGATGCAGTAACTTTGCCATGTAAGGTACAAATAGTTTACCGAGTAGAATTACTTCATTTCTCGTTCGCTGGCCAGAGCTTCAAGGCTCATAAAAGATGAAATCTGGCGCATGCAACTATTTATACCCATAATGAAGGTAGCTCTACTTTGAGGATGTGTTAATCTTGATGCAATTTCCGTTGGCTTAGGACATGCACCTTGCCCAAAATACACCACATCAAGGAATAAACCTTTAACTGTACTAAGGTGTATAGTCGATTTATTTGTGAAAAACATTACAAAACTACTTTTCTTTTATGTGTTATATGTCCGAGTAGTAAACTTACTAGATCCAGGCTTTAAATCTAATTCCCCCTTTTCATATTGAAATTTATTACGTATGTATTATCCCCTTTGGCCAGCTTGACCAAGTACTCCTGGTGTTAATATCACAGAAAATAACACTTACGCTGAAAAGTAAAGATTAACTACTAATTTATTCATTCTTTAAAGCGAACATGATTATATCTACGATTTTTGAGACAGTTGGGTTACCATATCATTTTCAATAGAAAAAATCCAATGCTCTCAGCAGTTTGGCCCTTTTCTTCTAAAAAATGTCTGAACAAACAGTTGGAAACTATCTTCAAGAAGCATTTCAATTCAGCTCGTGATTTTCTCTGCTGCCAATTCTCGAAGAGTTCTGGTAATCTTCCAATGTTTAGAGCTCAGAGATTGAAATGTGGCTGAATGGAAGAGTTGTGTAGGACACCACTTTGCGTTTAGGAAATGTGTGTGTGTATGTGATTGTGTATGTATGTGTGTGTGTGTGTATGTGATTGTGTATGTATGTGTGTGTGTGTGTGTGTGTGTGTGTGTGTGTGTGTGTGTGTGTGTGTGTGTGTGTGTGTTTATGTGTGTGTGTGGTGTGTGTGTGTGTGTGTGTGTGTGTGTGTGTGTATATGTGTGTGTGTGTGTGTGTGTGTGTGTGTGTGTACAAAACACCCAGACCCAGACCCAAAACACACACACACACACACACACACACCACACACACACACAACACACCACAGACACCACCACACACACACACACACACACACACACACACACACACACACACACACACACACACACACACACACACACACACACACACACACACACACACACACACACACACACCACAAACACAAACACAAACACACAGAGGGCTAGGGGTGGTGTCAGTCACTCAGTGTACACTGATACAGGTGGATCATGTGTTGTAGTGTATAGTAACCTGACATGCCAAAGTCTCCTCGTGGACACACTATCCCAGCTGCCTGCCTGCCGGACTCTACCATGTGTTCCCTTACACCCCATGTCACCAGTCAGTCCATTTTATTCAAGTTATCTTCGTGTGTCTGTCTGTCTGTCTGTCTGTCTGTTGAGTAAGGTTGTTGCCCGTGTGTGTATTGTGTGTGTGTGTGTGTGTGTGTGTGTGTGTGTGTGTGTGTGTGTGTGTGTGTGTGTGTGTGTGTGTGTGTGTGTGTGTGTGTGTGTGTGTGTGTGTGTCTGTCTGTCTGTCTGTCTGTCTGTCTGTCTGTCTGTCTTTCTGTCTGTCGATATTTTTTGTCTGTCTATCTGGCTGTCTGCCTATCTGTCTGTCTATCTGCATGTCTGTATGCATGTCTGCCTGTCTGCCTGTCTGTTTGCCTGTCTGTCTCACTGTGTGAAGATTTTTGTCATGTGTGTGTATGTGTGTGTGTGTGTGAGTATGTGTGTGTGTGAGTGTGTGTGTATGTGTGTGTGTGTGTGTGTGTGTGTGTGTGTGCGCGCGCGCACGTGTGTGTGTGTGCATGTGTGTGTGTGTGTGTGTGTGTGCTCAAGTTTAACCTCATTTCCCAGCAGAAACAATATTTCCCCGAAACTTTGCATATTTCGCTTAAATCTGTTATCATATTTTGTATTTCATCCGAACTCCAAATTACTCTGCATGTAACCCATCAAACATTTTTGTTGTTGAAAATGCTGTGATAGGATTTGAACTC
>CM060318.1:28815513-28833013 GCA_030674155.1 Stramonita haemastoma
ATGGCCAAGGCAGACAGACAGCAGTGCACCCATGGCCTCTGACGTCACCTGAGAAGGGAAGATAGTCATGAAATATTGCTAACAACTAGAAAGGACCTGACGAACCCTCATCACCTTCCCGTATCGTGGGGGCACACGTCAGTCCATTTTCAAGGCATAGTGTCACCGGAAAATTGATCCTAGCGGAGCCCATCCTTCTCCTTGTAGCATATCTGCATGCTGGGTAGGTGGGTTCACATCAGTCATAGCATCTGGGTGGATCGGTGGTCTAGAGGTAACTCGCCTTCCTAGATAGCGAAAAGTCTGGGTTCGATCCTCGTTTGTGGTTAAAACTTTCCCCCTCATCTACTACTACTAGTCCGTGAATTGAGTGGTGGTCTGGGTGCTAGTTTATCGGATGAGACGGTAAATCGACGTTCCGTGTGCAACATGCATTAAGCGCAAGTTTTATAACCCAAGGCAACAAGAGAGAAGTCCTTCGCCAAATTCTGTAGAAAAAACCCCAAGTCTAATAGGGAAACAAGTACACATGCAGAAAGGGAAAAAATGGGTGGCGCTGCTCTTGCGGCGACGCGCTCTCTCCGAGGAGAGCTGCCCGTAGTTAACGCAGAGAAATCTGCCGTGATTTAAAGTGGTATACAAATAACTGGCCCACGCTCATCTATTCTTCAGGAAAGAGAGCTGAGATCTTTGAAATGTGACCAGGATGCTGTCTTCGCACAAAGGGCCACAGATCATGGTCTCCCCCAAAAGACTTGAAGGAGAATGGAGTTAAAACATTAACAAGTCCAGGAGACCCCCTAACCTCCCCAATAGTAGTAGTAGCAGCAGCAGCAGCAGCAGCAGTAGTAGTAGTAGTAGTAGTAGTAGTAGTAGTAGTAGTAGTAGTAGTAGTAGTAGTAGTAGTAGTAGTAGTAGTAGTAGTAGTAGTAGTAATGATGATGAGGAGGAGGAGGAGGAGAAGGAGGAGGAGGAGGAGGAGGAGGAGGAGGAGGAGGAAGAGGAGGAGGAGGAGGAGGAAGAGGAGGAGGAGGAGGAGGAGAGAGAAGAAGAAGAAGAAGAAGAATAAGAAGAAGAGAAGAAGAAGAAGAAGAAGAAGAAGAAGAAGAAGAAGAAGAAGAAGAAAGAAGAAGAAGAAGACGACAAATATATGGAATTTAGATTGCGCTGAATCTTGTAAAGTAAACAAATCAAAGGGCTTGCATTCAAATCAGTCACGCGCATGCAACCGCTCACAAAGTAAATAAAATGAACACATTATATATGTACAACACACACACACACACACACACACACACACACACACACACACACACACACACACACACACACACACACATGCCTGAGTGTTCAGATTACCGTAACTCTACACTCTAACCACAAGGCTTATTCCGTCCCTGAAAGATCAATGGAAGATAAAAATGTTCATGATGGAATGCTTTCTCTCCTGGGGGTATGCCGGGGACTTATCAGTATGAATGGTTTTCCCACCTTCTAGAAATTCTGCTCAAGAAACTTCCTTTTTTCTATCCCTCTCTTTGTTTCTGCCTTGTTCCTTCGCTTCCTGTCACAGCCTTCTTGTCTTTTTTTCTGCCTTACTGGTCCAGTCTCTTGCCTTTTCTTCCAGAAAGACATAGAAGATGACAATTGTGGATCGGTGGTCTACGTGGTAACGTGCCTTGCCTAGAAAGCAAAAAGTGCGGGTCAGAGTATGCGGTGGTTTGTATCCCGTTTGGGCCCCCAACCTTTTCCCCATCCATTAGATCCTGAGTGGTGGTCTGGGCGCTAGTCTTTCGGATGAGACGATAAACCGAGGTCCCGTGTGTTACACATCACTATTTAGCGCAAGTAAAAGAACCCACGGCAACAAGGGGGTTGACCCTGGCAAAATTCTGTAGGAAAAAAACACTTTGACAGAGAAACAAATACAGTTGCATGCAGGAAAAAGAAAAAAAAAATGGGTAGGCGCTGCACTTGTGGCGACACACTCTCCCCGGGGAGAGCAGCCCGAATTTCACTCAGAGAAATCTGCTGTGACATAAAGTGATACAAAAAAACAACAAACAAAGTTTTCTTCCATGCCGAAGTCGGGTGCGCAGGGTCTGACTTGTCAAGGGTTTGACGGCAACGCAACGAATTTTCGCTCATAATTATTTTGACAGACAAGAAAAGTTGCTGTCTGAGTGTTCGAAGAAGAAGTAAAATATTTCCTCTTTTAAGTCACGGCAGATGTCTCTGTGTGAAATTCGGGCTGCCCACCCCAGGGGGGGAGTGCGCGTCGCTACAAGAGCAGCGCCACCCTTTTTTCCACGTCAGCAACTGTATTTGTGTCCCTACCAGAGTGATTTTTTTCTACATAATTTTGCCAGGGATAACCCTCTTGTTGCCGTGGGTTCTTTTACGTACGCTAAATAATTATGTGTAATACACGGACTTCGGTTTATCATCTCATCCGAATGACGAGCACCTAGCTAGACCACCACTCATGGTCTAATTAATGTGGGGAAAAGTTTTGGGCCCAAACGGGGTTCAAACCACCCGCACACTCCCGACCCCGGACTTTTTCCTTTCTAGACAGGCGCGTTAGAAAGACAATCCCGCAGAATGATGACTCTCTCCATAATAAGGTTTGCACAAATTTAGATATTTCTTGGACTATAAATTAAAAGCAAGGCAAAAGCTGTTCAGTGCAGAGGGTGTGTGCACACAAAAGGGAAAAAATGGCAAAAATAGAGAGAGAGAGAGAGAGAGAGAGAGAAGAGAGAGAGAGAGAGAGAGAGAGAGAGAGAGAGAGAGAGAGAGAGAGAGAGAGAGAATAAAAAGATGGCAGACAGCACGTAGTCACCCGGATGACTACTGTCCCTGTAATAAGACAGGGTAGTGCGCAGTTCTCCCCCCGTCCCTTGTGTTTGATAACAAATGGCTTTCCCCGGTGTGTACTGCTCTTCTTTATCCATGATATCCTGTCTGACTATCTGTCTGTCTGTATCCTGTTCTGGATATCCTTCACACGCACAGACACAGACACAGACACACACACATACACACACACGCACACACAACACACACACACACACACAGGCATGTACGCACGCACACATACACAAACGCAAACACACACACAAACACACACACACACACAAAACACACACACACACACATACACATACGCGCGCGCGCGCGCGCGCACGCGCGCGCATAGGGGGAGCTATGAACAAAAAGAGTTCGATACAAGAAAATGAAATTGTTTTCACTTTACAAGGAGAACACTGTCTCTTGGAAAAGGTTTGATGAACTCATTTTGATATCCTCCTTGGGGACAGCTTTCTTTTCAAGAAAGAACCGTACTTGAATTGGTCATTTCTACACAATTCATAGGAGTAGGGAGGGTATGGTAGGTAGGGTAGGCAAGGGTAGGGTAAGGAGGGTAGGTTAGAGTAGGGTATGGTAGGATATGGCAGGGTAGGGTAGGGTAGAATAGGTAAGGGTAGTTAAGGGTAGGAGAGGGTAGGGTACGGTAGGGTAGGAAAGGACAGTGTAGGGTAGGGTAGGATAGAGCAGGGTAGGTAGGGTAGTTTAAGGTAGGGTAGGGTAGGGTAGTTTAAGGTAGGGTAGGATAGGGTAGTTTAAGGTAGGATAGGGTAGGGAAGGGTAGGGTAGGGTAGAGTAGGGTAGGGTAGGGTAGGGTAGGGTGGCGTAGGACAGGGCAGGGTAGGGTAGGGTAAGATAGATTAGGGTAGTTTAAGGTAGGATAGGGTAGGGTATGGTAGGATATATTAGGTGAAGGGTAGGGTAGAGTCCAATCCAAGCCAATCATGTTTATAGCCCCGCTGAGCACACAGACCATTTCGGGGCTGTCACCTCGTCAAATTTGAAAACTCAGATGAAAACTGTGCAACTATATATACAGATTAAAACAGGCTATAAAACCAACTTGACTGTCCTTGCTTGTATCGACGACCTGGTCAACCATACGGGTCAGCCCAGGACGGCCACGGCGCTGTGGGAAAACCCACACCGATCACATAAAATAAGATAAAAGCAAAACCAGATTCCTTAAAACCATGTCCTTACAGACCAACTATACCACTTGCACTCATATCAGACGGAAAAAGCCCGATTCTCTCAGGAAGTTAAAAATGGTGTCCCGTGGAGCCTCCCAAAGAAGGACCTTAAGCGAGTCTGCAGTAAAATGCTTGTGCCTAATATCCTGAACATCCCGACTCTTCAGGAGCAGATGCTTGACGGTTACCCGCACATCACAAGTCACGCACCATGGGGTTCCCTGGCCTTTCAGCAAATGAACTTGAGTGATATCAGAATGACCTGTGTGTATCCTGATGAGCCTTATCAAGTTTACGAGAAGTTATATTTTTTTTTTTTTCGCTTCTTTCCATTTTTGCCTCTGAAAGTGTTGAGTACACACCAAGGTATTAATATGGCAAAGTCTTATCAAAGTTTACGAAAAGTTGTATTTCACTGTTTGCATCTTTTCATTTTTGCCCCTGAAAATGTATTGTGGCCTGAGACCGATGTACATAAAACAATTTCAATGTTCAGTCTGTCTGTCTGTCTGTCTGTCTGTCTGTCTGTCTGTCTGTCTGTCTGTCTCCCTCCCTCCCTCCCCCCCTCTCTCTCTCTGTCTCCCTCCCCCCTCCCTCCCCCTCCCTCTCTCTCTCTCTCTAATAGCTTTAACAATTTTAGGGACAGAAATGTTACATCACTCAGACACAGCACTCCAGGCCATTTCACTTACTGTTGCATATTCTGTTAAGTGTCAGACTGTCTTCCACACACACACTCCTGTAAAAGTTTCCATCGCTGGGAGACGAAGCTATTCCACACAGCCCACAAACAGTTGTTCTCAACTTCCCACCACCATCAGCGTGCATTAGCGTCCTGATTGTTCACAGACACAGCAGACTTTCTCTCGCGCTTTATGAGAGAGAGAGAGAGACAGAGAGAGAGAGAGAGAGAGAGAGAGAGGAGAGAGAGAGAGAGAGGAGAGAGAGAGAGAGGGAGAGAGACAGAGAGAGACAGAGAGAGACAGAGAGAGACAGAGACAGAGACAGAGACAGACAGACAGACAGACAGACAGACAGACAGGCAGACAGACAGGCAGGCAGGCAGGCAAACAGAGATAGACAGACAGACAAAGAGACACACACAGATTTTCTCTGTATTTGTATGTATGTATGTATGTATGTATGTATGTATGTATGTATGTATGTATGTATGTATGTATGTATGTATGTATGTATGTATGTATGTATCTATGTATGTATCTATGTATCTATGTATCTATGTATGTATCTATGTATCTATGTATCTGTGTATGTACGTATCATTGTATGTATGTATAAATGTATGTGTGTGCGTACGTGCGTGCATGCGCATGCGCGCACGCGCGTGCGTAGGTGTAGGTGCGTAACTGAGAGAGAGAGAGAGAGAGAGAGAGAGAGAGAGAGAGAGAGAGAGAGAGAGAGAGAGAGAGAGAGAGAGAGAGAGAGAGAGAGAGAGAGAGAGAGAGAGAGAGAGAGAGAGAGAGAGAGAGAGAGAGAGAGAGAGAGAATTTCTCCATGTATGTATGTATGTATGTATGTATGTATGTATGTATGTATGTATGTATGTATGTATGTATGTATGTGTGTGTGTGCGTGCGTGCGTGCGTGCATGCGCGTGCGCGCTCGCGTGTGCGTACGTGTATGTGTGTGTGCGTAACTGAGAGAGAGAGAGAGAGAGAGAGAGAGAGAGAGAGAGAGAGAGAGAGAGAGAGAGAGAGAGAGAGAGAGAGAGAGAACTCGAACTCGAACTCTCGAACTCGAAATGTTTATTGAGAGTAAATGGATAAGCACAAAGCTTCTTTACACCATGCTCTCACAAAAAAAAAAAAAAAAAAAAAAAAAAAAAAATCGGAAAAAAGGAAATGAAAGGAAAAACCACACACACACACACACACACACACACACACACACACACACACAACACACACACAAACACACACACACACACACACGCACATGCACATGCACATGCACAAAAACTCAAGTAAGCAGCATATGCAAACAATAATGATCAACACTTTCCAATACATAATGATCAACACTTTCAAATACATTTAAATGAATAGACAAAATGAGCATAATAATGAAAACTACAAATAGCAATTAGGTGAAAATCAGAGAGGCAAAAAAATAGTAGGTGGGGTCAGAGGGGGAGAGACAGGCAGACACACAGACAGACAGACAGACAGACAGACAGACAGAAACACAGAGAGACAGAGAGAGACAGAGAGAGAGAGAGAGAGAGAGAGAGAGAGAGAGAGAGAGAGAGGGAGAGGGAGAGGGAGAGAAACAGACAGACAAGACCAAGATGGACAGAGAGTATACAAAAGCACTATAGAGTAGGGAAATGAATAATCACAAAATGTTGGGTTTTTTTTTATACTATGATCTATTCCCCCCCTCCTCTTCCTCCTTCCCATTTTCCCACCAAAATATTAATAGAGGACAACCAATAGCAAAGTAAGCACACTACCAATAAAAAAAAACAAAAAACTAGTCAATACATGTATGACAAGAGCTATTGAAGATAAGAAAAATCCAAACACACTCAAACTCGTTCCTTCTATGTTCCCCACTATCCCTCACCGAGTCTCTGCCTTACCCGCCCACCCATCCCTTCTTTGCAAGATTTCCCTATGACAAAATATCAACCAAATCAAACGAAATTGAGCAAAAGGCATACACACACATATATACACATGCACGTACGCACGCAAGTACGCACGCACGAACGCACGCACGCACGCACGCACGCACGCACGCACGCGCACACACACACACACACACAACACACACACACACACACACACACACACACACACACACACACACACACACACACACACACACACGCACGCACGCCTCTATTATCAATGGGAACTTGAAAAACTATGCAAAAATATATAACACACTCGCACACACTATATGATCGCAATCAATATTACAATGTTCAATAATGGTATAACAGTTATTTCCAGTGAAGTCATAGGTGCTTTGAAGGAGTAGGAAGCAGTACGTTGATGCAACCTCTTTCATTTCCCTGGTCTTTCCTTTAAGATCTTCACAGCTCGTCTGTCGCCAGTCTCTCCATGTCTTCTGGATCATTCTTTCCTGTCAGTAATAGTACAATACAAGGCCAAATGCATAGTCCAGTCAGTTCACCTGAAACAAATATCTCTGAAAAGATGTTTTAAAAGATGAGACACTAAGTTTTTGTTTTAAGTGAATGGGAATTTCATTCCATATTTTACCTCCTGAATAAACCAAGGACGACATAAATAGATCAGTTCTTGGACGTGGAATAAATAGTGTACTTTTACCTCGAACATTATTAACAATAAACTTTTTGTTCAGATAGGATGGAGCAAGATTATTCATAATTCTGTACATGAATACACCTTTATTGAAACGACATCTAAGATGAAAGGGAAGGATATTAAGTTCCTTGTAATCTTTTACTTCCAATGGTGTCGATTTAAGGAGCACTATTTTTAAGGAACGTCTATACAAACTTTCTAATCGTTTTAAGCATTTTTTACTGGCTAAATCCCAGCATGTGGAGGCATAATCTATGTCAGGCTGTATATAAGCATGAAAGAAAAGCTTGCGGGTATGTTGATCAAGCAAATTTTTTATTCTGTTGAGCTGAAAGATTTTCTGGGCTAACTTTTTAGACAAATTTGAAAGATGAATAGACCAAGATAAATTGTTATCAATATTTAAGCCAAGCAATTTGTGAGAATTTACTTCTTCTAAGTGCCTGTTGCAAACTTTAAGGTCCGGTAACTTCAATCTAATGTTTTGTCGCTTTTGCCTTGTCGTAACTAACATAAATTTGGACTTTTCAGGATGGAGAGCCATATGATTAAGTTTAGACCAAAGAATAAGTTTATCTATGTCTTTTTGCATTTCAAAACAAAGCGAACTTGCATCCTTACCTTTATTATGGATCGTAGTATCATCAGCAAATAGTTCACACGTAGTGGAGATATTCAATGGAAGATCGTTTACATAAACTGAAAATAAAATGGGACCTAAAACTGATCCCTGTGGAACTCCATGATTAATTGGCATAAAAGTGGAGGTAATACAATCTTGATATACTGCTTGTTGCCTATTACACAGAAAGGACGATACAAGTTCAACTGCTTCGGGACATAAGCCATACATATCTAGTTTTTTTAAGAGAAGATCATGATCAATTGTGTCAAATGCCTTTGTAAAGTCTACAAAAACGGCTCCTGATAACAAATTGTTATTGATGTTTTCATGCCATTGTTCAATGATATTTGTTAGTAGAGTATGACAGGAGTGGTTTTTTCTGAATCCACTCTGATTTTGGTGAAGTAAATCATACTTAATAAAGTGAGATTGAAGGTTACTTTTAAGGTGTTTTTCAAGGGGCTTAGACAACGTGGACAGGATAGAAATAGGTCTGTAGTTTGACGGATCATTTGGGTCACCAGATTTATAGAGTGGTATTACTTTAGCATCTTTAAATGCTTGAGGAAAGCAGGATTTTTCTAAACAGAGATTATAAATATATGTTATATGTTCAGAAATTATGGGTGCCGAAATCTTTAAAATTCTGCTGTCAATGTCATCGAAGCCCGCGATTTTGACTGTTTTAATAAGCATAATTCTTTGTATACCTCATGTACACCAATAAACCCAAATTTCAACTTAGAAGTTATTTTTCGGGAATCACAAAAATCTTTTAATGCACGTAATTTGTTACATTTTGTAAAATCTACAGGAACAACTTTTTCTCCTACTGTGCTGAAATATTTATTGATACTTACAGCTGATAAATTACAAGAAGGTGGAAGAGATACAGATGGCTTACCTGACAGCTGGTTTATTGCTTTCCAAAGTGATTTGGTATCCTTTTTCGATGAAATAAGATCACTAAAATATTTCTTTTTTGCAGCTCTTTTCATTGCTGTTATCTTGTTTCGCTGCTTTTTGAAATTTTCATCTCTGCCTGTTGATCGTAGCAGGGAATCTCTGATTAAAATGGCTGCATTTATTTCGTCAGTTAGCCAAGGTGGTTTTTCTTTGAATTTAACACGTTTTATTTTTGGTGGTGCGTGCTTGTCATAGACAGACAGAAAAGTTTTATACCAAACAGCCAGAGCTTCATTTGGATCATTGTGTTGATACACCTCAGAAAAATTAGCCATACATAAATCAGACAGAAACTCTTCAGTATGAAACGATTTATAACTTCTAAAAGAAACACATTTGTGTCGACATATGGGAATTTTGGCGCCCTTTTTGGACCAGGTTAAGCAAACAGGAAAATGATCACTAAGTCCAAACACAGGCACAGATGTTTCTATTATGTTAGTTGGGTTAGTTACAGAGAGAGAGAGAGAGAGAGAGAGAGAGAGAGAGAGAGAGAGAGAGAGAGAGAGAGAGAGAGAGAGAGAGAGAGGAGGAGAGAGAGAGAGAGAGAGAGAGGCAAACACAGGCACAGATGTTTCTATTATGTTAGTTGGGTTAGTTACAGAGAGAGAGAGAGAGAGAGAGAGAGAGAGAGAGAGAGAGAGAGAGAGAGAGAGAGAGAGGAGGAGAGAGAGAGAGAGAGAGAGAGAGAGAGAGAGAGAGAGAGAGAGAGAGAGAGAGAGAGAGAGAGAGAGAGAGAGAGAGAGAGAGAAGAGAGAGAGAGAGGAGAGAGAGGATTTCTCCGTGTATGTATGTATGTATGTATGTTTATGTATGTATGTATGTATGTATGTATGTATGTATGTATGTATGTATGTATGTATGTATGTATGTATGTATGTATGTATGTATGTATGTATGTATGATTGTATGATTGTATGATTGTATGATTGTATACATGTATGTATGTATGTATGTATGTATGATTGTGTGTATGTATGATTGTGTGTATGTATGTATGTATGTATGTATGTATGTATGTATGTATGTATGTATGTATGTATGTATGTATGTATGTATGTATGTATGATTGTGTGTATGTATGATTGTGTGTATGTATGTATGTATGTATGTATGTATGTATGTATGTATGTATGTATGTATGTATATCTGTCTGTCTGTCTGTCTGTCTGTCTGTCTGTCTGTCTGTCTGTCTGTATGTATGTATGTATGTATGTATGTATGTGTGTATGTATGTATGTACGTAAGTACGTATGTATGTATGAATGTATGTGTGTGCGTGCATGCGTGTGTGTTTGTGTGTGTCTGTTTGTCTGTCTGTCTGTCTGTCTGTCTGTCTGTCTGTGTATGTTACTTTTCTTTCTTCTTTTTTTGCAGGGACGATTGTTTTGAAACATTGGCACTGGCTCGGATGATAAAAGAAATTTCGTCAGGATAAAAATAACTGACAGACATTGATAGAACATCGTGTGTGTGTGGTGTTTACGTGCAGTGGAAACATTGGCTTACGTGGTTACCAACACGCTGAAACACATGTGTAAGGTGTTGCGTGCGTGCGTCGTGGGGCGTAGGTAGGTGCATTACAGCAAGGTGTGAAAAAATGTAACAGCTATGTCGTCAGTCTTTGAGCTGGCAGGTTCCGTTACGTTAGTATGGCTGACTATGATTTCAACGGTCTGTCATGATACGAGCAGGTGGAGAAAGGGAGGAGGGCGGAGGGGTGGGGATGTGGTGTGTGGGGTGGTGGGGGTGGTGGTGGGATGGGGTGGGGGGCAGAGAGATAACATTAGTGCTGATGATTGGAGGCTTGTTGTTTGTGAGGTCAGACAGTGGTGGTGAAGGCAGATCAGATTATTATGCTGCTTGTGGCACGTAACGTTATATATGTAGAACACAGAGAGAGAGGGAGAGAGGGAGGGAGAGGAGGGAGGGAGAGAGGAGAGAGAGAGAGAGAGAGAGAGAGAGAGAGAGAGAGAGAGAGAGAGAGAGAGAGAGAGAGAGGAGACAGACAGACAGACAGACAGACAGACAGACAGACAGACAGACACACACACACACACACACACACACACACACACACACACACACACACACACACACACACACACACACACA
This sequence comes from Stramonita haemastoma, assembly GCA_030674155.1. Lineage (NCBI taxonomy): Eukaryota > Metazoa > Mollusca > Gastropoda > Neogastropoda > Muricidae > Stramonita > Stramonita haemastoma. The sequence goes on from CM060318.1 coordinate 28,826,601, forward strand.
CACACACTTCACCCCCCCCCAACATACACACCCACACCACACCACACCACACACACACACTTCACACCCACACCCACACCCTCTCTCTCTCTCACACACACACATACACACACTTCACACACACACACTTCACACACAAACACACACACACATACACAAACACACACATACACACACTTCACACACACACCACATACCACCACACCACACACACACTTCCAACACACACACACACACACACACACACACACACACACACACACACACACACACACACACACACACACACACACACACACACAAACACACTTAGATGCCTGAATGCATTTTAATTGCCAGTGCCGTAACAAGACCTGCATGTCAAGAGGGTCACACATCATTGCCGATATAGCCACTTTAGTTTAAGTGATCATCTGCGAAATGAAATAAAATGATAAAAATACTATAAAACAACACACAGACAGACAGACAGACAGGAAGATAGACAGATAGGCATACACGCACACACACACACACACGTGCGCACACACACACACTTGCACGTTCGCACACATTTAAACATCCACACACACAGTCACACACACACACACACACACACACACACACACACACACACACACACACTTCACACACACACACTCACGCACACTTCTACACACACACACACACACACACACACACACACACACACACACACACACACACACACATACACACAGCCACAACTATGTCTGTTCACAAAATGGAAATGACGATAATGGTGGTATTTGAAATTGCATTTAGCAGGTGTGTCTGATGTAGGATGATTAATCATAAACCCCCATTTTCTGCAGCTGGCAATGACTATCGAAAGTGTAATTGCCCATACAGCTGTTCCCTTCTATTCCCCATCATGGACTGTCTCTTTGATGTGATGATGCTTGTGGCAGGCTGAACTAGGATTTGATCAAAACTGGATCAACGTTTTGTACTGTATTGCATAGTATTATATTGTATGATATGATATGGTATGATATGATATATTATATCGTATCGTATCGTATCGTATCGTATCGTATCGTATCGTATCGTATCGTATCGTATCGTAGACTGGACTGGACTGGACTGGACTGGACTGGACTGGACTGTATCATATCGTATTGTATTGTATTGTATTGTATTGTATTGTATTGTATTGTATTGTATTGTATTGTATTGTATTGTATTGTATTGTATACCCGTTTAAGACACGGCAGATTTCTCTGCGTGAAATTCGGGCTGCTCTTCCTAGGGACAGTGCGTCGCCACAAGAGCAATGCCACCCATTTCTTTTTTTCTTTTCCTGTCTGCAACTGCATTAGTTTCCCTCTGAGAGGCTTTTATACAGAATTTTGCCAGGTGCAACTCTCTTGGTGCCGTGGGTTCCTTTACGTGCACTAAATAATTATGTGTAAGACACGGAACTTGGATTTATCGTTTCATCCGAAAAGACTAGTACTTAAGATTATCACCCACAGTCTAATGGATAGGGAAAATCTTCGGGTTCAAACAGGAATCAAACCAACGCCCACTTCGAGCCCACAAGTAAACAACAAAAGTTTTTGTAATACTCAGACCACTCTGGTCGCTTGACGAACATTCACCCTAAGTCTTCTTTAAATTCTATGATTGCCAAATTTAACCCGTTTTGAGTTATGGTTCAGTAATATGGGGTCTCTCAAATAATCGGGAAATGATTGAAAGGTTGCATTTGTTTGCCCTCGGGAAATTTCTAAGTGTTAAATGTTCAAGCCCTGAGACACTTGAAGGTTTCCGTTATTTGTAAATACACATTTTCGATGCATCCAAGTCTGGCTGAGACTTACTACCTTGGAAAACCATAGGCTTCCCAAGAGAGCGTGAAAGAAAAGTGAGATAGGAAAGAGACGATGATGAAGATATAACTTAAAACCAAGTTCAGAGGTTCTGGGGAAAAGAAGGCAGGAGGCTGGACCAAGAAGGCAGATAATAAGAGGAGATAGTAGGAAGGAAATCAACGCACAGAGAAAGAGAGGGACAGAAAAGAGGAAATGTTTAGCACGGAATTTACAGAGGGTGGGGATACTATTAGCACACATGCGCGCCTCCCCATGTAATTGTCATATATAAACACGCATGCACAAGCACCCCTACCCCCACTCCCCCCCACCCCCCCAACACCTTGCAAGCAATCTGACGCAAATGACCAAGACAAATAGATCAAGACTTTTCTCACAATAGTAGAATTTATTTTATGATGACCTTTAAAATCATAAAAAATCTTTATAAACAAATACACTTTTCTACACAATAAGCAATTCTACTCCAAAATACGTTCTTTATAAAAAACAAAACCCAGATCATTTGATGTGCTTTATGAAAAGACCCCATATCCCCACACACTTTCCACTAAATTGTACAAATGATTCAATTTTGCTTGTCAGCTTATATTTGGTTTCCTTATATTTTGTGCAATAAAACAAAACACAAAAAGAAAACACATGGGCACATGTATAGCATTAACATTTTGCACACATTTCTGTATACCACATTTCTCTGTTGTATGCTACATTTTTCTTGTCAATTTAGTTGTATCTCATTTAAAAAATATATACAAAAGTCATACAAAAGACAAAAACACGCAGACACTTTTCCATTCCTATACTTTAAATCATATACCTCAAGCCTTTCACACACATTTTTTTGTAAAATATGATACTGTAATATCTGCCATCAATCTTCCAGCAGAAGATCAATATACAGACTTGCTACCAACATCAACTCGAGCAATTTTTTCAATGAAAATAGCAATCACATGACCAGCTTTGCAATGCATTTAATATTTGGTTTGATACTATTTCATTTTTTTCTAGTCAATCTAGATTGAGAACTTAATACCTTGCTGGCACACTTTACACCCACAAGACAAAGCATTAAAATGTGTAAAATCTGCATATATCTTCCAACAGAAGATCAGTACACAGATTTGTCACCAACATCATCTAAACTCATTCCAGGCAATATCAATGACATTCACAGGACCAGATTTATTTTTGTTTTCACATTTGATGTGATTAAAATAAAATTAAGAAAAATCTCGGGCACACTTTCTACACCATTATGCAACATGCTACAGTTTTCTTGTCACTTTACCTTTCACCCCACTATATAAGAAAAGCACAGAAAAACAAAGACATAGCTATACACTCCTATTAAAATCCAATACATATACATTTTTTTTGTAAAATATGTCGGTGTAAAATTTGTCATCAATTTTCCAGCAGAAGATCAATATACAAATTTGCCACCAACAACTCAAGTCAGTTTTCTCAACGAAATTAGCAATCACACGACCAGCTTTGCTTTTCATTTCATAATTTTAAAAAGAGAAAAGTCCCCTTCTCCCCACACACTTTCCACATAATTATACAGACCATTACATTTTTCTAGTCAATCTACAATTGATATCTTAAACAATAACTGATAGGCACACTTAACAAACCACAAGACATATAGCATGAAGATGTGATGGGTAAAATCTGCATCTATCTTCCAGCAGAAGACTAGTACACAGATTTGTCACCAACATCTAAACTCATGCCAAGCAATATCAATGGCAACCACAGGACCAGATTTCTTTTTGTTTTCACATTTGATGGGATATTTTAAAAAAAAGAAAAAAAGAAAAACCTCTCCTGACAAACTTTCCATTAAAGAAAATGCCACCTTGTTCTTGTTAATTTACATTTCATCTCATTATTCAAAACCAAAAAAAAACAAAACAAAAAACAAAATGGGCACATTTTATCCCTTGGATACATAGAATCATGTGCCTTTGGCTTTTCATTTTCATCCAAAAAAAATATGTCGGTGTAAAATTTGCCATCAATCTTCCAGCGGAAGATCAATACACAAATTTTCCACCATCATTTAAGACATGCCAGGCAATATCAATGGCACTTCGATTTTGTTTTCACATTTGAGAAATCTCTCTGGACATACTTTCTCCACCATTATACAAAATTAATGCTACATTTTCTCTGTCAATTCATATTTAATCTCATTATTAAATAAACAAAAATGATAATGAAAAACAAAAGCACAGGCATATTTCATCCACTATACCTAAAATCATATGCCTGAAGTCTTTCATATACATAATCTCAGTATTAAATAAACAAAAATGATAATGAAAAACAAAAACACAGACACATTTCATCCACTCCTGTACCTAAAATCATTTGCCTTTAGTCTTTCATATACATCTTTTCTGAACTATGTTGGTGTAAAATTTGCCATCAATCCACCAGCAAAAGATCAATCTACCAACCTTCCAACATCAACTCAAGTCATTTTACACAATAAAAATATCAATCACATCACCAGGTTTGCCATTCATTTCATTTTTGGTGTGGAAAGACCAAAGACCCCTTCTCCCCACACACGTTCCACACAATTTTACAGACCATTGCATTTTTCTAGTCACTCTACATTTGGTAACTTCAAAAACCCTCACAGGCACACATTACACACCACAAGACATCTAGCATGAAGATGTGTTAGTGTAAAATTTCCATCTTCCAGCAGAGGATCAGGACACAGACCTACTACGAACATTAAAACTCATGCCAGGGATAATCAATTACAAAAACAGCATCAGCCTTCTTTTCATTTTCACATTTGTAGTGATGTAAACAAAAAGTAATAAAGATAAAGAAAGTCTCCCTGCTCACTTTATACACTATTTTACAAAATGCTACATTTTACTTGTCTATTCATATTTCGTCTCATTATTTAAAAACAAAACAAAAGAAAAAACAACACCTGCAGTTCACTAGCTTTGCTATCATTTCATAACTGTTTTGAAAAAAACAAAATTTCCCTTCTCTCCATACACTTTCCCCACCAGTATACAGACCATTATACTTTTTTCTAGTCAGTCTACTTTTGATACAATTTAAACACAAACAAAAGACCCTGCAGGCATACTTTACACACAAGATATATATCATAAAGATGTGTCCGTGTAAAATCTTCATCTATCTTCTAGCAGAAGATCAGTACACAGATTTGCCTCTAACACCATTTAAACTAATACCAGGCAATATCATTGGAAACAACAGCACCAGATCTGGGTTTTTTTGTTTTGTTTTATCATTCCATATGATGATCTTAACTCATTCCATGCAATATTAATGGCAATTACAGCACCAGATTTCTTTTTGTTTTCACATTTGATTTGATGTAAAAAAAAAATTAAAAAGAAAAGAAAAAGAAAACCTCACAGTAATACTTTCTCCACCATTATACAAAATGCCACATTTGTCTTAATTTTACATTTCATTTCATCGTTAAACACACACACACAAAAGCATAACAAACAGGCACATTTTATCCACTTTCATTCTTAAAATCATATACCATTCTCTTTCACATACATTTTGTGTAAAATATGTTGGTGTAAAATTTGCCACCAATCTTCCAGCAGAAGATCAATACACAAATTTGCCACCAACACCATTTAAACTAATACCAGGCAATATTGGAAACAACAGCACCAGATCTGTTTTTTTTGTTTTGTTTTATCATTCCATATGATGTAAACAGAAATTTAAAAGAAAAAAAAAGAAAAAGAAAATCCCTCCAGACATATCTAAACCATCATACAACATGCTACATTTCTCTTGTCAAATTACACCTCTCATTCCAAAAATGAAAAAAAAGATAACCAAAAAAACAGGGGCACATTTTATCCACTCCTATACTTAAAATCATATCCCATTAGTCCTTCACAAATTTTTTTTTGGGTAAAATATGTTAGTGTAAAATTTACCACCAGTTTTCCAGCAGATCCATGCACAAATTTGCCACCAATATGAATTCGTCATTTTTATCAATAAAAATAGAAATCGCACAATGGGCTGTGTTATTCATTTAATAATTGATTTTAAAAGACAGAAGACTTTCTCCCCACACATTTTCCACACCATTTTTGTTACAGTTCATTTTTCTAGTCACTCTAGTCAATATTTGATAAGATTAAAAAAAAAAAACCTCACAGGTACACTTTACACAACACAAAACGTATAGCATGAAGATATGTTGAAGTAAAATCTGCATCTATCTTGAATCAGAGATTAGTACCAAATTTGCTACCAACATTATATAAACTAATAGCTTGCAATATTAATGGTAATCACAGCACCAGATTTTATTTTGTTTTTAATTTGGTGTGATAGTAAAAAAACGGAAAAAAACAGAAAAAAAGAAAACTTTTCCTTACGTACTTTCCATTTTACAAAATGCTACATTTTTCTTGTTAATTTACATTTCGTCTCATTATTAAAAAATAAAACCCCAAACAGAACCAAGAACAAAAGTTACAGGAACATCAATTTTGTAAAAAAAAAACCAAC
>CM060318.1:28838013-28848013 GCA_030674155.1 Stramonita haemastoma
ACACCATTATACGTCCATTTCATTTTTTCAGTCACTCTACATTTCATAAAAAAACCCACAAAAATACTCACAGGCACAGTTCACACACACACACACACACACACACACACACACACACACACACACACACACACACACACACACACACACATATCATGAAGATGTGATGGTGTAAAATCTGCATTTACCTCGTAGGAGAAGATCAGTACACAGATTTGCCACCAACATTTAAACTAATAGCATGCAATATTAATGGCAATCACAGCGCCAGATTTCTTTTGTTTTTTACATTTGGTGTGATATATAAAAAAAAGATTTAAAAAAAACCCTCTCCACATACTTTCTATTATACAAAATGCTGCATTTTTCTTGTCAATTTACATTTCATCTCAGTATTTAAAAAAAAACAAAACCAAAAACAAAACTTTCAGGCAGATTAATTTTTTTTTTAATCCACTCCTATACTTAAACCATATACCTTTAGTCTTTCCTGTACTTTTTTTTTGGGTAAAATATGTTGGTGTAAAATTTGCCACCAATATTCCAGCGAAGAATATCAATTCACAAATTTGCCATCAACATCATTTAAACTTATGCCAGGCTATATTAGTGTTAATTACAGGGCCACCTATGTTTTTGTTTTCACATTTGATGTAATGGTAAAAAACCCCCACAAAAACAAAAAAATACATTAAGATTCTCTACCAGTATATAAAATGCTACATTTTTATTGTCAATTTGCATTTCATCTCTTCATTAAAAAAAAACAACCCCCCCCAAACAGAACAAAGAAAAACGAACAAACAAAAAAACATCCTATCATCAATAGTTAATCATAAACCTAAAGTTTTTCATACACAAATTTTCTAGAATAAGTTGGTGTAAACTTTGCCATCAATATTTCAGCAAAGAATATCAATTTCACAAAATTTCCACCAACATCATTTAAATTCATTCAAGGCTATATTAGTGGCAATTTCAGGACCAGCTGTGTTTTTGTTTTTGCATTTCATGGATTTTAAAAAAGCCTCCAATATACTTTCTCCACTATTATACAAAATGCTACATTGTTCTTAATTTACATTTCATCTCATTATTCAAAGAAAAGCAAATACAGCCCCCCCCCCCCCCCGAAAAAAACAGAATTAGAAAAAAAGCACTTTCTATCCACTCTCACACTTAGAATCATATACCTAAAGTCTTTTACATACATCTTTTGTAAAACATGTTGGTGTAAAATTTACCACCAATCTTATCAGCAGAAGATCAATACTCAACTTTGCCACCAACATTTACTTAAGTAATGTTATTCAATAAAACTAGCAATCATATTACAACCTTTGCTATTGATTTCATATTTGGTTTGATAATACAAAAGACCCCTTCTCCCCACACACTTTCCACACCATCATACAGACCATAACTTTTTTCTCCTCAATCCTACATTTAATTATTTTTTAAATCACAGCACCAGATTTCTTTTTGTTTTCACATTAACTTTGATGTGAAGTAAAAAGATTTTAAAGCCTCTCTCCCCACTCTTTCTACACCATTATACAAAAAATACGGCATTTTTCTTGTCAATTTACATTTTGTCTCATTATTTAAAACCAACAACAAAAGAACAAAAACAAAAAACACAGGCACATTTCATCCACTCCTATACTTAAAATCAGCTACCAATAGCCTATCACAATTATATACTTTTTGTAAAATAATTATGTGGTGTAAAACTTACCGTCAAGCTTCCAGCAGAAGATCAATACACAAATTTTCCACCAACATCAACTCGTGTCAGTTTTTTCAATAAAAATAGCAATCACATGACCAACTTTGCTATTCATATCATAATTGGAAAAGACAAAAGACCCCTTCTTCCCACACACTCTCGACACCGTTATACAGACTGTTTCATTTTTTTTTCTAGTTACACTATATTTGATACCATTTATATATTTTAAAAAAATTGCTGGCGCTAGACTTGGTTTATTCTGGCTCTCCCAGTAACTGGTCAAACAGAAGCAAGTCCCAAACTTCAGGAAAAGAAAAAACGGCAAACGTTAAAAGCTATAAAATAGCACATCAGTGCTCAGTCAATTATCCTTGATATAACTGAATAAATAAATACGTAAATAAATATACATCCCAGGACATATAGAATGGAGGTGTGTTGATGTAAAATCTGCATCGATCTTCTAGCAGAATATCAGTTCACATATTTGCCACCATCATCATCTTAAGTCACGCCATGCGATATTAATAGCAATCACGGCATCAAATTTCTTTTCACATTTGATTTAATTAAAAAAAAAACATTACAGACCCCCTCTCCCTATATACCTTCCACACCATATTACAATTGATGTTTTGCAAATGTAAAAGCCATTATAAGACTAACTAGAGAAGACTTTAAAAAAAGGGGGTACAACAGTCTTAATGTTGCATTCCGAAATCCCATGAACAAGAATTGTCAAATAAAAAACTATCAGCCTTCTCCATTTTCCCCAGTTCTTACTAATCTGATTATTTTTGTGCAAAGATTGCTGCACACCTGTTCATACACATTATTATGCGTGCACACACTCGTATCCCTTATCGCTACTACTATGACAGTTTTTGATTTTTCTAGTCCTTAAAAAAATGTAAATATGCGGTTGAATTTCTCCATCTTTTCGTTACATAAGCACAATGTAAAATCTACAAAAGTACATTGATAAAAATTTGCCTGCTGTGTAAATTTATAATACTCTGGCCAAATTTATGACTTTTACATAATCATATTTTCAGCTGTTATTTTATCAGAAGCTAGTTAAGTAGCTTGTCAAAAACTCTGAAAATATAACAGTGACCATTGGCAAGCATAAGTCCATCCAATGCTCATGGCAATATACATAAATTCCCCACCCCCTCCGCCCCCTTATTCCCCCACACACGGACACGCACAGACACAAACACAGACACAGACACACAGTTACACACACACACACACACACACACACAACACACACACACACACACAACACACACACACACACACACACACACAGAGTCACACACACCCTCAGTCTCTTCCCCCACAGCTATATCCTACTATCCTACCTCCTCCCTTCTTAGCACCTCTTTCCCTAAAATTCTGCCACCACTCCCAGCCCTCACGAAAAAAACTGCCATTGTGTCAGCTAGTAACATGTAATCTGCCTGCCTTTGTGTTCACATGACGGGCCAGGGGTAGTGTAGAGGTTAGGAGTATGAACAGTTAGCATGCAAAAAGGGGAAGCATGCAAAAGGGGAAGCATGCAAAAAGGGGAAGCATGCAAAAAGGGGAAGCATGCAAAAAGGGGAAGCATGCAAAAAGGGGAAGCATGCAACAAAGGGAAGGGTTGTGGGTCTGTTGGCTGGTCTGTGTTAAAAAGCATGTGGACACAACAGCAGATAGAATTGATGGAACTTAGCTGTAGACACAATGATAGGGAGTTTGTCTTCCGCGATACGACTACTGCTACTAAACACATAACATTTTGTGTGTGTTCTTTTGTCTTCTTTCGTCTGGTATCACTTTACGTAAAAGGCGTAAAATGTATAAGCCTAATGCTGCTGCTGCTGGTACTACCACTACTATCACTACTACCACTGCTGCTGCTGCTGCCACCACCACCACCACCACTACTACCACCACCACCACTACACACCACACACACACACACACACACACACACACACACACACACACACACACGCACGCGCCCGCGCCCGCATGCACACACACACACACAACACACCACACACAACACAACACACACAACACACAACACACACACAAACACACACACCACACCACACCGCACCGCACCGCACCGCACCGCACCGCACCACACCGCACCGCACCGCACCACACCACACCACACCACACCACACCACACCACGACACAACACACACACACACACACACACACACACACACACACACACACACACACACGTCTACCCCTTAACCTGCCTGAAACTAGAATTTAAGTTACAACTCACGCCCCCCCCCCCCCCCCCCTTTGCCCTTACACTTCAGTAATATTATACCAATGTTTTTTACATAAAATCATCATTTTGCAGTGATCCCTCATCATTGCAGATGGAATGTACACACATGTGACCTCAGTTTTTCCCCCTAGCTGCTCCACAAAATCTTGGGAGTTCTAAACCAGAATGTTCTATGGGAGTTCTCAATGACGGCGATGGCGGTGAAATGCTTGATGTCACAGTTTTGTGAAATGCTTGATGTCAGTTTTGTGAAATGCTTGACGTCACAGGTTCGTGAAATGCTTGACGTCACAGGTTTGTGAAATGCTTGATGTCAGTTTTGTGAAATGCTTGACGTCACAGGTTTGTGGAATGGTTGACGTCAGTTTTACCCAGATGCCAGGAGATGTTTTTTGGCGATGCCACGTCTTGGGTGAAGCGATGTCTTGGGTGATACGGTGTCTTCGGTGATGCAATGTCTTCGGTGATGTGATGCGATGGTACGTCATTGGGAATGCGATGTCCTTGGCTACGGTGATGTCCTGCTTCTCCTAGGCTTAACTGCCAAAATACACACATTACAATCGTCAGCATGATTATTCACTATACTTATTTTTCTTTCTTTTTTTTTATTTCTCGACTAGAGCACCGAGATTCAAATGAAAAATTTTGCGTCCTTTTGCCCAACATGTAGGCAGCCGCATTCCAACTTCGGGATGTATACTGGGTATGTTCATGTTTCCGTAACACCACCGAACGTTGACACGAGTTATGGGATCTTTAATGGGCGATATTTGATATTCTGCATGCGTTATCTACACTACAAAATTAAAACACTGGCAGGTCTGCATCTGGGCGATTGTAAAAATCTTCAGCCTTAATTCATCCTACCCTGCCGAGATTGGAACCCACGACTTCCTGGACCCACGGGATTGAAGTCAAACCGTCTTAACCACTCGTGTAATGTGTCCCTCACTATACTGGTGAAAACACTTGTTTACCGATTTTGTGATGGCTACCTTTGTAAATAAGTTGTTTTTTTTATATATAATCTTCGTTAATGTGCCTGTTTATTTTCCTGTGATTATGTGTTGCCTGTGTTTTGTTTATGTGCAAAAACAAATTCCGAAACATGAATAATGTCATGCTAACTGAAAATGACCAAATCTGATGGGACAGTAATAAACTAATTGCACAGTTATTTTCAATCATATTTAAATGCAGTCTTTTTAGTTGATGAATCAATCAGTCAACGTATATAAACACAGAAAAAACTTAACTGACCTTGATCTACACATTTTTGTCATCAACAATGAGGGATAGAAGGCAATTAAAAAAACCGAAATGGTTTGTTTACAAATGAGATCAGTTTTTTTTTTCTTACCTGGGTCTTGATTCCGCTTCATGCAGGTAGGTTTTTGGAACTCGCAGTGGTGATGCTTACCCTCATTGAGTGACTGACGGCGCTGAACCTGACTGGAGCTGTTCTGGTAGGGGCTATGTTTCCTCTGTTCTGGGGGACTGACTTTGGCACAGGCGATGTTTCCTCTGTTCTGGGGACTGACTTTGGCACAGGCAATGTTTCCTCTGTTCTGGGGACTGACTTTAGCACAGGCAATGTTTCCTCTGTTCTGGGGGACTGACTTTGGCACAGGCAATGTTTCCTCTGTTCTGGGGGACTGACTTTGGCACAGGCAATGTTTCCTCTGTTCTGGGGGACTGACTTTGGCACAGGCAATGTTTCCTCTGTTCTGGGGACTGACTTTAGCACAGGCAATGTTTCCTCTGTTCTGGGGGACTGACTTTGGCACAGGCAATGTTTCCTCTGTTCTGGGGACTGACTTTGGCACAGGCAATGTTTCCTCTGTTCTGGGGGACTGACTTTGGCACAGGCAATGTTTCCTCTGTTCTGGGGGACTGACTTTAGCACAGGCTTGATGCTTCCTGTCATTTAGTGATTGATGGCTTGACTTGACTTATTCTGGCTCTTCTAGTACCTGGTCAAACAGAAGCAAATTCCAAACTTTAGGAAAAGTTAACAGCAAACGTTAAAAGTAAAAGATACATTTATCTATGACAAGACTAAAAACAGTTAGCCAGTTATTAAAAAAACAAACAAACCTGATTTAGTGGCCCCTGTTGCTGTAATCTTGTGATATTTTTTATTTCCATAATTTCATGCCCAAGACAGGCAGAAAAAAAAAGAGACAGATAAAAGACAAGATATACAAACACATATTCTACCAACTATTGATTATACTTTTTCAAAATGAATAAAAGTCGAGCAGAAAAGGACAAAAACTACAGTAATACACACAGTCATACAAGCAAGAACAGAAATGCAGACAGAAAGTAGCAGGTATAGTCGACGACAGACGAAGGAATACATCGTACAAGGACAGACACTAGCTCAGGGGGTGAGATGACAAATTGGTACCCGATTTTCTTTTTTTTGTTAGACATGTGACAGCACCGAATGCTGTTGGACTTCAGCGGCGCTTTCTGGTCTCATACCATCAGTCCCTTGATGACGGTCGCGTTGGTCGACAGCTTTCTCCAGGCAGGTCCGTCTGTCTTCTGCCTTTTGCAGCAACACAGCCATGTCAAGGCCGGTCCATTATTTGATCTTTGAACCCCTGAAGAGAACACCTGTGTGATCCACAAGACTAACCGGGATAGGACCCCTGTCGAATAAAGAGCGGAAATAGAAATACTGAAGGAAATGTTCCGAAAATATGAGGGGATGACAGAGTCAAAATCCCTCATAACCACCGCCCCAAAGATGAAGCTTCACTCCATAATCACTGTCACAAAGATGCCAGCAGCTGACACAGTCAAAAGCCTTCATAGCCACTGTCCCAAAGATGAAGCCACTCGCCCTCCAAACCACTGTCCCAAAGATGAAGCCACTCGCCCTCCAAACCACTGTCCCAAAGAGGAAGTCATTCGCCCTCAAAACCACTGTCCCAAAGATGAAGCCACTCGCCCTCCAAACCACTGTGCCAAAGATGAAGCCACTCGCCCTCCAAACCACTGTGCCAAAGATGAAGTCACTCGCCCTCCAAACCACTGTGCCAAAGATGAAGTCACTCGCCCTCCAAACCACTGTGCCAAAGATGAAGTCACTCGCCCTCCAAACCACTGTGCCAAAGATGAAGTCACTCTCCCTCATAACCCCTGTCTCAAAGATAAATCTCTCTCTCTCTCTCTCTCTCTCTCTCTCCTCTCTCTCTCTCTCTCTCTCTCCTCTCTCTCTCTCTCTCTCTCTCTCTCTCTCTCTCCTCTCTCTCTCTCCCCCCCCCCCCTCTCATAATCAATGTGTCAAAGCCTTTGTAAGTGGCGGTACTTTCCGACACCAAGACATCACTGTCACCAAGATTGCTCTCTTTAGATCTCTTGCAATATTTTGTCCCTATTTCAAATCTAATTTTATTCTTTTTGTGCTAGTTTTTTTTCAACTAGCTTTTATTTTCTAATGCTATGCTATTTATTGTTTATTTCCTATTTTATCATTTTTGGTGGAAAGTTTTTAAAATTTTTTATTTCATTTATTTTAGTCTGTCCTATTCTATTCTATTTTATTCTATCTTTTAGCAAGGATCAGAGATGCAATCAGGATGCCCAGTGATCGTTCAAAGGCAACCGACAGGGCAGTTCAATGGCAAAGACATCGTCTGACAAAGAACTCCGGCGGCAAAATCGGCATGGAAGGAACTTTGTTTTGGTCCCGCTGATGAGATGTGACAGGTCATTTAGACCCCCCCCCTCTCTTGCATCAACACCACCACCCCCCTGGCTCAGTCCTGCAAATCTCGGAATAGCAGAATATCCCCATTCTAAGAACTTTGAAGGATAGCAGAATATCCCCAATCTGAAAACTCGGGTCTTAGATATTCGTGATCAAAACTCCATGGAAACAAAGCTCTGTAAAGGCTTTCTGGAAGCATTTCCTTCCTCCATTCCCTACCCTCTATCGCACAAAGGTCCAACCCAGCTAAAAACCAATGTGGATCACAGTATGGCGTTTGTGGCGAGAAGTTCCGAGTTTGCTGGGAAGTTTCTGATAACAAAAGACAAAAAAAGCAATGACTATGACCATAATAATTATTCAGTGAGGAGTAAGAGGTCAAAGTCCTTCGATGAGACTACAAACTGAAACCTTCCAGGAAGGAAGGTGGCAGGATGGTTAAGACGTTCCCCTTCCCCTACCAACAAGTGAAACCGTGGCGTTCTGGGTTCGATTCCCAGCCTCGCCCTTTCTTCCCAGTTTGACAGGAAAAAAAATCGAACTGAACGTCAAGTCATTTGGATGAGACTATAAACCGAGGCCCCGTGTGCGAACGCACGCAGAACATCTTGCGCACACGTTAAAACCCGCCTTTCGGAAGAACAGGCCATTGTGTGCCGGTAGGAGTGGATGACACTATTAAAAAAACAACAACCCAGCATGCACACAGGTGTCGTGTTTAGACACCATCACTGAGGAAAATCGGGAGTTGCAGTCCCCAGCGCAGCTCGGGACTATATCGATAGATAGATAGATAGATAGATAGATAGATAGATAGATAGATAGATAGGTAGATAGATAGATAGATAGATAGATAGATAGATAGGTAGATAGATAGAAATGATAATGGGTAGGCGCTGCACTTGTGGCGACGCGCTCTCCCCAGGGAGAGCAGCCGAAATTTCACGCAGAGAAATCTGCTGACAATTTAATTTTTTTTTAATTTTATTTTATACCACTTTATGTCACAGCAGATTTCTCTGCGTGAAATTCGGGCTGCTCTCCCCGGGGAGAGCGCGTCGCCACAAGTGCAGCGCCTACCCATCATTTTTTTTTTCCCCTCAGGGATGGTGTCTAAACACGACACCTGTGTGCATGCTGTTTTTTTTTGTTTTTGTTTTTTAATATAACTTTGTCATTCGCTCCTACCGGCACACGATGGCCTGCTCTTCCGAAAGGTGGAACGGGATTTTAACGTGTGCGCAAGATGTTCTGCTTACGTTCACACACGGGATCTCGGTTTATAGTTTCATCCGAATGACTGACATGCAGTTCGATTTTTTCGTCAAACTGGGAAGAAAGGGCGAGCTGGGTACGAACCCAGAAACTCGCGGTTTACATATTGGCAGGCGCACGTCTTAACCATCCTGCCACCGTCCAAAGTGGTATTAAAATTAAAAAAAAGAATATGCACTCAGAACATCTTGGGCACACGTTAAGAACTCGTTCCGCCCTCCAAAAAAGGTCATTGTGTGCTAGTAGGAATGAATAACATTTAATAAAAACTGCATGCACACAGGTGTCATGTTTCGACACCATTCTCGAGGATGGAATGTGGAAACCTACATGGGGAGGGGGGAGGGGGGAGCTGTGGCATTCCCAAAAATCTTACCATTAGTAAACATCGGAGCTCGATCGGAACGGAAAAAACAAACAAAAAAATACACAACGAAAGAGCAGCAACGGACAACTAGCTAATAGCGAGCACACTGGGGACAGGATAGCCTAGTGGTCAGAACATCGCGCTTGCAATTCGACGACCCGAGTTCGATTCCCGTTCCCCGTTCGAGGGGATTTTCCCCCCTCGAGTTAACATCAGTGCCGACTCCCTTCTCCCCCAAAGTCCTTCAGATGACTATAAACTGAGGACCCGTGTGCGAACGCACGCAGAACATTTTGTGCATACGCTTAATCATGTTCCCCTTTTCGTAAGGGAAGGCCATCGTGTGCCGGTGGGAACAGATGACAAAATTTACAAAACTGCATACACACAGGGGACTGGATGTAAAAAAAAGCACACGAGTGCTTATTCCATTATCCTCGATATAAAAAAATAGATAAATAATAATAATAATAAAATAAATAAATAGCCTACCACGGGGCTACCTCCTGAAAATGAATTTATTACTTTTAAAAACACCAGAAACATAAAGAAGGTTAATCAAAGTCAAGCCAGAGGAGAGGGAGCATTGGAAATCT
>CM060318.1:28850668-28865668 GCA_030674155.1 Stramonita haemastoma
CACTCACTCATCTCTCTCTCTCTCTCTCTCTCTCTCTCTCTCTCTCTCTCTCTTCTCTCTCTCTCTCTCTCTCTCTCTCTCTCTCTCTCTCTCTCTCTCTCTTCACATACACACACGCGCGCGCAAACTCATGTGAAGCGCACCCTCATCTCAAATTACTTCATATCACCTTACCTTAATCTCCTCTCGTTTTAATACAATACGCTTTCTTAGGTTCCTTTGAAAAAAGGAACAAAACAGATAATACTTTTCCCCCCCAAAACATCCGTTGCAGAAAAAAGAGATGAAAGATTAGTGAAAAGAAACGGAATGAATGAATTAATTAATTGTAGAGCAGTCAAAAGTCACCACACCTTTATTCTATGTGTAAGAACCACTTGGGGAGGGGGGGGGGGGGCAGAAATGAAAATAAAAGGAGTAAGAGTGGGGGTGGGTGAGGGGACAGGGATAAAATGATTTAAGTTACGAACACACACACACACACACACACACACACACACACACACACACACACACACACACACACACACACACACACACACACACACACACACACACCTTCTGCCTGTCTGTCTCTGTTTCTGTCTGTCTGTCTGTCTGTCCGTCGTCTGTCTTTTGTCTCTCTCTGTCTCTCTCGTCTCTCTCTGTCTCTGTCTGTCTGTCTGTCTGTCTGTCTGTCTGTCTGTCTGTCTGTCTTCTGTCTGTCTCTGTCTCTCTCTGTCTCTCTCTCTCTCTCTCTCTTCTCGTCCTCTCTTCTCTCTCTCTTCTTCTCTCTCTGTCTTCTTCTCTCTCTCTCTCTCTCTCTCTCCTCTCTCTCTCTCTTCTCTCTCTCTCTCTCTCTCTCTTCTCTCTCTCTCTCTCTCCACGTTTTACAAGTATCAGAGAAAAAGAGGGCACAGTAATGTACTATCAAAATACAAATCCCCCAAAGTGTACACGTAGTAGGATACGGAGAAACACAGAAGACGGACGAAAGCGGCTAAGCCTGTTTGGTGGAGGCAAGCTACTAATGTTAGCTAGCCTGTGGTCCTTAGCTTTCCTAATGAAGGTGCTTGTCAACAGAGTGGGGTTCCTGAGGACAGCTTCGCCCTCTGTCCACATCACCCTTCTGTCCACTCCACGCCATGCCAATCCTCCTCGTCTTCCTAGCCCTGCCCATCATAGGGGCCACATCAGTGCGTACATGCTGGGTTGATGTCATGACCCTAAATATGACTTTCCACCCGAAATGAGACGCATTGCATCACCTAACCTACCAGATTCTTTTTTCTCCCTTTGGAGCCATTTTCAAGGCAGGTTGGTTCAAAGTTGTCCAATTCAAAATTCTTTTTTAAATGGTTGGTTTTATTGAACTAGAAACTTTCATTAATTTTATTGAACTAGAAACTTTCATTGATTTTATAAAACTAGAAAGTTTCATCTACCTTATATTGAGATATTAACTTCAAGGCGTGAAATTGGTTTTTGTTTGTTGTTTTTCTTTCTTTGGCTTAAAAAAGTGCGTTTAAATCCATCAACACCTTTATCCTGACCACCTATTACCTATTACGATGCAAGTTTGTTAATTACTCATTCTGTCTCTTCTTGGATCCTACCATTTTAATTTGCAATAATTTTTTATGCAGTTGTCCTACAGTCAAACCAGCGAGGTCAAATCAGTGCCTTCTCCTTCTCAAAGTCTTAACTCTCATAACAAATATTTCAGCTGTAAAACGAAGAAAAAAGGGAATTAAAATCAAGATCAAACTAACTACTTTCAATAGAGATGATAATAATAAAATAATAATAAAATAATAATAATAATAATAACAAAATAACAATAATACAATAACAATAATAATAATAATTATATAAAATATATTAAAAAAAAAAAAAAAAAAATAAAAAAATAAAATACTTATATAAAAACATAAACAATATGATGATGATCATGATAAATAACAAAATAAAATAAAAGATAAAAGTAAAAACAAATCAAACAGATTACTTATCAATATGAAGAATGACCAACTTCTTTCAATATGATGAAATACAATAACAAAAACAGCTGTGAAACCTCAAAGATAAAGTGATGAAATACAATAACAAAGTTATGCAATAAAAAAATATAGAATGATGCAATACTACACAATAAAATACTCATGTGTAACCTCTCTGTCTCTCTCTCTATGTCTCTCTCACTGTCTCTGTCTGTCTGTCTGTCTCTGTTTTTAAAAAGTATGGAAAATCAATCAATCATCAATCATCAATCAATCTCAATCAATCAATCAATCTCAATCATCCTCTCTCTCTCTCTCTCTCTCTCTCTCTCTCTCTCTCTCTCTCTCTCTCTCTCTCTCCTCTCCCTCTCTCCTCTCTCTCTCTCTCTCTTTCTCTCTCTCTTCGTCTTTCCTGTCTGTCTGTCTGTCTCTGTGTCTCTTTGTCTATCTCTCTGTCTCTGTGTTTCTGTCTCTGTCTCTGTCTCAGTGTCTGTCTGTCTGTCTGTCTGTCTCTGTTTCTGTCTGTCTGTCTGTCTGTCTGTCTGTCTGTCTGTCTGTCTGTCTGTCTGTCTTCTGTCTGTCTCTCTCTCTCTCTCTGTCTCTCTCTCTCTCTCTCCTCTCTCTCTCTCTCTCTCTCTCTTCACACACAATGACATATGTATGCCCCAAATGCTACAGGCAGACCGGCAAAGGTCAGGCATTCCCTGTGATAACAAGATCCAAAGGTGGCAAACAAAGCCCTCTGTCTGTGAAGCCTTTCATTGATACACTTTGATTTACCACAGCTGCTGACTGACAGTGCGTTGTTTCCGTTTGGAAACTCTCTCTCTCTCTGTCTCTCTCTCTGTGTCTCTGTCCTCTCTCTCATTCTGTCTCTCTCTGTGTCTCTCTGTGTGTCTCTCTTGTGTCTCTCTCTGTGGCTCTCTCTGTTTCTCTCTCTGTCTCTCTCTCTCTGTTGTCTCTGTCTCTGTGTCTGTGTCTGTGTCGTGTCTCTGTCTGTCTGTCTGTCTGTCTGTCTGTCTGTCTGTCTGTCTGTCTCTCTCTCTCTCTCTCTCCTCTCTCTCTCTCTCCTCTCTCTCTCTCTCTCTCTCTCTCTCTCTCTCTCTCTCTCTCTCTCTCTCTCTCTGTGCACGGAGAGATCCCTTAATCAGGACAAGGGCTGGATGGAAACAGGTATGTGAATTCTTATCTTTGACCCCCCTCACCCCCCCCCCACCCCCTCTCTCTCTCTGTCTCTGTCTCTGTCTCTCTCTCTCTTCTCTCTCTCTCTCATCTCTCTCTCTCTCTCTCTCTCTCTCTCTCTCTCTCTCTCTCTCTCTCTCTCTCTCTCTCTCTTCTCTCTCTCTCTCTCTCTCTCTCTCCTCTCTCTCACTCTCTCTCTCCTCTTGCTGAAGTTACTGGGGATGTGTTGGTCATGCTACATTACTTGTTTAGATGCGTGCATGTTTACGCAAACAGATTGAAAGACAACTTGACCTAAAATCGTTTATCTTTGTGGATCCAAAAATACCCATTCATTCATTCATTCATTTATTTATTCATTTATTGTGTTTGTATGTCTGTGTCTTTGTCTATCTGTCTGTATGTGTGTCTCTCACTCTATGTGAGAATGCTTATTCCATTATCTTTGATATAAAAGAATTAAATAAAATAAATAACAAAAGAATTTTAAAAAATATGTCTGTTTATCTGTGTGTGTGTGTGTGTGTGTGTGTGTGTGTGTGTGTGTGTGTGTGTGTGTGTGTGTGTGAGTGTGTGTGTGTGTGTGTGTGGTGTGTGTGTGTGTGTGTGTGTGTGTGTGTGTAAGTGTGTGTGTGTAAGTGTGTGTAAGTGTGTGCGTGTTTGTGTGTGTGTGCGCGCGCGGGGTACGTGCGTCTCGCTGTCTGTCTCTGTCTCTCTCTCAAAACTTTTCTTTTACAATTGGGTTGATTAATTGCGGTTTTAAACGAGTAGGTCATAATTTATGACGTCATTTCTCGGTTATGAGCTAAACTGTCGTTGCGTCTTTGTCAGAAAAGTGACGTATTGCAATTGATTTAATTCCGCTATTTTTTTTAAACTAAAAAAGGAGAATGTAGATTTGTTCAAAACACTTCACACACGTCGTTGCTGGATATAATCCCAAATTTTGACAAACTATCATTGTTCTCTTTGTGCCTATATATATATATATATATATATATATATATATATATATATATATATATTATATATATATATATATATATATATATATTTATTATTACACACACACACACACACACACACACAACACACACACACACACACACACATACATAACATACATACATACATACATACACACAGAACGCTGGTACCTATTGGTCTGTCAGTATAAAATTATATATATATATTCCAGTCTTTCCGAAATTCTGTGCTAGGTATTCTCTCTTTTCTATCTTTCTCTTAATTTCTGCCTTGTTTCTTTTTTATGTCTCCTTCTTCTTGTCTATTTTTTCTGCCTTCTTGGTCTATACCCCTGACCTTTTTTCCAGATAGACTTAAAAGATAATATTTCTATCGGATACGCTTGTGTCAAAGCCTTTGGGGTTGGAGGTTCGCGCGGGGGGGGGGGGGGGGGGGGTGAAGGTTGTTGGAGGGACGTTGTGATGGTCGCCACCACGGGTGGGTGACTCACTCAGTCTGGCTCCGCGACTGAGCTAATACTGTCATTAGTAGGGAGGCTTAGCAGGTGGTGTCCTGCGTATTTAGCTTAGAACAGGCTCCACTGAACACCACCTGAGCGACCCAGCAGAAGTGCAGGGCCCCTCTGGCTGGATGGCCCCATGGCAGCCTAATATTGATGGGTTTCCCTGCTGACTGCCCACCCTGAGGAGTGAGCAAAACAAAACGGAGAACAAAAAGAACACTGTTTTCTGCGTAGTGTAAACAAGACCTACTGTAAAAGTCTTCTTTCTATTGAAAGATAAGATCAAACAAACAAACATTAAAAAATCCCAGCATTTAAAAAAAAAAAAAGATTTATTGGAAACTTTGAAAAATAGGGTTAATGTCATTTTCTTCGTAGGGGCAGAGTTGTGTGTGTGTGTGTGTGTGTGTGTGTGTGTGTGTGTGTGTGTGTGTGTGGTGTGTGTGTGTGTGTGTGTGTGTGTGTGTGTGTGTGTGTGTGTGTGTGCGTGTGCGTGCGCGGTGTGTGTGTGCGTGCGTGCGTGTGTGTGTATGTGTAAACCTACAGCTGTCTGTCCGCTGTGAAGTCAGGATTTATGGTTTGCCTGCAGCAGTATCCAGACTTTTTCCGCCATAAATCCTAGCTGCGATGTCGCGTTAGTGCACGTGTGTGTGTGTGTGTGTGTGTTGTGTGTGGTGTGTGTGTGTGTGTGTGTGTGTGTGTGTGTGTGTGTGTGTGTGTGTGTGTGTGTGTGTTGTGTGTGTGTTTCAGATTCATTTGTCTTGTGTGTGTATGCGTGTGCGTGCTCGTGCGTGTGTGCGTGCGCGCGCACGCGCGTGCGTGTGTGAATGTGTGTGTGTGGTGTGTGTGGTGTTGTGTGTGTGTGTGTGTGTGTGTGCGTGTGAATGTGTGCGTGTGTGTGCTGAAAGGGGGCAGTGGAGTGGATGTACTAAAATGTGACATACAGTGGGAGGATGATATAGCCTAAATGAGTTTGATTGTAGCTTCTGATTTTCAGTACGCTTGTTGTATCAAATTTTCTTGTATATGTGTATCCAAGGTCTTGTCTGCCAGTATCCCTTCTCCTTATTCTCGTCCCATCCAGATCATATCATGGGGGTAGAGGCAATAGCAGCGAGGCAGTGGTGGTGGTGGTGGTGATGGTGGTGGTGGTGATGATGGTAATGACAGTGACAAAATGACTCAACTCCCAACATTGTTTGGAATTCAATGTTGGTAGTTAATTGTTGCAGGTTTGCATGACCTTGTCTAATTAAGTGTAGGTGCAGAAAATGTAACTTAGCAGCAGACGACATAAAAACATACAACTGGAGGGATAATTATAACGACCCAGGTCAAGTGGTATGGCAGTTATTGGTGTCAGCTGAGTGTCAAGGTTTTACATTGAAATGGTTTCATGCTTTGCAACAGTGTAGTGAAATCGTCTCTGACCCTAACCAGCTGATTACGTAACAAATTGAACAATCCCAGCAACAAAACCAGCATGCACACAGGTGTCGTGTCTAAAAAAGAAAATAATGGGTAGGCGCTGCACTTGTTGCAACGCGCTCTCCCCGGGGAAATCAGCCCGAATTTCACGCAGAGAAATCTGCTGTGACATAAAGGGGTATAAAATAGTAATAAAAAAAATAAAGAACCAAGAAGAATACGTCCTCAGAAGTCAGAGGATGGTTAACCGCCTGCCTATACAGGCAAATGTCTCATCCGATATGTAAACCCACTTTCGGTCTCACAGTGATTCCTATATGTGACGAAAGACACAGATTGGCCTTTATGCCATCTCTGGGTCCTTTTCATGCTGTTTAAGCTCATGAACGCTCAACAAGGCAGCAACAACAATAACAACTATAACAATACTTGGGGGAAATAAAGAAACATAAGACTCTAGATTTTAAATGATTTTATTTTGTTGGTTCATAGCAGTGAGGCAGATTTGGAGAATTTGGACCAAAACTAAGCAGGAAGGCAAATACAAAGTGGCAAAGAATTCCGCATAAAAGAAGAAAACCTTTTGACCGTTATTATCTGCTTCTGTAAAAAGCGGGGTATTTTTTCGATGGAATGGAGGTTTTTCTGTAAAGCTTGAAAGCTTGGGGCTGCATTGTTCGTGTTGTATGTCATTACGTCAATAATTTTTCCTCTGTACATGTTTTTCCCTCATAACGTCACAGAGTGATCGACACAACGCACGTTTTGAAGAAGTTAAAAAAAGATCGCTAATACTCACATTAAAAAAATACAACCAACTAAAGGCATTGCCATAAACATGCCGGCGTTGGAGACGAGATATCTGAGACCTCACCTTCTCCAGGGGCCAGCATGTTGAGGGCGGCGTCTATCTCCTCTCCCTCGCTACTTCCTTCCCTGACTAAAGAGGGCAGGTACCTTTTTTTACAGCTTGGTGAACAGGGGGACTGGTCTGAAGCCAAGGCGCACATACGGTCACCCATCTGCTCGGTAACCACACTCAACCTTAGCTTGGAGAAAGCGAGTGCTCTGACCACTGAGCTATGTACATTCTTTGTAGAGCCTCCCCCCCCCTCCCCCCCATATCTTTATCAGCGTCTTAAATCAGAAATATTTGCGTCCATTTGAGGGAAGAAGAGGAAGGGAGAGGGGATGATTTAACAACAAACCTATCAGTTTTCTGTATGGTTTGAAACAGTTGGATTCATGATTACAAAAGCAGATCGTATATAGTAGCCAGGACATTGAGAAGTCGTCAGACTTCTTCATTATCTCCCTTAGAAGTCAGTGAGACACTTCCCTCAAACTTGTCTGTAGACTGTCTTTCTTCTTCTTGTTCTTGTTCTTCTTGTTCTTGTTCTTGTTCTTCTTGTTCTTGTTCTTGTTCTTGTTCTTCTTCTTCTTCTTCTTCTTCTTCTTCTTCTCCTCCTCCTCCTCCTCCTCCTCATTATCATCATCATTATTATCATTATTATTATCATTATTATTATTACTATTACTATTACTATTACTAGTAGTAGTAGTAGTAGTAGTAGTAGTAGTAGTAGTAGTAGTAGTAGTAGTAGTAGCAGTAGCAGCAGTAGTAGTAGTAGCCAGCAGCAGCAGCAGCAGCAGCAGCAGTAGGTAGTAGTAGTGTAGTAGTAGTAGTAGTAGTAGTAGTAGTAGTAGTAGTAGTAGTAGTAGTGTTATTGTTATTCTCTAATCATTATTTTATCATTATTCTTTTATTTCGAGGATGATAGAATAAGCATAATTGTGATTTTTTTTACATCCAGTCCCCGTGTGTGTGCAGTTTTGTAAATTTTGTCATCCGTTTCCACCGGCAAATAATGGCCTACAATTCCAAAAAGTGGAGCAGGTTTTAGCGTGTGTGCAAATATGTTCTGCGCGCGTTCGCACACAGGACCTCAGTTGATAGTCTCATCCGTAGGACTTTTGGGGGGAGTGGAGTCGGCACTGGGGCAAACATCCCCTTGAACGGGATTCGAACTCGGGTATTTAGCAAGTTGAGCCTGGCGGAGTCCATCCGTCTTGAGAAAGCAGATTGTATGCTGGGTATGCTCGTTCACAGCCGACCTTCTTTTTTCCACAAGATTAATGTTATGCTGTAACTAGTGCATAGAGTGTTCTACTTACTATTGCCCGGATGATAAAAAAAAACCACAGCAACTAGAAGTTAGTGTCTGTTAAAACTATCAGCACCGCATTCTTATCTTAATGTAAAGAGACATGACAATTTCACATTAATTTTTTTGTATGAGGTCGTGTCGATAGTCTTTGTGGCAAAACCAGATCTTCCTGATGAGAGTAATAATAACCACGATGAAAGGAGTGATGATAACAATGTCACCTAAACCTCATATCGAATTCCACATTTTTTACTTTGCAAATTGTAGAGTTATTTATGTTTTCAAGTCACGTTTTGGGTATTGCATTACAATTTTTCGCCTGTATAAGCACACTTCTTCACGTTATCTAGAAAATAAATCTTTGGGAATATCGGGTCTGTGAACAATTTGTTTTTTCACGGCTATTCTGTTTTCTTTTCAAAGGTTTAGCAAAGGTGTCAGAACATAGGTCTTGGATTTTGCAACTGTGGATACGTTAGAACACACACACACACACACACACACACACACACACACACACACACACACACACACACACACACACACACACACACACACATACACACGCGCGCGCGCGCGCGCTGAAACAGAAATTCACTTTTGTTCCAAACAAAAACAACAAAAGGTAAAAAAAATAATAATAAAAAACCAAACCCAAAGCAATAACAACGTTTCATTCCTTTATTATTATTTATTTAAAACACAACCCTCGACATTAAACGCACTTTGGGTTACACAAACTCGTCAAAACTCACAACTCCAATTACACCCAAACACGCCTAGTTGTTTACCGCCTGTATTTATTTGTTTGTTTGTTTCCCCCATGTGAATAGAGTAGGCGACTTATCTGCCCCTGCAGGAAGTGACGGCCTTGACCTAGAGGGTGAATGTCACCCATGGCGGTGATGGTTGTTGACCGTGCCTGCCTCGTGATGTGAAAGACGATCCACTGAATTGCCTACGCTCCACACATACCCAGTTAGGATCCACTTTCCTGAGGAAACTGATTCTCTGTCTGTCTGCATGTCTGTGTGTTTGTTTGTCTGTCTGTCTGGCTGGCTGGCTGGCTGGCTTCCTATCTCTTCTTCCTCTTCTCGTTTGTGTGTTGTCCTTTTGTTGTTTGTTTGTGTGTTTATTCGTGTGATGATAGCTTTGAATCAATATTGAATGTATTTTTCAATCTCCATGATAACATTCAATCCATGTAGAATGCGTTTTCCAATCACCATCATCTCTTTGAATCAATGAAAAATACATTTTCCAACCTCTATTATCACTTTCAATCAATGTAAAGTACATTTTCTAATTCCCATGGTAACTTTGAATCGAGGGAGAATAGATAAAGGTGAAGGTGTCCCATAACATATGTGGTCATTGGAGAGCAAGGCATCAGAGACCTCAGCTTCTCGAGGGGCCAGCATATTGAGGGCGGCGCCCATCTCCTCTCCCTCACTGCTTCACCTTCCCTGACCTTAAAGAGGGAAGGAACCCATTTACAGCTAGGTGAACTGGGGGGAACTGTACTGAAGCCAAAGCGCGCAAACGGTCACCTATCCACTTGGTAACCACGCTGGATGCTGCTTAACTTGACATGGGGAAAGCCAGCGCTCTGACCACTTACCTATCCCTCCCCCAAAAGGAAAATGCATTTTCTAAAAACTATGATGACTTTGAATGAAGGTAGAATGGATTTCCCAATCACCCAGAACAAGTTATGATCAGAAATGCTCGGGCCTTGATTCTTTTCGGGCTTTGTATTGTGTTGTATATTACTTTAAGTCACAGCAAAGTTCTCTGATGAAACTCGGGCTACTTTCCCCGGGGGAGCGCGCGTCGCCGCAAGAGCAGCACCAACCAGTGTTCACTCATACAAGAAATCAAGCAGATTCCTGTGGTTGTAGGAAAGCTGGGCAGATTTTTCAACAAGCATAAAAGATTGTTATGGGTGATTTCTTATTCAAGGCCTTGCTTAACTGTACATCCAAAACGCTTATTGGAGATAGAAGAATCAGGACTTAAATGAATTCTAAAAACCCTAAGAATAATGAACCCATCTTCCCACCACCATTAATCATCAAACGGACGGCTCCGTCACCATATAGAATCAAACCTTGGCCTACAGACCTCTCGTTCCTGGTCTTAACCGTTTAGCCACCTCAGTTTTCTGTTTGTGGCAGTTGACAGGGAAGATGATCTAGAAAACAGCTTACGTCACGTGGCGATCTACTTTCATGAGATAACTGCTACCCTGTGTATGTGTGTGTGTGTGTGTGTGTGTGTGTGTGTGTGTGTGTGTGTGTGTGTGTGTGTGTGTGTGTGTGTGTGTGAGTGTGAGTGTGTGTATGTGTGTGGAGTGTGTGTGTGTGTATGTGTGAGTGTGTACATTTGACTTTGTGCGTGTGTGTGTGTGTGTGTGTGTGTGTGTGTGTGTGTGTGTGTGTGTGTGTGTGTGTGTGTGTGTGATTACCCCTTTCCCTGTGTTGTGGTGGGGGGATTATAGGATTTGGGTTTCAGGTCTTGCTTTAATGAGTGCAGCTGTCAGTTTGATCCGTTCTCAATTTCTGGCAGGCTTTCACAATACGCAGCATGTATACATACATACATACATACATACATACATACATACATACATACATACATACATACATACATACATACATACATACGTTCGCGCACGCACATGTACAAACGTACACGTGCAGGCACACTAACATGCACTTTCACCAACACACACACACACACACACACACACACACACACACACACACACACGTACATACGCGTGGATACGTATATACACACACTTACACACGCGTGCGTAGGCGTGGTACGTATGAACACATACGTAAACACGTATGCGTCCATGCATTTGTTACCCAGTTTGTGTTAGTGGTTTAATCAAATTGTCTGTCCATTTACATTTATCTGTCTGTTTGTCTCTGAGTCTGTCTGTCTGTCTGTCTCTGTGCAGTTTTAAAACCCATACTGCTCTGGTTTCAAGTGCCGGCAGTGCTGTGTCATTGTTTTGTTTGGTTCTTTACAGTGATATCCTGCCATAGGGTAGAATAACTCATTTAGGATAGCGTGGCTCTGCATCTAGCTAGTGGTGAGGGCTCAAAGATGACAGCAATGAGGTGATTCTTAAAAAGTTTAAGGGGTGGGAAAGGTCTGCCTTGTTTGACACCCAGTTGTGTAATAACTTGGTCACCAATGCTGGTGTTCTAAAGAATTGCACAAATTGTTCTATAATGAAGCTGTTTTGTAAACCCTAGAAAATTGGTGCTAGTTTGTAGCTTTTAATAATTAGCTGTAATATCAACATGTTAAGCATATCAGATGCCTTTTTGATATTTAACCACAAGGTACAAATACTGCAGGTGTTAAGATTCTTTTTTTTTTCTCACGAAGTCACCCGAATTTAATAATAATTCTTTCAACGCTCTTCTGTCCAAGCAGTAAAATCTTTTCACTCTTGAGCAACGATTCTTCTTATTTTTTGTGGTCTGGGCGAGGTTGGATGGGAGGGGGGGGAGGGGCTATTAATTTCAGTCTGTTGAATAGAAAGTTTAACCTCAGCTGACTCTGGTGTCTGATAAGGCTTGCGCAGTATCCCCCCATGTGTGGGGTGAGTTACCTTTCTCCAGACATTTGACAAGGGTCTTGGTCAAAGGTACGTGTTATCTTACCCCCCCAAAGTGTTCTAAAAGAAAAGTAGACAAAAAACACTAAAAAAAAATTCCCACCATAATATTGTTGTTAGCTGTTCCCCAGCTTACAAACCTTAGGGGTTACCCAATATACACTGGGTGAGAAGTTTATGTGTGTAGCTGGTTTCAAGAGCCTCGCACACACACACACACACACACACACACACACACACACACACACACACACACACACACACACACACACACACAAGAGAGAGAGAGAGAGAGAGAGAGATATATATATATATATATATATATATATATATATATATATATATATATATATATATATATATATATATATATATAATATATAAAGAGTGAGAACGAGACTGTTTAGGGCCTTTTTTTGCCTGTTCATGAAAAAAGCAACAAAAATCAGTTCAGAGTATGTTCTGTTTTTTCTGTATCTCCACCTCCCAAGCCTTTTAGCTAACCCCAAGGTTTACTTTTTGGTGTGATCAATGATGTATGTGGGGCCATATTGTCTAGCATGAACGTGTTCTGCTAAGGGTGTAGACATAGAAGAAGAAAAAAACAACAACAAAAAACGAGAAAGCCTTAAACTCTGCCTGTCTCTGTCTCTCTGTCTCTCTGTCTGTCTGTCTCAGTCTCAGTCTCTGTCTGTCTGTCTGTCTGTCTCTCTCTGTCTCTCTGTCTCTGTCTCTGTCTCTGTCTCTGTCTATCTCTCTCTCTGTCTCTCTGTCTCTCTGTCTCTGTCTCTGTCTCTCTCTCTCTCTCTCTCGTAGGGGAAAGGGGTGCTATTGCTTAAAAAAAATCATTTTGGTTTGTTTTGGTAAGATTTTTTTCCACATGTTTGTTTGTTTCTTTTTTCGTTGTTATTGTTCTTTTTTGTTGTTTTTATATTCCTTAATCAGGGCAAGGGCCGGATGAAAAAAATGTGAACACTTACTCTGTAACCCTTGAAAAATAAAAAAAAATAATAAAGAAAGAAGATTATCCTCTCTCTCTCTCTCTCTCTCTCTCTCTCTCTCTCTCTCTCTCTCTCTCTCTCTCTCTCTCTCTCTCTCTCTCTCTCTCTCTCTCTCTCTCTCTCTCTCTGTTATGTGCTTTGAATCCCAATACATTACGTTTTCTGGCAAGTAAATGCACCCCTTTTCAAAGTGAAGTGACATGCCTAATCTTCAGGAGATTGAAGCAGCTTACACTGTGATACATGGTAATCCACTGATAGAGCCGACCTCGGCAGGAGATGTGGGTCAGTCTAGGTTTCTTGAGACTGGTGACAGTCAAGGTTCAAACCCCCTGCCCCACATTTTTTTAGGGTAGTGTATCACCACGTGGATTCTATGGCCTTAGCGTCCATTCTTTGATTTTACAACGGTAAAATAAAATCTCTACTTAAATTGCAGATGTCGGTTGGCGACTTAAGCTAGTAGGCTGCACTGACATACATACACACCTTCAAAAACCCTTCGGATGAGACTATAAACCGAAGTCCCATGTGCGAACGCATGCAGGACATCTTGCGCACACGTTATAATCGGTTCCACTTTTCGGAAGTGTAGGTTGTTGTATGCCAGTGGAAACAGATGACAAAATTTACAAAACCGGATATACAGGGGATTGGACGTAAAAAAAAAAGCACATGAGTGCTTATTTCATTATCCTCGATATAAAAGAATAAATAAAAAATGAATAGATAAATGAATAAATAAATTGATAAATAAATAAATAAATAAATGCTATAAAGAATATATTTGTTAGCAAAGGCGTGGTTCTTAAAACAACAAATGCCTTCAACGCTGTGGCCCCAAAATATTATTTTCTACGTTATTATTTTTTTAAAAGGATATTTGGGTTTTTATTTTCTTAGTTAAATCTTGAAAAAATATAGTCTTTCAAACTGATGGAGGACTTGTAATTGGTTACCAGTACTTCATTTCCTGCTCTTCTATTTCCTGCATTGGCTAAATAGATATATGTAAGCCTACTGTTTACTGGTAAGATATCTGTTACACAAAAACAAAATGCCAGCATACGTTGCAGTTCATCTGTTTATTTGGGTATTTTCCCCCTTAACTTTTTCCCCCTTAAAGTACCCCCCTACCTCTTCTTTAGGGGTATTACTTTTGTGCTTTGCGGTTTGTTTGTTTTTTAAGCTGAAAGTTATCGCATTTTTAGGCGTAACTTTAATTAAAACTATCGCCCTACTTGCAGTAGCTAACCAAGATATGGATCTGCACGACTATATCTTTTACATATCAGATTGCGTGGAATGTTTGTAGTGACACAAAATTAGCTTAACCTAGCCCCCCTGTACATTCAGACACCAGCAAATAATGAGAATAGGGCTCTGTATGATCAAGCATTTTACATGTCTGGTTTAAAAAAACACTGTTTTGAGAATTTAGGAAACTGGTTCTTATCAAGAATAGATATGATTATGTAATTGGGTGTCTGTGATAACTGGAGGTGATAGTCTAAACAACAACAAAACAATAACAGGCAACTTTGTAGACATGTGAAGTGGCTCAGATACAGTAGCCAATGAACTTACTCCTCATAGCCTGGCCTTTCAGTGACATGTGCACTGAAACCATTTCGTAGCTCACTTGAATTCTCTGGAAAAATAACATTGTTAAAATCACCTAGTGACGCGTCTTGCGAAGCCACTTAATATGCCGGATAATTCAACTATAATGACGTGTCCAAGAGTTTCACTTAGTTCCTTGTTCATTGTTTCCAATAATATCCACTACTGGCACACAATTCGATTGGTCTGTTTAAAAACGATAGGGCAAAGTACAGTTTCGATTCAGTCCCCAAATCTGAAATCTCTGTTCAGACGTAAATAGAACCACTTCAATCATTTCCCCCCAGAAAGATTTAACAGATAACAATTCTCTTCCTTGCCGAAGTCCTTGTTCTTTGTGTACGTGCGTTTTGCTCTTCCTGTTTATGCGTGTAATTTATTTATTGTTATGTATGCTTTTTGCTTCCCTTTGGCTCAGAAGAATTAATGGGAATAAACTAACGTGAATTGGGCCTGACTTGTCAGGCACTTAACGGCAGCACAAAGCGCT
>CM060318.1:28873168-28875668 GCA_030674155.1 Stramonita haemastoma
AGGAAAAAAGCCTATACCAACAGAAGGGACCCAGATTTCAACCACAGATGTTAATCAGTCATTAGTCAGAGATAACCTTTTTTCCCCTGCAGAAAACTGTTCATTTCTGGAGTTGAGTCGCATTTGTTTGTTTGTTTTTTCTTTCTGCAAAGGACAGAGGAAAAAAGGTGAATATAGTTGTAGTGATGCTGGTAAGGGTAGGGAGAAAAAAGATAGTTAGGTCTTGGAGAGAGAGAGAGAACTCGAACTCGAACTCGAACTCGAAAGGTTTATTCATGAAAAAGGCCACTGGCCCATACATGAAGGGGGTTGCCGAATAACGATAACGATAATTACTTTAAGCTGACACACAACACCATTCCATGCCATGGAAACCACAGCATTGATTTGTAATGTACATCGAGGCACTCTTTACAGTCCGGATATGTTACGGCATTCCGAGCCTTTCTTTCGTCCAGTCATTGTCACAGGCCCTCCACCTACGCTAGCCAAGACAGCGATGTAATAGTTCTCTAAGTGTCGCCAAGTCCCTTGAAGCACACGAAAGGGTCTCCGTGTGTAGTGTGTTCTGGATTCGCTTCCCATTCCGCAAACTGGCGAGTTTGACACGTTCCTCTTTTAACATGTTTTTCTCTTGCTGTTTGACAAACCAGTACACACATACTGGCTCAGTGTCTGGTTGGCATGCGAGCTGGATCACAATGTCATCTGATTCAC
The DNA here is from genome assembly GCA_030674155.1 of Stramonita haemastoma. Lineage (NCBI taxonomy): Eukaryota > Metazoa > Mollusca > Gastropoda > Neogastropoda > Muricidae > Stramonita > Stramonita haemastoma. The sequence continues at coordinate 28,873,886 of CM060318.1, forward strand.
ACGTCACAATATCTTCACCATCTGAATGATGTAGGACAGATTTTCTAAAGTGTGTATTTCTTTGTCTGTCTCTCAGCCTTTTCTGTACTGATCTATCAGTTAGAGTAGCCACATACTGTTTGACATTTCCTTTGTCGAATGCACCAACAATATTATCATCGTTCACCTCAGGCTGCAAAACACACATATCAGCACAGTCACTACAATCAGACATACACGGAGGTTCTAAATCAACTGATGAAGGCAACTTAACTGATGTTTTTGTGTTGATGTCCTGTGTGTGTGCTGTTGGTAGGTCTACTCTATGCGTATCTGCGCATGCTGCATTCTGCTGTTCTACACTTTTGTCAGGTGGACTCGAGGCACTGAAGACACAGTCACTTTCACACACAACACTTGCCTGCTTCTCTTTATGCTTTCGAGCGCGTTCCAAATCCCTGCGGGTTTGGGAGTAGGATTTTTTCCTATAGTATTGTACTTGTGTGCTGCGATTCACTGTTGGATCCGCCATGTTGGTTGACACTGCTGTGTCCACTGGTTTAAGTCGCAAGACAAAAACCACGCTGTCCCCTTCTCCTGCCACTTTCCAGCTGGAGACTGCATTGTCAGTCAGCAGGGCGCCTAAGGTCCTCTCCACAGCCGCTGGAAGTCCAGTAACTGGCATTTTTGTATGAATTACGAGTTTTACTGTAGCTCACAGAAAATGTACGCCCTGTCCGCTTCGCGTCTCGTGACCAACCCCGAGAGAGAGAGAGAGAGAGAGAGAGAGAGAGAGAGAGAGAGAGAGAGAGAGGGACAGTCAGTCAGTCAGTCAGACAGACAGACAGATAGACAGATAGACAGAGAGAGACAGAGAGAGAGAGAGAGAGAGAGAGAGAGAGAAAGAGAGAGAGAGAGACAGACAGACAGACAGACAGACAGACAGACAGACAGACAGAGAGAGAGAGAGAGAGAGAGAGAGAGAGAGAGAGAGAGAGAGAGAGAGAGAGAGAGAGAGAGAGAGAATTTGTCAAAGTTAGTGCAACCTTTTAAGTGTGATAGAACCTTTTTCATAAAATACGATCCGTCCACTTTTCTAGGAAGTCTGCCTTTTTTCACAGTATCCACTCTCTTCCTGCTTGTGCTGATATCGTCAGCAGACACTTTGAAGGGGCCTGGACATGCAAGAAAAAAAATCATAGACTGAACTTGTGTTGTTGTTGTTGGTGGCGGTTTGGGGGAGGGGGTTGCTATTATTTTGAGGGTGTCAGGTGGTTTGTTCTGGTTTGGTGTTGTTTTTTTTTTTTTTTTTGTTTGTTTTTGTTTTATTCATTTATTTTATTTTATTTTTTTGGATAGTCCCTTATTCGGGCAAGGGCTGGATGTCAAAAGTAGGTGAATGCTTATCTGTAACCCTTGAAAAATAAAGATCATTCATTCATTCATTCATTCATTCATTCATTCATTCATTCATTCATTCATCCGTTCGTTTGTTCGTTCGTTCATTCTTTCATTCTTTCATTCACTGGCTGAAGCCACACTCTGGGTACATCAAAACGGATAACATTTATCTTTTTATCATTCACATGTTCTTCAGCCCTTCTGTACTTCCTTATTTTAAAAAAAAAGAAGTATAGTCTAAGTCCGCCTATTCAAGAATATCCGTTTAAAAATCCACAGGGCAAAGGTTGTCTAGGGAAACTAAATGGGGTGGGTGGGATAGGGGGGGGGGGGATTAAAGATTGCTTAGAAATCTGTCACAGGTATGGTTATTTCTAGGAAATAGATAATATAAAGGTTTGTA
>CM060318.1:28880668-28888168 GCA_030674155.1 Stramonita haemastoma
CCTTGAGATGACGTACGTCTGTGGTGGGTGAGCCTATTAACACTATAACTCAGTTGATCTGCGGACAAAAAAGAAAACAAAACATAATAATTCAACATGATAACATAATATGTTTTTACTGCAACCCACACCAACAGTCTCATTTTCAGATTAGCAGTTCCTTTGACCTTGACCTTAGCACAGATGCAACAAAGTGGCAAGCTGGCGACCTTTGGAGGCAAATCCTTCCCGTTTTGGTGTCTGGGGGGCATGGGCCATAAGTGTGTGTGTGTGTGTGTGTGTGTGTGTGTGTGTGTGTGTGTGTGTGTGTGTGTGTGTGTGTGTAGTGTGTGTGTGTGTGTAGTGTGTGTGTGTGTGTGGCGTGTGTGTGCGTATGTGTGTGTGAGTGTGTGTATGTGTGTAGTGTGTGTGTAGTGTGTGTGTGTGTGTGTGTGTGTGTGTGCGCGTATGTGTGTGTTTGTGTGTGTGTGTGTTTGTGTGTGTGTGCGTGTGTGTGCGCGCGCGTATGTGTGTCTGTATGCATGTGTGTGTATGTAGTGTGTGTGTTTGTGTGTGTGTGCTCACGTGCACGCGTGTGTGTGTGTGTGTGGTGGTGGTGTGTGTGTATGTATGTATGTGTGCCCACGTGCGCGTGCGCACGTGTGCATGTGTGTGTGTGCATGTAGTATGTGTATGTATGTGTGTGCATGTGGTATGTGTGCGTATGCGTGTGCATGTGTGGTGTTTGTGTGTGCGTGCGTGCGTGCACGTATATGTCTGTGTGTGGGGGGGGGGGGGGAGGGGGGTAAGAAGAAAGGCTAGGGATGGACAGAAATTCTTCATGGGATGAAAGTGGGGTCGGGGGTCGGGGGGGAAGTAGGGGGGTAAAGGAAGCAGGAAGGGTTGGGGGGGGGGGAGACAGCAGGTGTGGGGAGAGGGGAGGGGGGGGAGGGGAAGGGAAGGGGGGGGGGAGGGGTGGCCATGACAGCTTTGCAAGTTGACAGAGACGACAGAAGAGGTCATTGCAGATGACGCATTTCCGTTTGTCTCTCTGTCTCTGTGTCACTTTCCTATGCTCTCTCTCTGTCTCTGTCTCTCTCTCTGTCCTCTCTCTCCTCTCTCCTCTCTTCCCTGTCTTCTTCTGTGTCTTCTCTGTCTCTTCTCTCACTCCCTCTCTCTTCTCTTTGTCCTGTGTCTGTCCTGCTCTGTCCCTTTCTCTCTCTCCTGTCTTCCTCTCTCTCCCTTCCCCCCTCTCTCTTTCTCTCCCTCCTCCCCTCTCTTCTCTCTCTCCCCCCTCTCTCTCTCTCTCCCCCTCTCTTCCTGCTCTCTTCTCTTTCTTTCCTGTCCCTGCTCTCTCTCTCTCTCTCTCTCTCTCTCCTCGTCCTCTCTCCTCTCTCTCCTCTCTCTCTCTCTCCCCTCTCTCTCTCTCCTCTCTCTCCTCTCTCTCTCTCTTCTCTCTCCTCTCTTCTCCTCTCCTCTTGTCACTGTCCCCTGCTTTCTTTCCCTTTATCTCTGTCTCTCTCTCGTCTTCTCTCTTGTACTGTGTCATTGTCTCCTGCTCTGTCATTTAGTTCTCTGTCTGTCCTGTCTGTCTGTCTGTCTGTCTGTCTGTCTGTCTGTCTGTTGGTCTGTCATCTCTTCTCTCCTCTCTCTTCTCTCTCTTCTCTCTCTCTCCCCTCTCTCTCTCTCTTCTCCTCTCTCTCTCTCTCTCTCCTCTCTTCCTCCCTCTCTCTCTCTCTCTCTCTCTCTCTCTCCTCTCTCTCTCTCTCTCTCTCTCTCTCTCTCTCTGCTGCACTGTTTGTTTTGTGGTTTGCAATAGCTTTGTGTCATAGTTCTGGCTTTGCTCTCTTTGCCTCTTTTAACCTTTCGTTTGTTTCTTCGTTAACTTTGTTAAGGTTTGTCTTTGCTTTTGCCTTCTTTTGCCCTATCTTCGATCTGCTTGCAGTGCCGTTGCATCCATGATGCTTCTGAATCCAATCTCATCACACACATACACATACACATACACGCACGCACACCTACACCTACACACACACACATGCACGCACGCACGCACGCACACGCAGACACACAGACACACAGACACACAGACACAGACACAGACACAGACACACACACACACACACACACACACACACACACACACACACACACACACACACACACACACACACACACACACACACACACACTCAAGACTCAAGACTCAAGACTCGAGAATGCTTTAATGCCTCAACTTGAGAAATTATGAGTGACATTTTAAAATTACAATTATACTGCATGCATTGTTAAACAAAACAGATTTAAAAGCAATGCAATATCTTAAAATTGACAATACCCTACGTCACATGCGCGCACGCCCACACACACACACACACACATACACACACACACACACACACACATACACACGCCAGTGCACGCACGAACACACACACACACACACACACACACACACACACACACACACACACACACACACAACACACACACACACACACACACACATACATACACACGCCAGTGCACGCACTCACACACGCACACACCAGTAACGGTTAAGAGTAACAAAGCAAAATATAACACAATAGTTATTTAAACACATGTAATGAACTATCTCACCAGCATAACCAATGTATATATCACCGGTATATCTATGTAATTCTACATTAAAATGAAAAACATGACAAAAACGTTTTGATTAAAAATAATTCAAACATTCAAACACTCAACACCCATCGGAGCTTATACTTATTCATTTACTGTTACTTTACATAAAGTGTACATACACACACACACACACACACACACACACACACACACACAACACACACACACACACGCGCGCGCGCACGCGCGCGCGCGCGCACATGTACACCCAAACCCTCTCTCTCCTCTCTCTTCTCTCTCTCTCTCTCTCTCTCTCTCTCTCTCTCTCTCTCTCCTCTCTCTCTCTCTCTCTCTCTCTCTCCTTCTCTCTCTCTCTCCCCCCCCTCTCTTCCTCTCAGATGCATATTCATACATACACTGTTATTAATTTTGATGGATTAATCTAAAAGCCCCTATAAAATTATATAAAGCGTATACATACATATATATCAAAATATGTGCATTTATATACACACACATACATAAAAATATATTCTTTTAAAAAATCAACAATGATTTAGAAAGTGATTTGATTTGTTAATAAAAGTGTTTCTGTTTCTGTTTGTTTCCGATTTTAGCATCCGGAATCTTCGACCAGATGGAAGCAATGTATAGTGCTGTGAAAGCACGTGGGTCTTGTTAGTGGAAATGTTTTTAGCTTTTTTACTAGCCTGGATTTTGAAACAATGATTTCAACGCGCGCACGCGCACACAACACACACACACACACACACACACAACACACACACACACACACACACATACACACCACACACACACACACACACACACACACACACACACACACACAACACACACACACACACACCACACACACACACAACACAAAAAAAAAACACGCACACACACAGAGTCATCTCCATATTTTATTCTATTAGGACCTCAGAGCTCAGCATCCCAAGTGATCTGTTGGGTTGCCTTGGAGCCACCAGCCAAACTAGGCTCTGCACTGTCACAGGGACTCTTACGTAATGCTCAAATCTGCTTGCCTTGATGTTAGGTGTTCCCCAGATTAACATCCTGGCCATCACCTAGAGTAGGCACTTTTATGTCACTCATCTACCCCGGGAATCACTGTGAGATTTGTTTTCACTTATCTACCCGGGATCACTTTGCGGCTGTTTTTACTGATCCGCTCGAAAATCACTGGGATGGTACCTGTTTAATGAGGTAGAACATTGCCTTCTATTCCCCTGCCCCTTCCCTACTCATCCTCTTTATCCTCAGGAACACGAAGTCATAGTGAGGGATAATACATCGAAACGCTGACACACATTGTGTACTGTCACACTATACTACATTGACACGCTGACACTACTATACTTACACATGCATGACACGCTGACACACTATACTACATGACACGCTGACACACATTGTGTACTGTCACACTATACTACATTGACACGCTGACACACATTCTATACTGTCACACTGTACTGCATTGACACGCTGACACACATTGTGTACTGTCACACTATACTACATTGACACGCTGACACACATTGTGTACTGTCACACTATACTACATTGACACGCTGACACACATTGTGTACTGTCACACTATACTACATTGACACGCTGACACACATTGTGTACTGTCACACTATACTACATTGACACGCTGACACACATTGTGTACTGTCACACTATACTACATTGACATGCTGACACACATTGTGTACTGTCACACTATACTAATTGACACGCTGACACACTATACTACATGGACACGCTGACACACTATACTACATTGACACGTTGACACACATTGTATACTGTCACACCATACTACATTGACACACTATACTACATGGACACGCTGACACACTATACTACATTGACACGCTGACACACTATACTACATTAACACGCTAACACACATTCTTTACTGTCACACTCACTACTTTGTCCTTCCTAGTTCTCGGTCAGTGTCGATGCTGTCTGCTTTGAGAGATGCGATCATCGATCCATGGGAACTTTGCCATCTCCTCTACTGTCGCAAGTCTGGATAGGACACTGATAGTAACTGATCACCACTGCAGGTGTCTGTACCTCCCGGACTTTGCTGATGATGTAATGAGAAAAAGCGTCGTGTGCGGCAGCCCTGTCAAATACTCTAAGAACAAAACCTACCTCATGGTCTGTCTCACAGAACGCAATTATTTGGAAAGGATTGAACCATTGTTGGGATGGCTGTTAACCTATCACAGGTTTTGACAGCAACCCTGCAGATGAGTCTTGCTGTTAAAGATCTATCCAATATTTACAAAACAGCAGGCCAGCTACGGCCAGAAGGATGGGTGACATAAAGAAGCCCGGCATGCCACCAGGATTTTGAGAGAGATGGGTTTTGCCACAATCAACTTGTCCACGACTCACTGCCTGAACATTTATACACTTTCCCCAAGATACTTCTGAAGGAACGGAATAACAGTCAAGTCAAGATCCTGCCTTTCTAAATTACCTTCTGTGAGATCTCTCGAATTCGATATTCTAGCCATGTGTCACATGTGGGTGTCACCAATTTCAGTGTTAGCCGCCACACCCAATGACACCGACATGATCCTCCTTCCCTACCGACATGATCCTCCTTCCCTACCGACATGATCCTCCTTCCCTACCGACATGATCCTCCTTCCCTACCGACATGATCCTCCTTCCCTACCGACATGATCCTCCTTCCCTACCGACATGATCCTCCTTCCCTACCGACATGATCCTCCTTCCCTACCGACATGATCCTCCTTCCCTACCGACATGATCCTCCTTCCCTACCGAGATGATCCTCCTTCCCTACCGAGATGATCCTCCTTCTCTACCGACATGATCCTCCTTCCCTACCGAGATGATCCTCCTTCTCTACCGACATGATCCTCCTTCTCTACATTTATGCTCCGGTCTTTTCTGGCCCTGCTGACTTCATGGATTCTCATGCCACAGCATTCGGTGATGCTACCCATGAGAGAAGGTGGTGGTCTGCCTTATTTTCTTTTTTGCCTCTGACTTGCCTGAAAAGACAGTCTTCTTGGGGTCCCTATCTAGATTTCGTAGTGCATGGCTTACATATTATCTTGATTTTCTTTCGTATAAAAGGTTAAAAAAAAAGAAGGGTAAAGGTCTCCCATAACCTATGTGGTCGTAGGGGAGCGAGGCGTCAGAGACATCAGCTTCTCTAGGGGCCAGCATATTGAGGGCGGCGCTCATCTCCTCTCCCTCGCTGCTTTATCTTCCCTGACTCTAAAGAGGGCAGGTACCCGTTTACAGCTGGGTGAAGAGGGGGATTGCACTGAAACCAAGACGCGCAAATGGCCACTCATCCCCTTGGTAACCACGCTCGATGCTGCTTAACCTTAGCTTGGGTAAAGCGAGTGCTGTGACCACTGAGCTATCCCGTCCAATGGATTATTCTGCCTCTTTTTACACCCATATTGACTGATCCCTAGGTCTGTAAATTGCTGTACCCTTTGTTTTGTTTTGTGGGGATAAACAAGGGGTTTAATAGAGGGAAAATCCTGGGAGACATGTGAGGGTGTGTAGTGCACGCATGCAAATCTACACGTATACTTCCCGGATTTCTTTTTTAATAGCCTACATCATTTGCCGTGAGTTTTAATGATAAATTATATTATTCATTTTTTCTATTTAAGAAGAAAAAAATACTCGTGAAATTCACACTTCACCGACGTTTTACAAAGCTTTAAATCCGTATTCGTTAGGGGAGAGAGGGTCAACAAGTACACAGCTTTGAAATCGCGCACACAAACAAACACACACAAACACACGTACACACGCATCCACGCACACACACAAACACAACAACAGACAGACAGACAGACAGACAGACAGACAGACAGACACACAGACACACACACACACACACACACACACACACACACACACACACACACACACACACACACAACACCTTATACACTTTATGTGGAAGGACGCAAAACTTGAAGACTATTACTAATACTAGTACTACTGCTCTCTCTGGCTTTCACACACGCAGACACACACACACACACACACACACACACACACACACACACACACACACACACACACACACATATATATATATATATATATATATATATATATATATATATAATATATTAATATTATATATATATATATTTTATGCATGCACAAGCGCGTTGGGCAAAAAGAGTAAATGTTTTTCCTCTCAAAAGCAATATGGCACCATTGTCATTTTCATGAAATGGACTTCTCAATTTATTCGGAAAAAATAGTGTGTGCGTGTGACACACACACACACACACACACACACACACACACACACATACACACGCACACACACTCACACACACACAACAACACCACACACACGCACACACACACATGCACGCACAAACACACACACAATAGGCCTATTCAACACAAAGAAAAACAGGAAATGAAACCAGAGAGAAAAAAGAGGAAATTGGATAGGAAATTGAAACTTGTGATAACATGGCGGCCTATTCCTCCACGGAAGCTTCAGAAGATTCGTACAGAAAACTGAAAACACTGGGAATGAAAGAAAAACAACAATAAACAATGATGCTTGCCAAAACAAAGTCATGGCAGCACGACAGATGTTTCTGGCAATTTTCTGTATTTTTAAGAAAAGGTCCTTTTTACAGAGGAGCAAAAACATCTTACACGGAGACAGAAAAAGGGGTTTTGTTGCATTTATGGCCAGTTCTCTCCCTTTATTAAATACGCGAAATTCTTGTAGTCTGCGATGATTGTAGGTCGTATGCCAAAGACACGCACAAAACTTTAGAGAGAACAGGAAAACAAAGAAAGAAAGAACGAAAAAAGAAAGAAAGAAAGAAAAGA
>CM060318.1:28908168-28915668 GCA_030674155.1 Stramonita haemastoma
GTATTGTACTCGATTCTGGCAGGAAGCTAGAACCAAAAAAAACGAAAGAAAAAAAAAAAACGAAAAAAGAAGGAAGTTACAATAAAAGAAGGATGGAAGCATGTCTATGCATGTGCAAAAAAAAATATCAGCCAAAAATAGAATCGGGGGGAAAAGAAAAAAAAAACAAATGGATACACCTTTGCGTCATAAAAGATTCCACACAATATAGACGTTCCCACTTGGCAAAGGGGCTCGGTTATGACTTTTGGCACACACACACACACACACACACACTGTGCAACAGCTGCGCACCGTTTCGCAATTCATACATGTAGTTATTACAGGGGCTAGGAGGACCAGTAGGAGTATATAGGCCTACAGGCCGGCCGGGAGTCGCTTAGTTGAATCTGATGCAATCGTCTGCACACGCGTAAAAAGACCTCAACAGCCGAGACACATTCACACGCCACCATTTCAGTCCTTCTGCCGACACCAGACCGCATAGCTGTCAAGTTCAACGCAGGATTGGAGTTTCGCTAAAACTGAAACAAGGGGAAAGAAAAACGACACATTGGAAGTGTAGAGTTATATTTCTTGAGGTGTGATTGTCTGTGCTATTGTGTTTGGACCATATAAATAAAAAGAAAGAAAGAAAGCAAAACCAAAATAATTTTTGCTGGGTTTTTGTTGGAGGAGGTGTCTCTCAGCGTGATAATCATGTACGAAGTTCATTCAGTGATTTTTTTTGGGGTCGTGGTACAAGAACTACTACCCACGAGAATTTGTAAGGTAAGGGAATTGAAGGATTGTGTGGTGTACGTGGAGAGGAGTGGGTTTCTGTTTGGTTTTGATGTAGTTTTGTATCTGTTTTTGTTTTGTTTGTAATTGTTATGTATCTTTTTCATTGTTTGTAGTTTAATATTTTTGTTTTTATGTTTTTAAGTATTGTAATTATGTGTGTTTTGCCGTTTTTGTTTCTGTTTTATTTTATTTTTGTTTCTTTTTCATTTGGTTTGGTGTGCATGTTTTCCTTCTTCTTTTCTTTTTTTTTTTTTTGGGGGGGGGGGGGGGGGGAGTTGGTTTATTTTTTCTTATTTGATTGTACTTTTTTTTTAACGGTGGAAGGTGTTCTTCTTCTTCTTCTTCTTCTTCTTCTTCTTCTTCTTCTTCTTCTTCTTCTTCTTCTTCTTCTTCTTCTTTGAATGCTCAGACAGATTCTAAACCACATTTTTGTTTAATGATAAGAGAATGATAAAGACGATAAAGATGACGATGATGACAGCAGTAACGTTGCTGCCGATGATGATGATGATATAGCTAAGTCTGGTACTCGTTTCCAGCAGCGCTGATAAAGATGATAAGGTGACGATAATGACAGCGGCAACGTTGATGATGTATATAGGGCCTAGCTAAGTATGGTGCTCGTTTCCAGCAGCGCATGTGCTGAACAAAACAAAACAAAACAAAACGAGCCAACCAAACCAGAAAACAACCCCAAACCTCTGTTCTAACAGGCTGAGTGATAGAAGGCACAAGGCTACCGCCGCCGGTATTGCATCATGGCTCGGGGATGCAGGTGATTGGCCTCGTGGCATTTCAGTTTACTCCCCCTTCCCCAAACCCCCTTTCCCCCCCCTTCTCTCTCTTTCTCTCTGTCTCTCTGTCTCTTCTGTGTCTCTTCTGTGTCTCTGTCTCTGTTGTGTCTCTCTTCTGTCTCTGTCTCTGTCTGTCTGTCTGTCTGTCTGTCTGTCTGTCTGTCTTCTCTCTCTCTCTCTCTCTCTCTCTCTCTCTCTCTCTCTCTCTCTCTCTCTCTCTCTCTCTCTCGCTCACTCCTCTTTCATCTCTCTCTTATTCTCTCTTCTTATCTGTTTCGCTCGCTCGCTCCGTCTTCGCTCTGGCACAGCAGTTAAAAAAACAAAACACACAAACCAAACAATCAAAACAAACCTTGCTTATTAATCTGTCTCGTCTTATCTGAAACAAGTTTTCGAGTTGTGGAAACTGTAAAGGGTAACCATTAATTTTGGGCTATGACGGATGGTTTATATAATAACGATTGTTTGCTCTATGTGGGCGTTATTGTTGTTGTGTTGTTGATATTGACAGTTGTATGATACTAGTGCTGTGTGGTTGTGAGGTGGGTGGGAGTAGGCTAAGGCGGTGGTGTGTCTGGCCCACATTACCAGATGTTACCTGCGTCAGTGATGGACCCAGGCTATCATTTCTTTATCGATCTCCTTTCCCGCCTTGTTCATATATAGGGGCCACAATACTGTGGCAGATTAAAAAAAGAGATGTGCTTGAGAGAGAGAGAGAGAGAGAGAGAGAGAGAGAGAGAGAGAGAGAGAGAGAGAGAGAGAGAGAGAGAGAGAGAGAGAGAGAGGGAGAGAGGAGAGGGAGGGGAGAGAGATGGGGTGTGTGTGTGTGTGTGACTCTGTGTGTGTCGTGTCGTGTGTGGTGTGTGTGTGTGTGTGTGTGTGTGTGTGTGTGTGTGTGTGGTGTGTGTGTGTGTGTGTGTGTGTGTGTGACTCTGTGTGTGTGTTGTGTGTGTGTGTGTGTGTGTGTGTGTGTGGTGTGTGACTCTGTGTGTGTGTGTGTGTGTGTGTGTGTGTGTGAGAGAGAGAGAGAGAGAGAGAGAGAGAGACTTGTGTGTGTGGTGTGGGTGTGAGGATGTGTGTGTGTGTGTGGATGTGTGTGTGTGTGTGTGTGTGTGTGACTCTGTGTGTGTGCTGTGTGTGTGTGTGTGACTGTGTGTGTGTGTGTGTGTGTGTGTGTGTGTTGTGTTGTGTGTGTGTGTTACTGTGTGTGTGTGTGTGTGTGTGTGTGTGTGTTACTCTGTGTGTGTGTTACTGTGTGTGTGTGTGTGTGTGTGTGTAGTGTTGTGTGTGTTAGTGTGTGTGTGTTAGTGTGTGTGGTGTTGTGTGTGGTGTGTGTTAGGAGGTTTGGGATAGACTTTGGACATGTTAGTGTGAGGTTAGGGGTAAGAGGTTGAATATTTTTGATCATCACAACAGAGGTATTGTTGTAATTCACAGTCATACCTCTATGTATGAATCGCCTGTGTGACAGACTTACACCACACAACACACACACACACACACACACACACACACACACACACACACACCCCACACACACACACAGAGAGAGAGAGAGAGAGAGAGAGAGAGGAGAGAGAGAGAGAGAGAGAGAGAGAGAAGAGAGACAGACAGACAGACAGACAGACAGAAGACAGACAACAGACAGACAGACAGACAGAGAAGGTTTACATTAAGATACATCCATTCATTACCATTCAGGAGACAGAGGGACTTACAGCGATAAACATAAACTATGCAGGCGGACAATTACAGTGACACTATAAGAACTGGATGACATCGAGATTTACGAGAAAGGGAAACAGCAGCAAATACAACACATTAGATTAAAAATAATGAACCAAAAACTAAAAAAAGGAAAACCAACCAACTTACCAACACCACACAAAACAACAACAAAGAAACTAAACCAAAAAAACGAAACTGACATTTAGTAAACACTTTCCATAATTATTGTAGACTTTTGAGGGGGTGTCCTTCTTCTTTCCTGTTCCGTAGTCAAGAAGGCCGTTGAGGCACCATTTAATATCATTATTATTTTGCTCTCCAGCTTCCTCCACTTCATGTCCTTTATCCCACCTTCTTCTTTTGTAATAAGAATAATTTCTTGTTTGTATGTTAAAGTTTGGATGAGTCTTGTCAATTTGGTGAAATCACAGCACCAGTATCGAGCTGACCTTTTTGTTGTGCTTGGTGGGCTATCAACGCCACCAGCCATACTGGCCTGCTCTGCTACGAAAGGTGGATAGGTTTTAAACGTGCACAAAACAAAACAAAATGCGCATGCTTTCACTAGCTCTGTGGACCCTGGCTTTTAGTCTCATTGGAAGAATTTGCAGGAAGAAAGACTAGGTATCAGCGCAAGGGGAACAGTAGCTACTCTAGCACAATGTTCAGCAGCCGTGGACTCGAACCTTAACCCTTCGTTACCATCAATCGCATCTTCAAGTGTGTAACCACTAAGGTTTCAACAGTGGACATTAGATCAAGTTCTGAATAGAATTTGTGATATGTTGCAAATAAATAGAATTTGTGATGTGTTGCAAATCAATAGAATTTGTGATATTGTGTTGCAAATAAATAGAATTTGTGATCTGTTGCAAAATAAATAGAATTTTTGATATGTTGCAAATCAATAGAATTTGTGATATGTTGCAAAAAATAAATAGAATTTGTGATATGTTGCAGGTGTGGTCTTGACACTTTACTGTGCGTCTGCAGCGATTGAAAATCTTCATCAGTCGAACCAAAACCTTGAGAAGCAATTGGAAGAGCTTGAAGAGTCTTCAAACCCCCTTTCACCATGTATTGGCCAAGTGTACAAGATGATGTATCGTCCCCCGCCTCTCCCGTGGCCAGAGGAATCCTCATCTGCGCTGCGCCTCGTCTGTTTGGCAGGTGAGACTAATTGAAGAATGCTTTAAAAAAAAAGATGTAAATATCGCTTCGACAGGTGTGATGATTCATTTCCGTGTGTTCATTGATTTTTACTGTCGTCATCACCATCATCACCATCTTCTTCCTTTTCTTCTTCCTCTTCTTCTTATTCTCCTCGTCTTCCTCCTTTTTTTTTTTCTTCTTCTTCAAACGCTCAGTTAGCAAATATGCTATAAGTCTATACTCATGCATACTTTACCGGTTTGTGAAGGTTAGTGAAGCAGATGTAGGTATACATACATGCGCGAGAACAAACTATATACAAGTCTACACACGTAACTATACTGTTTTAGGGTTGACATGCACATGCTATACATTGTAGGCAGACATTCACACACCACACACACACACACACACACACACACACACACACACACAACACACACACTGTTATGTATGGAACATTCACACTACACACACACACACACGAACACACACACACACACACACACACACACACACACACACACACACACACACACACACACACACACACAAAACATGTGTTACATAGCGTGGTGAGAATGCGACTTGTTGGCAATAAGCTCAGACAAATTATTCGCGTAAACTTCCGTCTGGCTTTCCGAGTGAAGTCTGGCTGCCTGTCATAATATATATATTATAAACCCCCTATCCCTTCCTCCTGTTCCTCCCCTTTCTGACTAAGCTATTACCCCCTTTCGCTTTTTCGTTGTTGTCAGAAGTATGTCCTACATCATAAAAAGAACTGGTGATGAAAATTTAATGATGTCTGTGTTGAACTGTTTCCTTGCTCCGTCTGTCTGTCTGTCTGCATGTCTGCCTGCTTTCTTTATTAGCATGACTTATGAGTGTAAATTCTGAAACTTCGCTGCTCAAATTGATTTATAACCGCAGTGCCCCCCCCCCCAACCATTAAAAAAAGAAAAACCCGTTTTGAAAATGACGTTCTTTTTTCCCCTGGTCTCTTCAGCTTAAATTTTATGGAGTCACTCAATTCGAATTCACATGACTATGAATGTCATTATGGGACTGCAGGTGAAATTCAAAGTGTGTCTCGTCAGTTTTGCAGTTTAACTTCATCTCAGTTAAAATTTACGATTAATGAAAACATAGGTTAGTCGACACTAAGCAGAAAACTATGATAATGTAAACATAAATACAGTGTACACAGTCTGGCTCAAGTAAGAGAAATGATTATGTGATTAGTATTCCTCTGATGTAAAGGGCTGGGGTATGTTTTACGTTAATAAACTATGTTGTGTAATGTCAAAACGGATGCAGCTGGTGCCTGTATGTATGATGTGTGTGGTGGTGTGCCTGTGTGTGTGTGTGTGTGTGTGTGTGTTGTGTTGTTCTGGTGTGTGAGAGAGAGAGAGAGAGAGAGGAGAGAGGAGAGAGAGAGAGAGAGAGAGAGAGAGAGAGAGAGAGAGAGAGAGAGAGGAGAGACAGAGACAGAGAGAGAGAGGTTACCCCTTGTGAGTTTACAATCATCTGTAGGAGCCTTGTACTTTTTTTTTTTTTTAGCGTTTATAAACATGAAAGAACAGTAAGAATACTTTTTTCTATCCTGCTTTTCCTTTCGCCACCACATAACCAGTTTCAGTTACCAGATTTGTCAAAACTGGTCACAGAAACAAAAGGTTATAAAGAAAGACAATGAGGACATAATGGAAGATAACCTCTGTTAAGGAAACCTGCACTTACCTCCCATGGTGCCTGGTGGTCATGTGGTATCAATCCTGTTCATATTGATAGCATTTTATTTTTCATGAGCAGTCATTTATGTTCTAAAGCCTGCACTGCTTTTTTGCATAATTATATCTTGTAAGGTGTAGTGCAGATTCTAAACACTACCAGCATAAACGCCATTAGTATGATTACAAGTTGATTGGAAATTTCGTCTGTTCCAGCCTTTATAAAAAAAAACAAAACTGCATGATTATTCTAAGCTGTTTTGCTTGTTTCTGTTCCAGCCTTTATCAAACAAACTGCATGATCATTCTAAAATGTTTTTTGTTGTTGTTTATTATTATAAACCATTTTGTTTGTTGTTTGCGCAGGCCATCCCTTTTGGACATGAAAGATCTTCGATTCGACAGTCCTTCAGAGTCTCTGAAGCAGCCACTCACCTCCTGGCTTCAGCCAATCACTGACAAGCTTTCCCGACACGTGCAGACGGCGGCAGCGACGTTCAACCAATCAAAGCTGACTTCCGCCGCCGTCAATCGCTGCAAGGGATTGGCTGGATCAGGACACGTGAATTCTGCCTGTACGAGATGAACTACTCATTCCAACAGACTTATGCACGTGTGAAAGCGTTAAAGTGCAGAAAAGAAGAGAGGAGAGAAGAGAGAGAGAGAGAGGCAGGCCACACATGAGGTCGGACTTCCGCTAGTCATTTGCTGGGAAAAGATTCTTCTTTTTCTCAGTTTCTAACCAGCTCAGAAAGATGATTGTTTTTTTCGTGCTTGGGACCTGCCTGAGAAAAGACGTCCGTGTTCTTTACACGTGTTGTGTAGATAGATTTCACAGACCTCGTTTTTAACTTAACCAGATAGGAGTTTTCTTCGTAAGCAGACGCAAATTTGACAGTCTGATTTAGTGTTTTCCGGTGTCGCTCCCCTTTGTGTGGTTGTGTGTGTGTGTGTGTGTGTGGTGTGTGTGTGTGTGTGTGTGGGGTTGTGTGTGTGTGTGTGCGCGCGCGCGCGCCCTGTACAATTCTCCTTGGTGTCACCTTCCCTTTAAAGTGGGGAAACTCATCTATCACCCAAAAAGGACGAACGTCACTGTGGATGTTTTGTGAATGACACACATTTCTTTTATAATATATATGATACATATGATTTATTCATGTGAAAGCGGAAAAAAACACACAGAACAAACAAGTTTTTGTTTAAAAAAAAAAAGAGACAAACTAAACGTGTGAACGTGCATGGGTTTGAAACGGGTATTTGATTTTAAAGTGATGATTGTTTTCATACCAAAATGGACAGTCTTGAAA
>CM060318.1:28918168-28960668 GCA_030674155.1 Stramonita haemastoma
TATATATATATATATATAATATATATATATATATATATATATATATATATTATATATGACTGTAGACCTTTTCTATATTTTCCTTCTTCAACATATTTCTTTAAAACAGAAAGTAATCTTCCTTTCTTCTGCACTTCTATTTCACAACTTTTCCTCTGAATATTTCAGTCTAATAAAAAAAAAAAGCAATGGTTTTTCAACCCTTCTTTCTTTCTTTCCTTTTACAATTACAGAAGACACTGAAATACCATTTGCAACGAAATGCACGAACTATAAACTTTGTACACATGTTACTCTTGGACTCAGATATGACCAAATGCTTTATACCAGTGTGTTGTCATGTTGTTCTGAAGCCAGTGATGTACATAGAATCGTGTGGTTATTTGAAGTGTGATAAAACCAGGCCGGATCGTCCGTTCACTCCAGAGGTATACTAGTTAATAATGTTGTTGTGTTGATTGTGATCTGAAGAGTACAATAAAAAAAAAAAAAGACAATAGAAACTGAGACTGTGTTGTCATGTTGGATGGTCAGATTTTAATGCTCATGAAAGATTGTACTGTGGTAGATTGCTGATTGACTGATGAACTGTCTTGGCAAGCTTCTTTCCCTTCTTTGTTGTGGTTGTTGTTGTTGTAAAGCTGGGATGAAGGTTAAAAAGAAAGGAATTAACTCTTTTTTTCCCTTCCTTTGTTTTATATTTCTCTTTTGTTTTTTTCTTTTAATGGTTATTTCTTTTTACTAAATTCATTTTTATCTGTGCACTCCACTTGACACACTTGTGAATACTGGAATAGACTACTGCCACAGTTATAACATTTTAATGCTGAACAGTATGTATTAGAGTAGCCTACAAGATACGGTTATGTTTAAGACATAGATATTATGAAATCGTGCTCCCACTTTCAGTATTTCACACATCAAGATGGCCAGCTTAAAGTACTTCATTTCACAATGTCATGCCTACATTTCTCAACATACAAAAAATACATTATCAAGCACAAGAAAGGGCTGCTCTTGTCATGAAAAAACCCCCAAACAAACCTGCAGCAGAAAAAAAACAAATTTACCAGATCTTTAATGTTTCTACATAATGATCTACTTTCAGCGTTTTTTCAGCTTAATGGTATTGAAGGCGTCTGCAGGAAACATTTAAGTGCAAATCATGATGTTCACACTCCATTCACACTAGACCCCTGATCATTTAAAGTAGACTGTCAACAAAGGGAAGGGCTCCATGAGTAGTGTGCATTTCACTGCATGTAAAAGAACCCACATTATAAACAGAGTCATCTAGAAAAGTTCAATAGAAAAAAAATCACTCTCATAAATAGACAGACATGTTAACCAGAGAGAGAGATTACGCAACAAACTGGTGACACTGTTTTTTTAAGCGGGAAAAACCACTTCAATATCACCACACAGGGAAATCTGTTCTTCACAAACACAGCACACACACACACCAATATGGCTGAACTTTTATTAGTAAATCATGCACACACATCATTACACTTTCACAAAAACAGTATTCAGTATCACTTCTAAGGTTTCAAAACACACTCACAACAAAAAAAAAGAATAGACAAGAAAAAAAAAAGGCGGCGGGGGGGGGGGGGGGGGGGGGGGGTCCACAGGGTTTAATGGCGAAGTAGTGGGTGAGTTTAACACTGGCCTTTTTCTATGTCGTAAAAAATGTCTAATATAAAGGCAATGAAATAAGGATAAAAAGGCAAAGGCAAAATAGAGTTTTATTCCTTGGCCTATCCTGATTATTAAAAAATATATAGGGAATTTTCATCCTGGACTGAATTTCAGGACCATTTCCTTCAAAACTGTTCTCCACCCTCTCTTAAACTAGAGTATGAGCAATGACACTGACTGTTTGTGAAACTGCCAGGTTAATAAGATATGAAAAAGAATGAGTTACTAATCCGCTTTTACTGATTGACCTTAAACACTGATTACATAATATTTACAATGGTTCCACTGAGATAGATAATCACACACCACTCACACACACACACACACACACACACACACACACACACACACACACACACAACACAACACACTCTCCTTATCCCATGGCAATATGCAAAGAAATAAACCCAAATCAAAACACATGAAATCAACAGAGGGGAAAAAAGAGGTGGAGAGAAGATGACAGAAGCCATGAACAGTTTGAGATGTTCATTTTTTTTGTTGACAAATGGGGCAGTTTGTGTGTTTTCTTCTGCAAAAAAAAAAAAGTTTTGAAGAGAAAGGAGAGGGAACAATGGTGGAAGAAGATGGGAGAGGTTGGAATGGGGAGGGGGGGGGGGGAGGTTAAGGAGTGTAGCATTACAGCCAATACTGCCTAGACAACATTGAATATGATGACTTTGTTATCATTCACACATGCACGCACGCACACACACACACACACACACACACAATCACACACACACACACACACACACACACACACACACACACACACACACACAGGTGCACCCATCTGCAAGCACTGTTCTACAACCTTCTACCCCTAATACAGCATGCAATCTTTTTTTAGTCTCTATTCACTACCTCTAAACTGAATAAATATACTTTTTTTTTTTTTGGTCACGAAAAAAAAAAAAAACAAACAAATTTACATGACATGAAAGACTTGTATCACACAATTACAGTAATCTTAAAACTACAATTATCAAAAAAAAAGTAGTGATGATGAAATTTTTAAAATGGAGCAGAAAAATGACTTCACTCCATAGTGCTCCCAGCCCAGTTAGCAGCATAGGCCATAGTGTGCCAAGGTGCCATTTTGTTAAAAAACAAATCTTATAGAAAAAACTGTGAGCCACTCGTAAAACAAAACCCCAGTCCTAAAATTGTTGAATCAAAGAAAACAAACGTCCCCTACTAGAACATCACTAATTCAATTCTGCCAAACCCTACCCATATAAAACACAACCTGAAACGTTTTTTAACACCACCTTTCCACAAAAGAACACTCTTCATGGCATAACTGTTCACTTTTCAAAAAACACAAAGTTAAGGCCATAGCCAAGATTTGCCCTTCCTTTCCTTTCATTTCTATCATCCCAAGATGAGCAAAAAGATATAAAAGGAAAACTACTACCAAAAAGAAAAAAGAAACAAAAAAGACAAGCAAAACAACTATTCAGAGGTGCAACAATCAGTATGTAGCAAACATATCACCACATAGTATGAGTTCATCAATACTTTCAAGAATTGTAATTACTCTGATCCAAAAAAAAAAAAAAAGAAAAAATAAAAAAAATGTGTGTGTGTGTGTGTGGTGTGTGTGTAGTGTGTTATTTTTATCTATCTATTTATTTATTCTTTTATTTCGAGGATAATGGAATAAGCACTCTTGTGCTTTTTTTACATCCAGTCCCCGTTTGTATGCAGTTTTGTAAATGTCATCTGTTTCTGTGTGTGTGTGTGTGTGTGTGTGTGTGTGTGTGTGTGTGTGGGTGTGTGTTGTGGGTGTGTGGTTGTGTGTGTGTGTGTGTGTGTGTGTGTGTGTGGTGTGTGTGTCTTTGACTGTGTGATGTGTACGTGTAAGTCTGCGTACAAGGGGTGGGGATGATGAAGAAGGGCACGCATAAATCTCTGAACTCCAGTCACACAAAATAATCAATGGTGCATTTTCTCGATCTCACATCAAACAAAAAGCATCAGATTCAGAAAGCAAAGTAACCCCCCCAAAAAACCAAACAACCAAAACACAAACAAACTTACTTCCACATAACTACAACGAAGCTTTCCAGAAAACAAGAGGAGAGTGGGGAGCGACCTGGCAGAGGTGGGTTAAGGCATCATAGAAATTATCCAAACTTTCAGCCAAAACATACAACCAAGGCCATAGACATCATCACCCAAAAAAACACAGTACAGTTCATGGCATGACGATTGAAGGGAAAGGCAAGTCACTATCAAAAAAAATAAACAACCCCCCCCCCCCCCAAGCAAAATAACCCAAAGAAACCAAGAACAGACAAAGAGAAAGCCCCACAAAAAAATTCCCCAAAACAAGCACCATCACAGTCACAGGTATATTGGGGGCCAGTGTCCTGATAAATGTTGCCAAAGCAGCAAACCACAGCAGAAGCATGGGCAAAGAGACTTAACTTACGCCTGCGATGGACTGAAAGAGGAAAACTTTTTGCATCCAATCCAATGTTGCATAAGGGGCCACTGATATCAAAGGTATACATTCAAATAACACTTTCTAAATTTCTCACAATGTGTGTGTGTGTGTGTGTGTGC
The DNA here is from genome assembly GCA_030674155.1 of Stramonita haemastoma. Classification (NCBI taxonomy): domain Eukaryota; kingdom Metazoa; phylum Mollusca; class Gastropoda; order Neogastropoda; family Muricidae; genus Stramonita; species Stramonita haemastoma. The sequence continues at coordinate 28,922,444 of CM060318.1, forward strand.
TGCACGATTTACTCACAGTTTCTGTTGAAGAGTCAAGACCTTATTTGTTAAGTGGTCTTGATTTTTTTTTTGGGGGGGTTACACAGAAAAAAATATACGAAAAATTCAAAGGCAGAATTATTAAAAACTATTCAATACAGACAGGAAAAAGGCAGTGTACTTGTGACACTAGCATTATACCAATTAAGTACACAGCCATAACAGTTCTGCATAAACAAGAACAAAAATAAAAAGGGTGGGGGGGTGGGGGGTGGAGGGGAGATTGCCCTTTCCCTATTAACACACAACAGAAACACATACAACACACATACAGACACAAAACATGAAGGTGGGGGGGGGGGGGGGGGGGGGAATAGAGATTGAAGGTATAAGAAGAGGTAAAAATTTCATTAAACAAGACGATCAATCAAGAAATACCACGAGCTGGTAAAGAATCAGAGATCTGCAAGAGTTTCTTGTTGAGGATGCTTTAAGTGTTTCAGTGATGTAAAAGGAACGATTATTCAAAGTAAATGAAAACATCATTTATTTGAGGAAACTTTGGGCAACATTATATTAATCATGTGTGTAAATGTATCAAATCCAAAATTTGTTGATGATTATAGTCCTATTGTCTAAGTTAATAGTAATTCCTTGTTTACTTCATTTTTCAGCTTGAAGGGTTGTGGTTTTTTGTTGCTGTTTTTGTTCCATTAATAGCAAAACAAGATACTTGCAAGCTAGGTTTTTTTGTTCGTGTTGTTTCTTTGATTTTGTTATTTTTTTTCCCTCGGTTCTCTTTAATACTTTAATAAGACTGTCAAAGCGTAAACATCACCAACTCGGCACTACATCACATCACGCGCATCTCTCACATCACGCACGCATTCACGACACGCACACACATGACGACGCACGCGCGCGTGTGCGCGTACACACGCACACACACACACACTCACACACTTGCCTGTCTGATATCACTATTTAGTGGAAGGACGTTAAACTGAAGAACAACAAAACATGAAGTGGGAAAGAGTTAGGTTTTTAAAAAATCTTTTTATAAGAGATAAAAAAGAAATCACCTTAAGAAAAAAAATTGGGGGGTAGGGTGGGGGTGGGGGTAAACCATAATCTATATGATATCATACAATGAACAACACATGTTACTGTATTGGAGAATGCTTACTTCCAATCAAATTTCATTGAAAAGAAAGCAGACTGATGATGATTATGTCACAACTTCAAAAACCCCAAAGGTATCTCCTTAGTAACAAATCAAACCTTGTGTTCAAGCGATACATTTTTTTCAGATCTACTTTATACATGTGTCATTAATAAAAAAAAAAATCAACAACTAATTGTTTTTTAAGTATCAAAAATGTGTTAACTTGATGTAAGCTATCACAGCACACTGTCTCATTCTGAATATTACCTAAACTCTTCTGACAAACATCATCAATCTCCATTCATCCATCACCCTCTTGTTCACACATCTGAATAACTTGAAAGCCAAAAATGACGAGCCCAGCACCAAAAACCCAGTGATATGACACAGCAAAAAATCATCAAAAAGAAAGAAAAAAGAGACAACATCCATTCCTACACCCACAGTTCAGTGAAGATATCTGCAGGTGTAGAGTGAGGCTACCCAGTGGAAAGGAATGGCAAAGGCAATCCTGACAACAACAAAAAATTGGGCCCCCATGGGTGTCACAGCAGAAATCAATGTAGAAGACACCATCCTTTTCACAGACAGGATACAGCAGAGATCAACAAAGAAAGACGATATCTAAGCTGAAGCAAGACACAAGCAGCAGAAGTCCACAAAGAAGGAGACAGACATCAATTGTACGAACAGTATCTGTTCAGTGAGCTCGGGTCAAGTCAAGGTGTTGAGGCTTCACAGTAAACAAAAAAGGCAAAGTAGTCCCATGAGGAAAATACCCCACAAGTTTTTACAATTTCAAGCCTCGCAATATATAAGTAGAAGCAGTGATTTATTCCTCCATATGGCGTTCATATTTGCATGACCCCACCCCACCCCACCCCAACCCCCTCAGGCAAAAACCCTTAAAAAATAGCAGCAACAAAACTTACACACACAGCCAAAATTCTGGATGTGATACTGACAATTCCAAAACATACAAACAAATAAACCCAAGTGGAGGGACACAGGGGGGATTAAAAATGATGTAAAATACACATAGAAACTGCTCGACTAAAATAAAACACTTCTTTATTCTATCAGTTACAATTATGTGTCCAAAACTGATGAGCTTTTCGGTGTTAACAATTCTAAAGATCAAGTTTATCACATCACATTTCTTGTGTATTCATATATATAGCAATAAGATGATATGACCACTTAAACACTTGCAGCACATATGAAGTTAGGAAGAAGGAAAAAAAACCTCTCATAAAGTGATCAAGATTTTCTTGTCATTAAACATGCGTCATCACACCAAAATAAAGAGTTATCAGAGCCTGTCATAGTTGTATAGAAGTTGGGTTTTTTTTCCTCGACTTTGTGCCAGCACATTTAAAAATTAAAAAGAAAGAGCGAAAACAAGAAGTTTTCCTTGTTAAATAGAAAGCTGACATTTTTTTTCTTCATTAAGGCCAGACAAGGGTCGGATTTCCATGAAAAATTATGATTTTTCATAATTTGGGTTTTCTTTTTTGTGGAAATGGAACCCTAAACATGTGATGTATTCTTTCATGTCCCATAATTTTTGTTGTTGTTGCGAAAAAAGCGATATAAATCATGATAATTTGACAATAAAGATGACAACATTAACTGAGTGTGAATGCATACTTGATTTTCTTTACTCATTTTCTCCATTGCAGATACGTTAATCTTATCTTATCTTAACCTATCTTATCATTCTATGGATATGGCACATGTATCAAAAGGAGTCTCAAGATCCCATGCATATATATATATATATTTTTTCTTAGATGGATGGCTTGATGAAAAAAAGCAATTGTACTGCTTATTCAATGTTCCATCTGGAAATAAAAGTTTGACTTGACATGAGTGCCCCCAATGCTTGTGAATGGAGACATAGCAGACACAAAATGTTTGACAAACTTCAACTGAAAACATGTATGCACTGAAGGGAGGCAACTCACTACTATCCAGTCTGTGCAATTATAGTTACTCTCCTTCACCAAAGATAATCTCAGATTATCTCAAAACTGACAGGGTACAGCAAACTTGATAGAAAAATTACCAGAAAAGGCTTGGTTTCTTGGAAGGGTGTCAAAAATGATACATTAATATTTAGGCAGCAAAACTCTTTTAAAATGCTGAGACTTCTGCCAATGCTATGTTTTCTTTAAACCTTCAATTTGAATCAGCTATGTTCTGTTAACATTTTTGAATGAAGGTGAAAATAGGAATAATTTGACAGTGAATTTACCACAGGTTTAGAAAGAAATGACAAATTCGCAATTAACGATGATTAAAAAAAAAAAGTCTACAGGAACAAGGTTTTACATGATATGCACAGATACTTTTTTTTGCGTTTAGGATAAACAGCTTAAAAAATGGAAAAAAATACATACCAAAGTCATGATAGTACAAGTAAAATCCTGTAAAAATAAAAAATCATGTCTTTTCGTATGATGCCAAATATGTACACAAAACCAGGAAGGCACAAATTACAAAAACAAAAGTTGAAATCAGTTCATTTGCAGACAGTTCATTTTGTTATCCTAAAATCTGCTCATGTTACACATGTTGTGGTTTTTTGTTTTTTTTTAAAAGAGAGAGAGAGAGAGAGAGAGAGAGAGAGAGAGAGAGAGAGAGAGAGAGAGAGAGAGAGAGAGAGAGAGAGAGAGAGAGAGACGGACAGACAGACAGACACAGAGAGAGAAAGATTTTTACATCATCTGCCAGAGAGAGAGAGACAGACAGACAGACAGACAGACAGACAGAGAGACAGACAGACAGACAGACACAGAGACAGAAAGACACACAGAGAGGAAGATTTTTACATCCTCTGCCAGAGAATCAGCAAATGTCATCCCCTCCAACCTTTCTTGGACTTTCCAAAAGCCCAATGCCATTTCATGCGTCATCAAACAACCATCATCTAAATAATAATTCTCCAAAACACAAGGAAGAAACAGTCTTCCTTGATAACCTGCTACATACAGGCTAAAGTAAACAGGCTTTTTTTTTTTTAGCTGTATACATGACATTAGATAGATCAAATAAGCTTGTAAGCAAGGCAGTACAATACCAAGATACAGACCTTATGAAAACTGTCTTTCATGTCGAGACCCTAAGGGATAAAGAAAAAAAAAAGGCAGACCATCAACTTCTCTCATTGGCAACATCACCGAATCCTGTGGGATAAGAATCCATGAAGACAGCAGGGCCCAGTGAAGACTGGAGAAAATGGTAAAGAAGATTCATGTCAGTGTCATCTCAGTGATGCCAACAGGTGAGATACTTTCCATTTTATTTTTTATTTTATTCTTTTATATCGAGGATAATGGGATAAACACTCATGTGCTTTTTTTTTCATCCAGTCCCGGTGTGCATGCAGTTGAGTAAATATTGTCATCTGTTCCCACCGGCACACAATGGCCTACTCTTACAAAAAGCGGAACACGATTTAACATGTGCGCAAGATGTTCTGCGTGTGTTTTCACACGGGGCCTCGGTTTACAGTCTCATCTGAAAGACTTTGGGGAGAGTGGAGTCAGCACTGCCAGGGGAAAAATCCCCTCCAACAGGAATCAAACTCGGGTGGTCAAATTGCCAGCGCTATGTTCTGATCACTAGGCTATCCAATCCCCCTGACATCACCACCACCATCATCAGATCATGTCACTCAACCAGGTTTGTCATATCATGGGGAACAGGACGGAATGGGAGACCACATGTTTGTTCAAACTTAAATATTGTGTTATGTTTGGTTTACATGCAGGTGGAATAATGGAAAAAAAAACACCTCATGATTATATGCTGTACAGAACTAGAGTACCAACTGTCTCAACTGCTACAGATGATCAGGAGTGATTCTCTGTCTTGTACTTGTAGTCCACACAATATTACACAGCATAATATACGAATGTATTTCTATTGATTTGTGATGAATACTCTACAGTTTGATAAAGCATCTAAAAACAAGTATCATTCTCACATAAAAGTGCTTTTCATTGTAAATATTTCTTTAAAGTAAGATGCATTGATGAAACCAGTGTGCATGTGTTTGTGTGTGAACATGCACACATACACACACATGTATGCATACAAACATATTCAGTAACAACCTGGATATTATCTATAGATACATACACAAGGCAAAGGTTTACTTTTAAAAATGAAAGACAAACTTTTGTACAAAATATTTCGTCTATTTCTAATACATGTGTGCATGTGAGTGTGTGTGTGTGTGTGTGTGTGTGTGTGTGTGTGTGTGTGTGTGTGTGTGTGTGTGTGTGTGTGTGTGGTGTGTGTGCGTGTGTGCGTGCATGTGCGTGTTTGTATTGTGGGCATGTGAGAGAGAACTAACGAATGAATGCTTTTTGGTTGCTTGTGGTATTTTATTGAAAGAAAGAGATAATCATATAAAATGGCTTTTTAGTTTTTTCATGCAGCCCTCAGCAAGAAATACAGAAAAATCAAACAATATCATATTGATAATGTAGTGAAAAATGTACTATGGTAACCAATTAATATTCTAAAGAGAGAGAGAGAGAGAGAGAGAGAGAGAGAGAGAGAGAGAGAGAGAGAGAGAGAGAGAGAGAGAGAGAGAGAGAGAGAGAGAGAGAGAGAGAGAGAGCCATTGACAGACACATCAAACCAATGAAAAAGATGGTACACACACTCACTTATGCATGCATGCACACACGCACGCATGCACACACACCACACACACACAAAGACTCCCAGCACACATTTCTAAATTTTTTTCTTTCAAAAGAAAAGAAACATGTGACCAAAATTTCCAACAACAAAAAGGAAAAGCATTCTGAACACCACATGAATATCTGAAAGACACAGTCACCATCACTCCAAAAGTTCTGAATATTATATCATCATCCACTAGCAGTAGTAGCACGGTGTCACCAAATTCAAATTCACCGGAGTCTGACACCATCAACCCCTGTCTCTCTCATAAGTCTCCACACCTCTGGTGGGTCACAGCATTAAGCAAGTGGGTAACTGTCACTCTCTCTCTTATCATTTCTTTATTTGTGTGCTTGGTGGTGATGATGATAGTAATGATGAAGATGATGGCCATGGTGGTGGTGGTGGTGGTGGTGGTGGTGGTGGAGGTGGAGGTGGTGGTGGTAGTGGTGATGATGATGATGGTGGTAGAGGTGGTGGTGGTGGTGGTGGTGGTGGTGGTGGTGGTGGTGATGATGATGATGGTGGTGGTGGTGGTGGTGGTAGAGGTGGTGGTGGTGGTGATGATGATGATGATGGTGGTGGTGGTGGTGGTGGTGGTGGTGGTGGTGGTGGTGGTGGTGATGATGATGATGGTGGTGGTAGTAGAGGTGGTGATGTTGATGATGATGATGATATGATGATGATGGTGGTGGTAGAGATAGTGGTGGTGGTGATGATGATGATGATGGTAGTGGTGGTGATGGAGGTAGTGGGGGTGACTGTTGTTGTTTGATCTTCTTAAGCCAAGGTCACATAATTCCATCACATTGAAAAATCATCTATTTGAAATATATACCAAACTTAATTCCATCCTATCTAATAATTATCTTTTTCAAACATAAATTATCAAATTTAACTAGAACTATCACCTATTTCAAGTAAATATATCAGAGTTAATGCCACCTATGCTATCTATTTCAAATATATATATTCAAACTTGTGAACAATCACACCTTGTGACTTGTCAAAAGCACACCTAGTGAATGTACAGCAGAAAATCTTTCACGACAGAACACTGAATTCCTAAAGGTAAAGCAACACTAAGTTGGGATGAATTAATCGCCCTTCACAACACAAAACACACACACACACACAAACACTACACACACACACACACACACACACACACACACACACCACACACAACACACCACAACACACACACCACACACACAACAGAGAATAAAATACCACGGTGGGAAAAAAAAATCTTTCAGCTAGAAAAGAAAAGTTAAAAAAAGGATAAATATAAACAAATACTACTGCAGAATGGGCATGTTGTTGTACCCATCCACTGGTGACACTATAAGTATAATAAATAAAACAACACAAAATCAATAAACTAATGAACAGAACATAAATAAACAATAAAAAAAAAGCTAACACAAACCCTATAGTTCGACTGTCACAGACCACAGACAAGAACAGAAAGAAAGAAAAATCATGGCTTACCTTAAGAAAAAAAAAAAGAAAAAGAAAAAAAATGTAGGTCGGATTAGAAAAGAGAAAATAAAAAGGCCCGAATGAAATAAAACTACAACAAAATGGAAACGATCCCCCCCCCAAAAAAAACAAAAAAACACCCAACAAAAATACAAAAGGGAATGTAGTATAGAAGGTTTCTAACAGACTATTAAAAAGCCTAATTATACTGAAAACACCCTGACACATTCAAAGATATTCATTTCAGCTGTTCTGTTTCCCATAAGTGATAACCCAATGAGCAAACATACCATATGTGCCACTCCACTTCTACCACGAACCCACTGAAGGTGGAACACTGGCCCAGTAGAGATCACCAATCTTAGAAGTGATTGGTTTTCGGTTCAAATCCTGACTGCAAGCAGAAAATTTATCCTACCCCAGTCCCACAGACCGCAAATGGTGGTCTGGGCGCTAATCTTTCAGCTGAGACAACGAATGGAGATCTGCATGTATGCGACATTTCTCACAGACACACACTGACAAAACCTTCAGCAATACAGGAAAAGTTCTATGGTAGAACCAAGGTCTTCTGAGCAAAAATATGACACACAGCTAAAGAGGAAAAAAAAACCCCTATATTTTATAAGCAGGTAATCTCACACACACACATGGAGAAAAAAAATCCAAAAACACAAATAAAAAATTAGCTCCACAGTACAACATGATGGTCTACTTAACAACAAACTCTGTTCATTCTGAGATACAGTAGTCACTACATCACCATACAGATATGAATGATGAAAAATAAAAGTTTAAGTAATCTACACAAAGTAAAACAAATCTACTTGATGATGAACTGAGAATCACACACACACACAAAAAGGGAAAAAGACAGATGCCAAAAACTATGCCCAAAGTCAGGTATCTAGGTATAAAAGTTGTGTAAGCACAGGTGATACTGGTCCCCCAACAAGAATTGATCAGGTGAGCTTGTCTATCACAGTTTTCATCACCACAGTCTTGGACCTATTGCAAATTATCTCATTGTACATGCATCCATTGAAATGTATAGTTCTATGCTGTGGTGTGTGTGTGTGTGTGTGTGTGTGTGTGTGTGTGTGTGTGTGTGTGTGGTGTGTAAGTGTGTGTGCGTGTGTGCGAGAGAGAGAGAGAGAGAGAGAGAGAGAGAGAGAGAGAGAGAGAGAGAGAGAGAGAGAGAGAGAGAGAGAGAGAGAGAGAGAGAGAGAGATAGAGTGCATGCGTGCATGCATGCGTGTGTGCTTGGGTGTGTGTGTGGGTGTATGTGGGTGTATGTGTGTGTATGTGTGTGTATTGTGTGTGAGCATATATACCATCAGTATATATATGTGTATCATTATAAGTGTGTGTATGAAAATGAGGGAAAAAGGAGGACATACAGCAGAGACAGGAAAACAGAGACAGAAAAACAGACAGACAAAAATGACAGAAGTGTATACATGTATAGAAAGTAATAATTCCATGAAAAGAGTGGAAGGTCTAACACATGAATCTATACTCGTATATGGTTCTGTATGTGCATACTGATCAGATGTCTTGATATATAATACCCTCTGACACTTTCACCCACAACACATACTCTCTAATCCTTCTCCAGTTATTCCAAGTTCACAGTCACAGTCCTTTCCCCGATCTTCTTGTTTGAACGATGATGATGGCACATCTCACACATTCCGTCACGGCAAAAGGGAAGTCTTACAAAATCACAAATCTGACTCTTGTCATCAGGGCACAGGTAAGTATTTCCAAGTCAGTCGCACATCTCACACTTGTCGTCACAGGGAAGTCTTTCAAGTCACACATGTCACACTTGTCGTCACAGGAAATCTTTCAAGTCACACATCTCACACTTGTTACGGCACAGGAAAGTCTTCCAAGTCACACTTGTCACAGCACAGAGAAGTCTTCCAAGTCACACATCTCACATTTGTTGTCACAAGAAATCTTCCAAGTCACACATCTCACACTTGTTGTCACAGGAAATCTTCCAAGTCACAAATGTCACACTTGTTGTCACAGGAAATCTTCCAAGTCACAAATGTCACACTTGTTGTCACAGGAAATCTTCCAAGTCACACATCTCACACTTGTCGTCACAGGAAATCTTTCAAGTCACACATCTCACACTTGTTGTCACGAGAAATCTTCCAAGTCACACATCTCACACTTGTCGTCACAGGAAATCTTCCAAGTCACAAATGTCACACTTGTTGTCACAAGAAATCTTCCCAGTCACATGTCACACTTGTCGTCACTGCACAGGGAAGTCTTCCAAGTCACACATTTCACACATGTTGTCACAGGAAATCCTCCAAGTCACACATCTCACACTTGTTGTCACACAGGTCACACTTGTCGTCATTACACAGGGAAGTCTTCCAAGTCACACATCTCACACTTGTCGTCACAGGAAATCTTCCAAGTCACACATCTCACACTTGTCATCACAGGAAATCTGCCAAGTCACACATCTCACACTTGTTGTCACAGGAAATCTTCAAAGTCACACGTCACATTTGTCGTCACTGCACAGGGAAGTCTTCCAAGTCTCCCACATCGCTGAATGGCTGCTCTCCAAGGCTGTAGGACACCTTGTACTTCAAGCGAATTTTTTCCTGCGGACAAAAGTGAAGATGCTATATGCTTTTGTTTGTTTTTGCAAGATATAGAGCTGGATAAATTCCATGTATGATTATTATATTTATTATTATTATTATTATTATTATTATTATTATTATTATCATTATTATTATTACTAAAAAACAATACAATGAAAAGGTTTATCACAAAAGTTCTATCATTTATGGGTTATCAAATTGTAAGGTCAAATGAAAAGTTTGGGATATAAAATTCTACCACCATTGGTCAGTGAAATGCAATTCAAAGAGATCTTTACTATATTATGCATTTTTATCCCTTGAAAATATGTCTTTTACCTCAAAGTTGAGATAATAAATCCACTAAAACTTAAATGGTAACTTATCAATGTTCAAGATAGAAGCAGACCATTTCAAAATAATAATTCTGCCTGTTGGAACATAAGAGAAAATATCACTATTCAGTATCCTGATAATCATATTCTACACACACAGCTAATGGCATAAGGATTTCATAAATCATACTCAACTTGGGTATTAATCACATTTGTGAATATGAGAGAATCTTAGGAAACTTTATTCTTCAGGCAAAGGGAAATAGGAAACATTATTTTTGAGACAGAGAAATCTTTTTTACTTGTGTTTGCAAACTGCAGATAAAGGGAAATAACCAGGATTTGCGATAACTCCCTCCCCTCCCCTAGCAAATCCAAAAGGATTCAACATTCACTCTTTCCCCTAACTTATCATATCATTTTCTTATCATATCATATCATATCATATCATGCCATGTCATATCATAATCATGCATTCATATCATATCATATCATATTCATACCACTTTAAGTCCTTCGGATGAGACTTTAAACCGAGGTCACGTGTGCGAACGCAGCAGAACATCTTGCGCACACGTTAAATCCTGTTCTGCTTTTCGTAAGAGTAGGCCATCGTGTGCCGGTGGGAACAGATGACAATATTTACAAAACTGCATACACACGGGGACCGGATGAAAAAAAGCACATGATTGCTTATTCTGTTATCCTCGATATAAAAGAATAAATAAATAAATGAATAAATAAATAAATAAATAAATAAATAAATAATAAATAAGTCATGATTCATCTCTCTGCATGACATTCGGGCTGCTCTCCCTGGGAGAGCGCGTCGCCACAAGAGCAGCACCACCTTTTTTTTTTTCTTTACCTGTCTGCAACTGTATTTGTTTCCCTATCAGAGTGGCTTTCTTTTTGAACAGAATTTTGCCAGGGACAACTCTCTGTTGCTATGGGTTCTTTTACGTGCACTAAATAATTATGCGTAACACACAGGACCTCAGTTTATCGTCTCATCTGAAAGAATAGCACCACTGACCACCACTCACAGTCTAATGGATGGGGGAAAAGTTTCGTGCCCAGATGCATTCTAGGCAGGTGCGTTGCCTCTAGACCACCGATCCACAACTTATGAGGATTAGCAATGAAAACAACTATAGGTAAAGGTGTCCCATAACCTAGGCGGTTGTAGGGGAGCAAGGCATCAGACCTCAGCTTCTCTAGGGGACCAGCATATTGAGGGTGGCGTACATCTCCTCTCCCTTGCTGCTTTACCTTCCCTGACCCTAAAGAGGACCGATACCCAATTACAGCTGGGTGAACTGGGGGGGGGGACTGCACTGAAGCCAAGATGTGCAAAGGGTCACCATCAACTGGTAACCAGGGTCGACGCTGCTTAACTTGACTGATGGAAAGCGAGCGCTCTGACCACTTAGCTATCCGCCCCCAAAACACTGGGGGGAAAGCGAGCGCTCTGACCACTTAGCTATCCCGCCCCCCAAAACCACTGGGGGAAAGCGAGCGCTCTGACCACTTAGCTATCCGCCCCCCAAAACCACTGGGGGGAAAGCGAGCGCTCTGACCACTTAGCTATCCCGCCCCCAAAACCACTGGGGAAGCGAGCGCTCTGACCACTTAGCTATCCGCCCCAAAACCACTCTACTCAATCCATGAGTAGTCCACCCACAGGTGACTGACTACCACTACTGTGGCTGCCTGACCTTGCGGGGGTTGGCGATGAGGAGAACCTGGGTGATGGCGGTGGGGGGCAGGATGGGGTTGAAGGCCGGCAGGGAAGAGGCTGAGGGGGGCTGCAGCTTCACCTTCATCACCTGATACAGTGCACACACACATAATGCATGCACACAGAGCACACACATACACTTTAATCCTCTTAGTCCCGATCCGGTTTTGCCCGGATTGAATAATTACCCCCCCCCCCAAAGTCCTAATCCCGGATTTGCCAGGATTTACACAAGTACATTTCCATCACGCTGTGACCATCACTAATTGCTACCACATGTCAAAACTTTATCAGGTTAGAAGGAGAAACCCTGCTAGAGCCTGGAAGTAATTATAGCTGCTGGTATGTACTCAGAAGGAGAAAAAGGCGAGCGAGCATGTGTGCCTGACCTGATTTTATGATGGAATGCAAAATCTAGGAGCAGTTTGTGTTTAGAGTCCGAATGCAGGAGGGTTAAACATTGCAAAACCCTATTGTTTAAAACAAAACTACATCTTTGTTGACATTCTGAAGTATCTTATCTTAGTTTTCATCTATTCGATGCAGTGTTGTTCGCACCAGTCCATATTTGCATACTAAGATGAGTATTGCTTATTGTATTCATTTCATGTATTGGTGCTGTGTTGTTCTGAACAAATGACACTTTGTTCAAACCAAACTGAATAAAAACCCAGAGGGTTTGTTGTTGTTGTTGGTTACATAAAGGGATTAAAGTTCTGAATTCTCTTTTCATTTTCTTCCATTCAAAACAAAAAACACTAGAGAAGAATCTTGAATAAATTGACTGCTGATATTATATATAATATATAATATTATATATAATATATATATATATATATATATATATATATATATATAAAAATAAATAATAATAACTACATCACACTTTTGGTAACAGACAACTTTTCTGCTACTTGAATGAATGGTAAACCAACTTTGCACTCCTTTGTGGTGAAGATCCATTAAGATCCAAAAGTGCCCAAACATGTTTTTTTCGAAAAAGAAATTGCTGGATACATTTATGAAGATCTCCCTGTGTGAATTTAAACAGTTCAGGTTGTAAAAAAAATGTCTGTAGAAACAGGTTACTTCAACTTGTTATAGATGTAAAGGTTTAGGAGTTTGAAACATTTAGTTTTGGTGGCCATATTGGATTGTTTCCATGGCAACAGTGGAAAAAACTGATTGAATTAAGAAAAAAAAATTATGCTTTACAAGTGATGCCCTTTCAATATATGGCAAAACTTTTAACATGGGCTTGTAAACAAAATTTCATCAGTTTTGACCCTATGTCCCACTTTAAGAAAAAAAAAGAGAGCAGAAAAGCCACCATAACTAGTTACAGATTCACGGAATAAAGGGCAACACTATCGCTCACTTGGCACAGCGCTGAAAGACCGCCCCTCTACAATTCTGGCCCTCGTCACACAGCGGCCTGAAAGACAAAGGCCAAAAAAAGAGCTGAAAAGCCACCATAACCAGTTAACACTTCACATGTAACAGAGTGGACATATTTGATATCCCAACTCTACACAAACCTCAGGAACACAGCACAGTCAGTCAGTTTAGAATGTGACCTTTGTATAGATGTTGCATAAATACATTTCACCGTGAAGGGGAAGTGTATGCAACGGAGGGTTTTCGACCACTACCCAAGGAAACAGAGCATCGACAATTCACAGGTGTGTCTCTAAATAGAAACACAACGCTGCGATTGTCGCACTCTGATCACATGGGAGATAATCTACTTACCACCCCATCACACACAGATTCACAGAACAAAGGGAACAACCCCTATCGCTCACTCACTTTGGGCACGGCGGCCTGAAAGACGAAGGCGGTGAGGGGTTTGCTGTTGGTGCTGAGGGTGGACAGCACCATGACCAGCACGTCCTCTCGGGGCCGGTTGCTGCTGAAGTGGATCATGGACTTCAGCCCGTTCTTGTCGTACACAGTCAGTGGCGCCACGTCCTCTGCTGTACACAGGAGAGATCACAATGCACAAATCCAACATCACTCAGTCAAGAGTGCTTAAATATAGCATGCCCCTTCCTTTTAAGAGTCTCCAAGTGTGGTCAGTTCCTGGCTATAAACAGCACAACTGGCCCCCAACTGCGCTGGGATGGGATGGATTGATTAACAGCTGTGGAGAGCTGAAAGTGGGGAAATATTGACGCTGTGAGATGTCACCGAGTGGAGGTGAATAAAAACCCAGAGGGTTTGTTGTTGTTGTTGTTGTTGTTGTTGTTGTTGTTGTTGTTACATGAAGGGATTAAAGTTCTGAATTCTCTTTTCATTTTCTTCAATTCAAAACGAAAAAAAACCTGCGCACACGTTAAATCCTGTTCCGCTTTTCGCAAGAGTAGGCCATCGTGTGCCGGTGGGAACAGATGACATTTACAAAACTGCATACACACTGGGAATTGATGTAAAAAAGCATATGAATGCTTATTCCATTATCCTTGATATAAAAGAAAAAAAAAAAAAAAGAAATAAAGGTTGCACATGTCAGGTCAACAGGAAGAAACAGACAGATACGCATATTTTATCTTTATTTATTTTTTATTTTATACCACTTTATGTCACAGCAGATTTCTCTGCATGAAATTTGGGCTGCTCTCCCAGGGGAGAGCGTGTCGCCACAAGTGCAGCACCTACCCATTATTTTTTTTTCCTGTCTGCAACTGTATTTGTATTTGTCTTTGTCACGGAGTGAAGGTGTGCATAAGACAGATCAACATGAAGAACAGACAGACACAAAGTACGAAAAAAGTGTGCTATGACAGAAAGCTCAAACAAACATGATAAACACACATAAGTCACAAAGCTGAAGGTGTACACATGTCAGAGAAGAAACAACTAATAATCAAACATAACATAACATACATCATATCATACATATACATCATACATACATACATACATACATACATACATACATACATACATATTGAAGAATACAAAACTATCAACACAATGACCAGCAATCAAAAACAAACAAATAAATCCCCCCAAAAGATATCAAAAGCGCTTATAATATCTACTCAACACAACAGCAGATGATAAATTATGCTGGAACTCTACAATGCTATGCCTCCTATCACCACTGCTTCTCCTTTTCGGCAGTGAGACTATTGGAGAGTCAATGGCTTGGAAGATATGATCACCTGCTCAAGCATATATATGTACACAAAAAGTCAAGGCAGCATCAGAGACAAAAACAGATCACAAAACAAGCAGGAAAATCAGACACACACACACACACACACCACACACACACACACACACACACACACACACACACACACACAAGCACACACACACAGAGGCACACACACACACACACACACACACAAGACACCACATTAACAGCAGGAAACACACACACACGCACCACCACACACATACACACACACACACAACACACACACACCACATAAAACAAGCAGGAAAATCACACACACCACACCACACAAACACACACACACACACAACAGCAAACACACACACATCACACACACACAGACACACCGATCCAAAAAAACAAGTCACCCACCAGGTTTTATGCTCTCCAGAGGCACAAACACATCTGTCAGGGGCAGCACATCTTGCTGAGAACTGGGAGTGCTAGGTGAAGCAACGCCGACCGAGGCAGGACAAGAACGGACATCACAGCTGCAGAGGGGAGAAAAACTATGTACGCCGTTGACAGCAGAGGCCACAGGATCCTGCTGGGTTCCACTGGGGGCTGGGGCTGGCTGCAGAGGCAGGTCTGTGAAGGAGGATGAGGGGTGAGGGGGCACCGGCTGTGGCTGTTGTGAGGGAGGGGCTGTCCTGGCTGCGGCTAGCTGGTTCATCGTCAGCTTTGGGGGAGGGCTGTGACACACAAATTGGTTCTTTTTCTGAAGTGTTTGACATTGCACACTATCTATATCATAGCAGACAAATTGTGTTTTTTTTCTCTAAAGTGTTTGGCATTACACACTAACTATATCATAGCAGACAAATGTTTCTTTCTCTATGGTATGTTTGGTATTACACACTACCTATATCACGAGAGAGCTGTACCAGAGAAAGTGGTTCTTTCTCTAAGGTATGTTCGGCGCTATATACTATCTATATCATGGGAGGGCTGTCAGATCTCTCAAATGATTGTTTTTCTGGTTATCTTTTTCTCTAAGGTATGAAATTGTTTCTTTTTCTAAGGTATAAAATTCTTTCTTTCTCTAAGGGTTAAGGAAAATTTTTTTTCTCATTAAGTTTTTTCTTAAGGTATAAAATTCTTTCTTTCTCTAAGGTATGAAATTTTTCTTTCTCTAAGGTATAAAATTCTTTTTCTCTAAGGTATGAAATTCTTTCTTTCTCTAAGTTGAATTCTTTTTCTCTAGAGAAATTCTTTCTTTCTCTAAACTATGTTTGACATTACACACTACCTATATTGCAGGTAGGCTGTGCCACAGAATTGTTTCTTTTTTCTCTGAAGTGTTTGGCGTTACACACTACTATATCATAACAAAGTGTTTCTTTCTCCAAGGTATGTTCAGCATTACACACTATCTATATCATAACAAAGTGTTTCTTTCTACAAGGTATGTTCAGCATTACACACTATCTATATCATAGCAGACAAATTGTTTTTTTCTGTAAAGTATGTTTGGCATTACACACTATGTATATCGATGGAGGGCTGTGCCACAGAAATTGTTTCTTTCTCCAAGGTATGTGGGCTGTACCAGAGAAATTGTTTCTTTCTCTAAGTTATGAAATTGTTTCTTTCTCTAAAGTATGATTGGCATTACACACTATCTACATCATAGCTGACAAATTTCTTTCTCTAACATATGTTTGGCATTACATACTATCTACATCATAGCTGAAAAACTGATTCTTTCTCTAAATTAAAGTATGTTTGGCATTACACACTGAATCATTGCAGACAATTTTCAGTTGTATTGTTTTCAACATCAAACACACAAAAAAAGTCTGTTCTGTCACAGCAATATCTACCTGACATACAGAAGCAAGAAACAGACTGTTCTGTCACCATTGTTTTCAACATCAAACACACACAAAAAAAGTCTGTTCTGTCACAGCAATATCTACCTGACATACAGAAGCAAGAAACAGACTGTTCTGTCACCATTGTTTTCAACATCAAACACACAAAAAAGTCTGTTCTGTCACAGCAATATCTACCTGACATACAGAAGCAAGAAACAAGACTGTTCTTTCACAACAATGTACATCTGCCTGACATACATACAGACAGACAGAAGCAAGAAACAGACTGTTCTCTCACAGCATAAAACATCTGCCTGACATACACACATACAGACAGATAGACAAACATCTTGCGTACACGTTAAATCCTGTTCCGCTTTTCTAAGAGTAGGCCATCGTGTGCTGGTGGGAACAGATGACAATATTTACAAAACTGCATACACACGGGGACTGGATGAAAAAAAGCACATGAGTGCTTATCCCATTATCCTCAATATAAAAGAATTTAAAAAAAAAAAAAAATATATATTATATATATATTAACAGACAGAAGCCAGAAACAGTATGTTCTCTCACAGCAATAAACATCTGCCTGACATACCACACACATACAGACAGACAGACAGACAGAAGGAAGCAGGATCAGGTACACACACATACACACACACTGAAGAAAGCAGGATCAGGTACACAACACACACACACAACATGAAGATTACCCTGCAGGGGGCCGAACAAAGTCCTTGGATCGGTTTCTCTCCAGCAGAGACTGGCCCAGGGCATCGATGTCTGCCATGGCTGGGGAGGCGGCGGCTGCTGCTGCTGCTGAAGATGATGATGATGATGATGCTGTTGTTGCTGATGATGAGGTGGGTGCTGTAAACAAACAAGCAAACTCATGTACACGCAGCAAGCACACACGCAAACTTGTGTAAACTTAATCTTTTACTCTCAATAAAGATCATTTTGATTTGACTTCACACACACACATTTGCGCGCATGCACACACACACCACCACACTACGCACACACCACACACACACACACACACACACACACACACACATACGCACAACACACACACACACACAGACACACACACTAACACACACACCCTCTCACACACACACACACACACATACACTTGTGAAAAAATCTTTTACCCTCAATAAAGATCATTTTGACTTGACATCACACAAACACACACACACACACACACACACACACACACACACACACACACACACACACACACACACACACAACTCACTCACCTGAGAAGACGGAGGGCTCCATGAGGGAGGCACTGATCAGCTGGGCAGCGGCGTGGTACTGGGGGTGGGTGGGGAGGGAGGTGGTGGGGGGGGAGGCCAACGCTGCTGGTGGTCGGCCCCAACACGGAGGTGGGAGTGGGAGCCCCCACGTTGGGGACCATCTGGGTGATAGGGAACCCAGCCGCTCCTGGAGCTCCCATGGCCGCTTGTACCAGACTGATGCGTCCTGGCTGGGTGTGTGCTGCTGCTGCTGTTGTTGTTGTAGTTGTTGTTGCTGCTGTAGCTGTTGTTGTAGTTGTTGCTGGTGTAGCTGTTGGTGTTGTAGTTGCTGCTGCTGCTGCTGACAAGAATGAGTACAAGATACTGGTGAGTTAAGTAAAAGATTTTCATTTCATACACCCTACACAGATTTTCCTGATTTTATACAGACCCAGATAACACAAAGCGACTGTTTATTTGTGTGATGTATACTCAACAAGGTTTTGATTCTGTGTGGAAATTTCAGACACTCTCTTGAGGGCTAGGGCTGTACCCTGGCCACAGGATGCCGTTTTGTTTTCTCCCCTGCCCAGACCCTGACTGACTTGAATGAACCCTTATCACTGTTGACATAACAGTCTCTCTGTCTGCTCCTCCTTACCATGACTGTAAAGTAAAAAACCAAACAACCCTCCAAAAAACAACAGCAAAAAAAACAAAAACTTCAGATGAACAATTTTACTCAGAATGAGAGAAATAGTCCCATTTGAAAAAAAATGTTGTTTTTTTGTCCCAACATGAAATAGCTAAGAATATTTTTTGTTTTGTTTTCAAAGGGGTTTCATTTAAAAAAAAAAAAAATTCTATTTTATACCACTTTTATGTCACAGCAGATTTCTCTGCGTGAAATTCGGGCTGCTCTCCACGGGGAGAGCGTGTCGCCACAAGTGCAGCGCCTACCCATTCTTTTTTTTCTCAGGGATGGTGTCTAAACACGACACCTGTGTGCATGCTGGGGTTTTTTTTTTTTTTTTTCCCTATTTTGGGGGGGGGGGGGGGGGGGGATGGAGGGGGATAGATGCTAAGACTCTCTTAGATGGCCTGAAGAGTTAGTGAAAATGGTTTGTGGATGCAGGTACTGGAGCTAGCAGTCAGGGTCTTACCTGTGGAGACACAAACAGCTGGCTCAGGTCATTGTAAGGGCCAGCAGCAGGGGAGAATCCACCAGACCTGCAACCACACACACACCTCTAGCATTACACCTGGAGAAAAAAACAAAGGTAACTTTAGATATATATATTATACAACATTGGGAGAAAACATTTACCACTTTATAAAGCACTAAATGAAAGAATAGGACTTTTTTTTGGTTTCCATTTTCAAATTTGTAGCCTTTTTTTGTGCTTTTTTTAATATATTTTTTTTTTATTCAATTGTATTTTTTTATATTCGATATCACTAACTAAAGTATGGCTACTGGAAGTAACAAAACACTACTACCACCACTACTGACATCAACTATCACCACTACCACTGCTGTTTTGTGTAAAAGAAATTCTTGTATTACTGTGATAATTTTAACTCTGTTTCTTGTAATATTTGTACATGTTTCAACCAACATTTCACCCTGCTAACTAACACAGGAAAACAACAGACAGAACTGTGCCTGTCACTACACACATTTCAATGTGGATCAGTGGTCTAGAGGTAACGCACCTGTCTAGAAAGCAAAAAGTCGCGTTGGAAGTGTGCGGTGGTTCGATCCCCAATTGGACCAAAAACTTTTCCCCCATCCCTTACACCATGAGTGGAGGTCTGGGTGGTAGTCTTTTGGATGAGACAATAAACCGAAGTCTTGTGTGTTACACATGGTTATTTAGCGAATGCAAAAGAACCCGTGGCAACAAGAGAGTTGTCCCTGGCAAAATTCTGTAAGAAAAAAGCCACTCTGATAGGGAAATGGATACAGCTGCAGACAGGAAATGAAAAAAAAAGGGGTGGTGCTGCTCTTATGGCAACATACTCTCCCCAGGGAGAGCAGCCCTGAATTTCACACAGAAAAATCTGCCATGACTTAAAAGGGCATTACCAAAAAATTTCATAAAAAAAAAGAAAAAAAAAAGGTGGGGCTGCTCTTGTAGCGACATGCTCTCCCCAGGGAGAGCAGCTCGAATTTCACACAGAAAAATGTGCCATGACTTTAAATGGCATACAAAAATTTAGAATAAAAAAAACAAAACAAAACTATAAACAGGAAAACCAACAGACAAAAGTGTGGCCGTCACGGCACACAGCATCAGTTTCCCCCCCCTTTCAGCTCCTTCTCAGCTGCTAATTAATCCATCCCTTTCCCAGCCCAGATAGGGCCAAACTTGTGCTAATAAATTATAGCAGGAACTGACCACACTTGGACTAGGTAAAAAGGAAAGGCACGCTAAATTTAGCACTCTTGACTGAATGATGTTGATTTGTGCACTGTGCTTGCTCTCCCCAGGGAGAGCAGCCGAATTTCACACAGAAAAATCTGCCATGACTTTAAATGGCATACAAAAATTTAAAAAAAACCACCCCAACTACACGCCTTATATAAAACAGGAAAACCGACAGAAAAAAGTGTGGCGTCACAGCAGCATACCCAGACTGTGGAACTCGACTGCAGCATGGCAGTGGCCCCAGAGGCCTGCTCTGATGAGGACTGCGATGCCTGCCCATGCTGCAGGGATTCCTGTTGAAGGTCCAGGAGAGAGGAGTCTGTTGGGGAAAAAACAAGCATACATGATAGGAATGGTAAAGTCTTTTGTGTACATGCATGAACTATTTCTGATGCTTGATGTAGAGTAGTAGTAGTAGTAGTAGTAGTAGTAGTAGTAGTAGTAGTAGTAGTAGTAGTAGTAGTAGTAGTATAGTAGTAGTAGTAGTAGTAGTAGTAGTAGTAGTGTGTGTGTGTGTGTGTGTGTGTGTGTGTGTGTGTGTGTGCGCGCGCGTGCGTGTGTGCGTGTGTGCATGTGTGAGCATAGCACAGACATGTGGAACGTATGCACATTTGTGGTAAAACAATTCAGACTGATGTTTCACTAGACCCTTCAGTAACACATTTTACACAATCCTCATCAGAATCAAGTTGCTTCCCACCCCCCCTTCCTTTCCCCCCTTCCCCTTGTAATCAGATCAGAGAACAGTGTCAAAGTAACAAGCAGTTGTATCCTTTTTTTGGGAACAGAGTGCAGATATTTTATCTGCTGCATCTCTTACAACTTCTCAGCGACGACAGCAAGGTCATCACACAGTGGGAATGGTGGCCTCTAAAAAGAGGCTGCATAAATACTACGTTTTACCGCCATGGGCAAAGTGTATGCAACAGAGAGGTTTTTGACCCCCCCCCCCCCCCCCCCCAATGATACAGAACTTACACAATTTGCAGGTGTGTTCTAAATATAGACACACACGATGCTGTGATTAGTAGTTCTGATCGCATGGGAAGTAATTTAATTACTGCCCCCGTCACATTTTATAAAATGTATATTTTTTTTCAATAAGGAGTGTTGCTGTATCGTATATCTGCACCATCCAAAACTGGTGCAATGATGTGCAGAACATCTTGCACACACCTTAAAACCTGTTCTGCTTTTCGTAAGAGTAGGCCATTGTGTGCCGGTGGGAACAGATGACACAATTCACAAAAAACTGCATTCACACAGGGACTGGGTGTAAAAAAAAGCACACGAGTGCTTATCCCATTATCCTCGATATAAAAGAAAATAATAAATAAAAATAAAAATAAATAGATGTAAAAAAGCACACGAGTGCATATTCCATTATCCTCGATATAAAAGAATAATAATAAAATAAAATAAATAGATGTAAAAAAGCACAGAGTGCTTATTCCATTATCCTCATAAAAAAAGAATAAAATAAATAAACAATAAATGAAATAAATAAAAAGAATGTGGGCAGCTGTACCTTTAGGCCCCCCCTCTGCTTCTCCATTCTGTGCCTGGTTTTCCATTTGCTTCATGTACAGCAACATTGCTTCGTCACCATGTCGTTCACAGACAGGATCTCGTCTGAAAATCAGCATCAATCAGTAACAGTTAGCATATCGAGGACTTCTGAAGGATCAATCAATCAATAATGGTTATCATATTGAGAAGGATCTCATCTGAAAACCAGCAACAATCAGTAACAGTTAGCATATCAAAGACTTATGAAGGATCTCATATAAATAAAAAAACAGCATCAATCAATCAATAATGGTTATCATATTGTGATGGATCTTGTGTCTGAAAACCAGCATCAATCAGTATCAGTTAGCATATCAAGGACTTATGAAGGATCTCATATAAAAAAAACAACAACAACCACATCAATCAATCAATAATGGTTATCATATTGAGAAACTATGAAGGATCTCGTCTGAAAACCAGCATCAATCAGTAACAGTTAGCATATCAAGGACCTATGAATTTTTTGTTGTTGTTTGTTTGGGTTTTCTCTTTTTTTCCTGCCTCGTCTTCTGTGAGCCCCTGTACTGTTGTTCCCATGCCGCTCATTTCAATCTCCCAGCAGAATGGGGATGTCACAAAAGACGAGGGGGCAAAAAACCCCTAACAAACAAAAAAAAAAACCACTTATCATAAACAAACTATGATAAATCACAGCAATATGTCCAATAACAAAACAATGATGATGGATGATAAAGGAAAATTATGTACACAAACTGCAACTTCTCTGGTAAATTTTAAGTGTAATACCTACATGCAAAATCAAGAGTTGATTACAACTGATAGTAACCACAGAGCAAGTAGAGTGAATTTGTGTTATGAGTGTGTGTGTGATGTGTGTGTGTGTGTGTGTGTAGTGTGTGTGTATGTGTATGTGTGTGGTGTGTGTTGTGTGTGTGTGTGTGTTGGTGTGGTTGTTGTGTGAGTGTGTGTGTTTGTGTTGTGTGTATGTGTGTGCGTGCACTCACACATCTGTGAAAATAAACAAAGGAACTGATTGAAAGGAAAATAATCTGTAAATAATCAAAATTTCTAGATAAATAACACAAACATAATAATACACAAAAAAAGAACACTTAGAGCAAAGCAGGAAAACCAAATGGCCATACTCATTGCTTCTGTCTCCTGTTCCTCTGTTTCACCAGACAGCTTGAACAGCTTTGGCCGCTCCTTTTCTAAATTTGAATACAGCTCCTGGTTAAAAAATACAACAAACAAAAAAACAACTGAAACATGTCATTCAAATAATGATTGTAATATTACTAACACACACATATATACACTCATACACACACATATTTAAAACACACAGGCACGGAGGCAGGCAGGCAGCAGGCAGGAAAGGCGCACACACACACACACCACACCCCACACACACACACACACACACACACACACACACACACACACAATGTACACACACATGTACACACACACACACACATACACACACAACACACACATACACACACACACACACACACACACACACACACATTAAAACAAACCTCACCCATCCCACACAGCCAACACATCAATCAATCAAAACAAATTTACCAACATTGACTACAGCGATCCCTTTTCCATGAAGCCTAGAAAATTTATATTCTGTATTATTTTGGTAGTTCAGTTTACATATTACTATGACTGTATACAAACTTTTGGGGCTCAGAAATTTCAACAGAGGTAAAAATTAAATAAAAATAAATATAAAAATAAAATAAAAAAAAAATAAAAATATATATATATATATATATATATATATATATATATATATATATATATATATATATATATATATACACATTTCTTTTTTTTAGCAAATCTGATGAGAAGCAGAATGCTTGCATATCTGTCTTCCATCATCTCAATATGCGAGTCACCCATCACTTTATGCACACAGCAATCTTTATTGGCTTTTATTTCAATGACAAACAGGAAAGGACAAGTTCTGCTGGCATCATAAAAAAGGGAGGAAACTCTATCCACATCACAATCTGTGAACATCCCTCTGCCTGTGTCTTGTCTCTGTCTCTTTGTCTCTCCCTGTCTGAGCATCTCTTTTCACCTATCAGGTTTTCTTTGACGGTATCTTTCTTTCTCTGTCTCTGTCATGCTCTCTATCTGCCTTTATCTGTCTGCAACTGCCAAGACTGTCCTACAGGGAACAGTTCAAGGAGGGAGACAAAGAGGCAGATAGAGAAAACAATGGGGAGACAACATCAGAGAATGGACTGGCCTTCAGTTGTGAACAACTAGCAACGGACAGCTGAAAACCATGAAGAGTGGAGGAAGCTGGTTGCAAAATCTTCTGTGGCGCCCCAGTGGCCTACTAGACTATGGATAGGTGGAACAAGGTGAGGATCTGTCCATCTCACTTTCTTTTTTTGATATATTTTTTTTTAGCAAGTTGTATGTGCTTATGTATTTCTTTTTTTTGATAGCTGGATGAAAAAAAGTCATTGTGCTTAATCTATTACCCTCAGTGAATAAAACGAGCTGTAAAAGGACACGCCATTATTTTTCCCCCCAGACACATCTGGTGGTGTAAAGCGAACGAGAGAAGTGAATAAAATTTCATTATGTTATGGTTATCAAGCGCTTTGATTTGTTTTTACAAGATATAGCGCTTAAGCGCAAAGACTGGACCGCCCAACCCCTGCAACACCTCCTACTAGCCACACAGGATCGTGAAGCATGGAAAAAGATCTCTGTTGCGTCTTCTCTCATGTCCCCCCTACGTCCTTTGGGACATGGGACTTTAGTGAGTGATGAGTGAGCGCTATACAAATTCCATGTATTATTATCTCACTGCTGCGTCTCTGTGCCCCTGTCTCACCTTCATGGTCTCAGTCTCGGGGCCGTTAGCAGTGCCATTCTGCAGCATGTCCATCAGCAGCTGACTGTGGTTCCTCATGCTGGCCAACTCCAGGATGCGCTGGGAACGCTTCTCCGACTTCTCCGCATCCTGCACATCAACACAACACCAACATCAATGGGAATCGAGTTCGATTCCTGTTCGAGGGGATTTTTCACCAGGAGTTAACATCAGTGCTGACTCCACTCTCCCCAAAAGCCTTTCGGATGAGACTGTAAACCGAGGCCCGGTGTGTGAACGCAAGCAGAACATCTTGTGCACACGTTAAATCCTGTTCCCCTTTTCTTATGAGAAGGCCATCATGTGCTGGATGGAACAGATGACAAGATTGACAAAACTGCATACACACGGGGACTGGATGTAAAAAAGCACATCAGTGCTTATTCCATTATCCTAGACATAAAAGATTAAATAAATAAATAAATAAATAAAATAAACACAACAACCGCTCACACCTGCCTCAGCAAAGGAGTAACTTCTTGTTGTTTTAAAAGAGATCTTTCTTCAGAAAACAGGAATGATACACATATTCTTTTTATTCTTTTATATTGAGGATCATGGAATAAGCACTCATGTGCCACAAGTATTCTACAAGTACTCATAACAGACAGACAACACTAACAGTGAAATGGTAAACTCCCCAAAATCAAGAGGTGGCTACTTTAATGGTGGGAAGAAAACGGTCGCATATGCAAAACCTCACACAGCGCAGAAATCCAACATCACTCATTCCAGAGTGAAAAATTTAGCACACTCCTTCTTTTACCTAGTCCAAATGTGGTCAGTTCCTGCTATAAATAGCACCAGCTGGCCCCACCTGGGCTGAGATGGGATGCAATAATAAGCAGCTGACAGGAGCTGAAAGTGGGAAAAACTGACAGCTGTGCAGCTCACCATTGGTAAACTTTGGGAGCTCTAGCGAGGAACTGGGGGGAGGAGGGGGCTGGGAGGAAAACATAACAAAATTTCAAAATCTACCTGTTTCACCAACTCTTTGATCAGTTTGTTGGCAGCGTTCAGATCATTGGCCTTCTTGCTCTTCAGCAGACGTGCTAGTTCCTGTTAACACACACACGCACAAACGCAATCATGCACACACATGCACACACACACACAATCATGCACACACACACACACACACCCCACACACACACACACACACACACAACACACACACACAAAACACACACACAAACACACACACACACACACACACACACACACACACACACACACACACACACACACACAATGATGTTTAATGCGTTCAGTCTGATCTATTACCTCCAGCACTATTCAAGTTAGTCGATAAGACCATGAACGGAGCAAAAAGTTGGTAAGAATGATGACAGGATACAGGAGATTTTTTTTCCTTTGATATATATTTCTGTTCACTACACAATTGCTGGCAATGTTTAACATCTAAAGATTGAAAGATGACTGCTGTTTTCAACTTTCCACCCAAAATAAAAAGTTTTGGCTAAACCATGCAAATCACAGACTTGGAACTTTGTGACAAGATATTTCTATTGCAGTTTCTGTGCCCTGGAAATGTCTGCTTGGTGGAATGATGAGATGTGTGGTGTAAGGGTAACCAGGGGTTAGTAGGTTCATGATTCATTCATATGTGTACCAGTGCCAACTTCTGTTGCTACCATCAGACTTTCAGTCCAAACGCCAGCTTACAAATCTGAAAACATTTCTTTTTTATAATCCAGGTGCTGTGGTTTATATGGCACAATCATAATAACCTGGAAAATATGGTTCTAAACCTTGATTCATATAAAAAAAAAAAAAAAAATTCCCATACTTATTTTGTTTGTTTTCCTACCCTAAATCACAAAGGCACCAAACACTTCAGGAAGAAATGACATTTTTGGGTAAAGATGACCATTACACTCTGCTGAACATCATATTCTCATTGCTTTACCCATATGTCTATTTCAGTTCTGCTGTAGTGTTGTTTATTACTTCTTGACCTAAAATGCAGAACATTGAATAAAAACTCTGTTGTACATCACTTTATATCGGTGGGCTCACCTTTGCTTTTTCCTCATCCTCAAAATCAGCTCTCCGAGGTTTAGGTGCTGGAAAAAGTTCAAAAGTCTGAAACACACAACCCAAAATACACATCACTCACGACAGAAAAACTTGGACAATAACCTGAAGAATAGGATTATCATATGAGTCACTCTACTCTATTTACATACTTGTAACAGATATTCATTCATATCAGGTTATCATGGGTTAAACCATAGCAGAGATGGTAAACTACACTGAAAGATCATCACTAGCCTGCTCCAATCTAATAATTTAACAACTCACTATCGAATAGTTTTGCATATCTATCAACCATCACCAAAAATTCTCTCACTCATGAACAATAAAAATACTATGTAGAATACACACAATCAACAACACAAAACAAAAACAAAACACATTCACACACACACGACGCACCACGCACGCACCAGCACACACACACACATACATCACACACACACACACACACACACACACACACACAACACACACACACACACACACACACAAATAAACCAACTACAAAAACCATACAGGGGGGACGGGATAGCCTAGTGGTCAGAACATTGCGCTCGCAATTTGACAACCGGGTTTCGATTACCATTCGAGAAGATTTTTCTCCTGGAGTTAACAGTGCTGACTCCACTCTCCCCCAAAGTCCTTTGGATGAGACTATAAACCGAGGTCCCGTGTGTGAATGCACGCAGAACATCTTGCGCACAGCGTTAAATCCTTTCCGCTTTTCGTAAGAGTAGGCCATCATGTGCCGGTGGGAACAGATGACATTTACAAAACTGCATACACACGGGACTGGATGTAAAACGAGCACAAGAGTGCTTCATATATAAAAGAATAAAATAAAATAGCTAAAATTAAAAATAAAAAGAAAGAAAATCTTCATACCATATTTGTAAGTACAGATAAATAAGCCAACAAAATCAGCAGTAACGATAAAATAGATCGTGGAAGAGTACTAAAAAAACAACGTTAGCACCAAAAATCAGCAGATGACATTATTAAAGATCTTTTTCCATTCATAAATAACAAAATGTACACCATAAAAAAAGGACAGAACTCAAACCAGACCTTATCCATGTAGGTGGGGTCCTCCTTTATGATGTGCTGGTCTTTCAACATCTTGTAGGCCTCGGCTATCTTGGTCTCGTGGGGCAAACCTTTGCTCCAACTGTACACCAGCTCCACACATCGCTTCTTCACACGTCTGTCGTCTTGCTCCCCAAAAACTGTGGGAAAAATTTTTACATAGATTTATGCTATGGTATTCTTTACTAAATTTACTTTTTGTGCAATGTCAAGTGAATAGTAAATTATATTAGTAGAAAATCTGTTAGATCAG
Source organism: Stramonita haemastoma (assembly GCA_030674155.1). Classification (NCBI taxonomy): domain Eukaryota; kingdom Metazoa; phylum Mollusca; class Gastropoda; order Neogastropoda; family Muricidae; genus Stramonita; species Stramonita haemastoma. The sequence continues at coordinate 28,951,001 of CM060318.1, forward strand.
TAAAAAACAAAAAAAAAACAAAATAAAAACACACACACAAACACGAGCACCACACACACACGCACCATGCACACAACCACACACACACACACATTTAACCTCTTATTTTTTTCCCACTTTCAAAATACCAGAAGTTCACACAAATCAAATAATCTGTAAGCTTACTTCTTGAACCTTTTCATTCAATTGGTTTTGTTTTACAACTGCTTTGATGATTCATAATAAACATCCTTTCTAAAATCTAAAAAAAATATTGCTACTGCTCTGTGTTGTGTGTGTGTGTGTGTGTGTGTGTGTGTGTGTGTGTGTGTGTGATGTGTGTGTGATGTGTGTGTGGCTGGTGTGTGCGTGTGTGTGTGTGTGGGTGTGTGTGTGTGACATGTGTGTGTGTGTGTGTGTGGTGTGCGTGTGTGTGTGTGAGTGTGTGTGTGTGTGTGCATGTGTGAAGGAGATTATCCCAAATCCATAAAGCAGCTTTGTTACCCTGGGTGAGAGGACTTTGATGATTTCATTCAGAAACCTGAACTTCCCAATCTCCTTGTGGAAGGGCACACCACAGTGCTTTACACAGGACTCTACCGTCTGCAACAGAAGAAATGACTGGTAAAAATTAGGAAGTTAATTTAAAAAAAATTAAAAAAAAAAGAATCAGGAAAAAATGATAATAAAAACCAAAAAAAGAAAAACAAAACCAATAACAAGAGGAAACACACACAGACAACACCATCACATGCACACACACACAACCACACACCACACACACACAAACCACACACCCCCAATTGCAACACACACACACACACACACACACACACACACACACACACACACACACACCACACACACACACACACACCAACACACCACACACACACACACACTTATGCAAGCAACATACACACTTTCTTTTTTTCTTTTTTTATTTTTTTTTTTTAGTATTTTGTTACCTAATGAATTACATTATCTGTCCTACTTTACATTTTGTACAGAAAAAGTTTCAGCTACTCAGTACCTACCAGATAAAAACCCAACCCTGAAAAATGAGACTATATCTAATAACTACTGGCGACAATGGCCACATTACTAGTTTACGAGTTTGCAAGATATAGTGCTATATAAATTCCATGTATTACTATTATTTATTATTATGAAAGACCTTTTTAAAAAAAACATTTTTTCTCTACCTTAACAACTGATTTCTTACACTACACTACAGTGAACATATGTATCAAACATGTTCAGCTGCTGCAAAAAAAAAGAAAAAAACGACCAAAAAACACCCAACCAAAATTAACTAAGGCAAAGAATCTCTGTGGGGACATGGATCTGTTCAGCCAACACAAAGTCTTACCCAAAAGACCCTTTTTTTTAAAAAAATTTCCTCTTTTGCTTCAAAAAAGAGAAAAAACACCCCAACAAACTTACACTCAAGGCACACAGAGCCTCTCTCTCTGTGGGGGACTGGATCTTATGAGCCAGAAGTCACAAATTTACAAAAGACCTTTTTATTTTTTTAGTTAATCTTTATCAACTGATGAGATGAAAACCCCCTAAACTTACACTCAAGGCACAGAGAGCCTCTCTCTCTGTGGGGGACTGGATCTTGTGAGCCAGAAGGCGCACAGCCACCTGGGCCCCTCCAGCTCCTTGTTCACCTGGTCGCAGAAGGCCGCTATGGCGTCCCAGTCATCATCATGCAGCGCTGGGCTGGTAGCTTTGTCTGCAATGCATAGTTTAAACACAAACCAATCCCCCGTTGAATCAATGAATCCTCGAAGTTGGCATGCAGCTACCTTCACCAGGTGGGCAAAACTGGTCACAAAACAGTTTAACCCTGGTGGTCAGGATTTGCTGGGATTCGAATAATACCCCCACTAAGGGATTTGTTCAGGAAAAAGTAGTGGAGGAAAAACGAGTGCAGGTACCAACTTCTAATCATTTTGAAAATGATTTATCAAAGATTTAAATTAGAAAAAAAAAAATTCTAGGGAATAATGTCTTTCAGTGGCAAATTGTAGGCATATTCCCACGAAGGGATTTGCCGGATTTACACACAGTAGATCCATCACCCTGTGACCATCACTAATTGCTACACATGTTAAACCTCTATCAGGCAAGAAGGAGAAAACCCTGTAGAGTGTCTGGAAGTAATTATAGCTGCTGGTAGTGGTATACATACATGCACAAGTTTAGACGGAAGAAAACTCTGAAAAGGCCAGCGAGCATGTGTGCCTGACCTGATTTCGTAATGGAATATGATAGGGCAGTTTGTGTTCAGAGAGTCCAAATGCAAGAGGGTTAATGTGAAACAAAAACTGAGAGATGAAAACTGAAGAAATGATGGTGGATGATGGCAGAGATAAAAGAAGGACATGAGTAACATTATGTAGGACTACAGCCCCTGCTAGCTGACAAATGTGTGTGTGTGTGTGTGGTGTGTGTGTGTGTGTGTTGTGTGTGTGTGTGTTGTGTGTGTGAACTGTCAGAGTCAAGAGTGTGTGACTGTCAGTTAGACTCAGACTCAGAGTGTGTGTGTGAACAGGGATTTTTGTGCTGAATATGACTTTTGTTGTGGTTATGCAATGTTAAGCTTTTATGTTTTAAATAAATATAAATATACTCTCTCTCTCACATGTGCACAGGCATGCATGCACGCGCGCGCACGCAACACAACCACCACACACACACATGCCACACACACACACATGCACACTAACAAAGAGCTCTCTCTCTCATTTATATCTCAAGGAAATCGATTTTTTAAATTGATTTTTGTTCAGTTAATTATATTTGCTCATCCGTGAACGCCTTTGCTTCTTTAAGAGTTGATTTGATGCTGATACAGTACTTACAGAGCTTTCTGTTTCGGTTACACGCATGGAGTCAACCGTGTCATATGATTATGAGAATAGCCAACTGAATGATGAATTCATACTGACACACATGCACTGGAAGGCATGCTAATTGCACAAGGTATTCAAACATACAAATACAGCATCTTACAATGTTTTTTAATTAAGTGAGCTGAGTAAATCTTGCTATGATGCAAAACAAGCTGATCGCATAAAAATGTAAACATTGTGATTGTCGATCGGTCGAATCGACACGGAACTACGCTGTTGTGAACTGTTCTCAGCTGATCACACCTCTCCCATACAAACAATCGCTCAGCGATGCCCTGAATATGACAATGCTTCACTACATTAAAGATCGTAGCAAACACCTAGCTACATGAATAGCACATACATACGACAAAATAAGAGAAAACGGCTTTAAAACTTACTCAGTAGAAGCTCGAGTTTGAACTTTTCTTCCGCCATGTTGAACATGTCATGGGGGTTATCTCGCGAAACTTCGGAAAGACGGAGGACTTCCTCTTACGACGTTGTCGTCTGCTGCGGTCCCGCCCCCTTTTGCCTTCTTCCTGCTTGCTTTCTTCGTCTTTGTTTCTTTCTATTCCTAGTTTTTCTTCTTCTTCTCTTTTTCTATCAGATTATGCAACAGTTGGGTATTTCCAACGTTGTAACGAAGCGATATAAACTGAACAGGCATGAAGATAAAAATGATCTTTGTTGACAAGGTGAAAATGATCTGTGGGTTTGATTCGGTAGTGGATTTAAACGACTGCATTATATAATCACTTTAGAGCCCATAAAGTTGAGAGAGGCTGAACGGGATGGGGTTAATTGTCAGTTTGTTCACCTTGTCTGCAGTTCATTATTAAATGAGGGCTTGCGTAGGTCTACTCTTGGACTTGTGCTGTTAGCCTATATGAAGGCAGCCAAGGCCTGACGAGTGCAGCAACAACACTGCATGACTCCGTCATTTGGTCGGAGTAGCTTATGCATCTCCATACCTTCTGGGTCTAACTGACAGCACTGACGGATCAGATTATTAAAGAATTTTTTTTTTAATGTGTGGGCTTGAAGGTAGGGGATTGGGAATGCAGAAAATGGGTTAAGTATAAGACCACATCAACAGGCAGAAGAATGACAGAAAAGGGGAATATTTTCAGCACTTCATGCATTGTACACTGACTTTTCAAGGTGGTGACAGTTTCTTTTCTGTCTTTTTGTACTTTGAGGTTGTTTTTTTTTTAAGAACTATTTTTGTTGTTGTTTGCTTTGTTTTTGTTTTGTTGTTGTTGTTGTTGTTGTTTAAATACCATTTCGCAATAACTTTTTAGATAAAGTTCTTTTCAAGGATAATGGAATAAGTACTCGTGTGCTTTATTTACATCCATTCCCCGTGTGTATGCAGTTTTGTCAATTTTGTCATCAGTTCCCACAAGCCACAATGGCCTACTCTTCTGAAAAGCGGAACGGGTTTTAATGAGTGCGCAAGATGTTATGCGTGAATTCGCGCACGGTACTTCGGTTTACAATCTCATCCGAAGGATATTTTTTCGGCATTGATGTTAACTCCTGAGGAAAAATCCTCTTGAGCGAAATTCGAACCTGAGGTCCCATACCATCCCTAAACACCCAAGTACAGCATCCTGGATAAACTTTTATCTTCTGCCTGGCCGTCTGCCCCAACTCTGAATGGGCGGTAATGATAATAATTATTATGATGTTTAGAGCGTCTCTGGTGAAGGTTTAATTCCGCACAATTCACGGCTTTTGTATGCGCCTTACAGTTGTAATAAAAGCCGTAATTCTTCACATCGCCGCATTTTTTGTCACCTGGATTTTGTTTTCTGAAGGTCATCTGTTAATTTCCATTTAGCCTAGCCTAGTACATAGCCGAGCCAACACAAAATCGGTTTCAACTGTCCCAGACTATTCAGTTGATCAAAATCGTGGATAGTCATGCATATGATAATTTATTCTTTACTTAGGCAAACAACTGTAAGGCGCATACAAAAGCCGTGAGAAAAATAGGAAAAAGCAGGCAGGCAAACAAACGTGGCCTACATACCTACAAACAAAACTCAGTCGGTACAAAACCGAAATTGGAAAACAAAACAAAACAAAACAAAATAAAGGGTGGTACGCGTGTACTTAAAAGCTTTACACTGCACCTCTCCACGGAGAGATGCCCGAATTTCACTTCACAGCTGTCGTGGTAGCAAGATTAGCATAACTGCACACAATAATATTATTGACAAGTCACAGAGTAGTATGACGATTCACTGGTGATCCATACATGTCAATACAAACAACAAAGCCGGCACGCACTCACTCACCGTCTATCTACGCCACCACTGCAATATAATCCATCAAATAATAACAAGAGATTTATTTCAGATGTTGACACAGCTGTCAAGGTCACCGTGTAAGTTTTGTGTATACAGAATACATTCATACAATTGTACGAATTCGCTCAGCAGAGGGGACATATTGAATAATTGAAATATACATCATTTGTTGCCTGTACATTAAACTTATAATAAATCACTTTATTTTTGCTTATTGTGTATCATAAACTACCGACTATTTTTCAGTCACAGTGTCACTCTATACGGAATATAATTTGTCCAAACACAAGCATAAACTCAGTCTTACTAAAGTGGGTTCAGTATGAGGTCATCTGCTTTACCCCAGTTCTTTTGACTTGAAAGATTGCGTAGATTTCTTGTTTCCTTTGAAAAAGCTTACACACACGAACTTAATATTTTTACCTAGAAGGTGATCAAACTTTTAAGTGAATAGAAAAAGAATGTGGTGGATGTTGGTGACGTCACACTTACCCCACTTGAATTGAATTGAACATAGCACCTCCACCTCTCAAAAAGATAAACAAGCAAACAAACAAAACCTCACCAACACACACACACACACACACACACACACACACACACACACACACACACACACACAACAACAACAACAACAAAATAAAACGAAGCAAAAAACCCCAAACCAAACCAAAACAAAGAAAACAAAACAAAAACAAAACAAAACAAAAAAGTATCAGCTTTATTGTGACCAAAACGTCAAAGGGAGAATGAGTAAAGGTGGGTGGGAACATGTGTGTGTGTGTGTGTGTGTGTGTGTGTGTGTTGTGTGTGTGTGTGTGGTTATATATAATAAATGGAATTTGTATAGCGCTATAATCTTGCAAAAACAAATCTTTTTATATTGGTATGTATGTAGACTTTGACATTACGATAAATTTTATGATTATGTTTTCACTATTTTTAATGCCTTTTCTTTTTGATTTTCTGTATGCCAGGTTTTGACTGCGACAGCAATGTTGTCAATGATAATAATAATTATGATGAAAATGACGACGACCGAATTCATCTTTCATAGCCCAGTGTTGAACAGAATTGAGCGAGACAATTAAGGGGATGTAATCCAAGATCTTTTCGCTGATACAGAGCAGTTTTTCCCCTTTGACCATGTTTTTTTCTCTCCTCTCTCTCTCCTCTCTCTCTCTCCTCTCTCTCTCTCTCTCCTCTCTCTCTCCTCTCTCTCTCTCTCTCTCTCTCTCTCTCTCTCTCTCTCTCTGTTTTGTTACAAAATGATGCATATGTGATTCTTTGCGGCGATTTGAATAGCAGAACCCTGAAAATCTAGGGTGCCAACCACCAGCTTACTGCAACCAAATTTGTTAAGTCGTAGAATCGAGACACACAGAGTCTTGTTTATCATCGCAGACAAGAAGGACGGTAGCAGGACGATTATTACATATACCCTGCCTAACAAGTAAACTGTGAGATTCTGGGTTCGATTCCAGCCTTGCCCTTTCTTCCCAGTTTCACGAGCAAATCGAACTGATTGTCAAAGACCATCGGATGACACTATAAACCGGGCCCCGTATGCGAATGCATGCAGAACATCTTGCGCTCATATTAAAACCCGTTTTGCCTTTCGAAAGTGTAGGCCATCGCGTGCCAGTAGTAATGGATGACAACATTTCAAAGACCATGTGACTGATTATTAGGGAAAGGACTGTTGTTTTTGGGAAAGGACTGATTTATTAGGGAGGGACTGATTTACCAGAGAAAGGATTGCTTAGCCAGGGAAAGGAGGAATATTACGCAAAGTTGGATTTTTCCCCCGGGATTGCCAGCCTTCTTAAACACTTTTCAGAAACCATGACTTTATGTGTGCGCATATACATGCTTGTAAGAACAATGCTCTGAGCAGCTTTGTATAAGAAAGGCAATGTATGTGTTGTGTCACGCTGGACGATGGTGTACTGCATGAAATCACTCTGACAAGGCATGATAAGACAAGACAAACAAGGCAGAATTTGACAACAGATTTATTGTGGTCATGAAGTTTAAACTCATTTTAATCCCATGCATTCAATCATGTACCTCTGTTACTGAGTTCTGGATAGATGAGATAAGTGCAATACAAATTGAATTGTTTCAAAGTTGTCCCCCTTGTTTATTATTTCCAAAGTAGAAACGCACACTGTATAATATTTATTTCCCCCAACAGCATTATTTACAACTCAGGAACTGTTATAATGTGATGCTGTTTCGTTATTATCTAAAAAAAAAAAAAACAGCAAACAAAGAGAAAGCAGAATGTTGTGTTTAAAAATTGTCATTTTAGAAAGAACAAATTACACTGATTTTGAGTCACTATTCAGTTTTTCCTCCTTTTCCTACACATTTTCCCAAATCTCAGCAAGGAACTGAACTTAAAACAACATCTTTCAGCCTCGTGCATACACAAACACATCATGCTTTCCATCTTTTTAAAGTGTAAATAAATAACAAGACGAGTAAAAAGAAAAAAGCCCAACTCCCCCTGTCAGGTCTTCCACGGGGTTACCCCCCCCCAACCTCAACGAAACAGAGTCTCCTTTATCTTTTAATCTTTTTAACTGTTTATAGCAATTAACCTACACTGTAAGACTACACGGCTAAACCGACTGAACAGTTGACAGACATAACAAATGTCTTTAAAAATAACAGCAAACAAAATTGAAAATTCTTCAAACGTCTTTTCAAAGTTCATACTGAAAAAAGAACTCCAAAGTCAAAGTTTACCTGAGGATGTTAAATATCACAGACTTACAGAAAACAGGAATGTTCTGTTCTTGAAATTTGGATGAGAAATTTGTAACCCTCATTCATGCTGTTTAACAAAAATAGCCATCCACAGAGGTTACATCTGTGTTTAAATTATGTACATAAACGTGCCTCATAAATAGAGGACAAGCATAGAAAACAGACGCAAGCAAGCAAGCAAACAAACAAACAAAACTCGCCTTTCCTTCAAGCTGAATGATTTACAGTACAACTTTTGCCATAAAAAGGTTTTTTTTTTAAAAACTTCTTACACATCCATGATTTTATACAGCCATACCTTTGGGATGAGATGATTAACCTGCTGAGTGCAGAACGTTTAAGAACCCAAGCTACAAGACAGTCACCATGGCAAAACACAACAGCCCTAGCCATCTTAATTGCAGTCCAGTGGTTAATGCACGGATATTGGGCAAAACCTGTAAATGAGAGTGACAGCATGTTTCTCAGCATACACATACTTTGAACACTCCCCTGAACAATACTGGCCTAGGAAACACCATGTTGTCCATCTGTTTCCCCACTTTTCTAATACTTGTTTTCTATCATGCAGACATGCCTTCTGAGTGATTATAAATGTAAAGCCAGAGAGGCGTTCCTTGTTTGTTTGCTTGTTCTCCTTAGTTTATTAATCAATGTTTATTCACCAGAAGGAGATTGAGACAATGATACCAATTATTATAGACCATGACAAACATAACCCTCTCCTCCCTCCCAGCTTAACCACAAACCCAGTTTCCCCAGCATCCTACCCTCTCCCCAAATATACCCACCCCCCTTCCTATCTCCCCCCCCCCCCTCCCTCCTACTAATCTTCCTCTTACCTATCCCTCCTTTCCCATCCCCCTCCTATCTCCCCCCTCCTATCCTACCCCCCCCCCTCCTGTCCTATCTGCCCTACCTATCCCCCCCTCCTGTCCTATCTGCCCTACCTCCCCCCTCCTATCCCCCCCCTCCTGTCTTATCTCCCCCTCCTACCTCCCCCCTCCTGTCTGCCCTATCTCCCCCCTCCTGTCCTACCTACCCCCTCCCTACCCCCTCCCTACCTATCTCCCCCACCTGTCCTATCTACCCCTCCTTACCTACCTACCTACCTCACCCTCCTGTCTTATCCCCCCCCTCCTGTCCTACCTATCCCCCTCCCTACCTCACCCTCCTGTCTTATCCCCCCCCTTCTGTCCTACCTATCCCCCTCCCTACCTATCTCCCCCCTCCCTCCCCCCTACCTACCTATCTCCCCCCTCCTGTCCTACCTATCCCCCTCCCTACCTCACCCTCCTGTCTTATCCCCCCCCTTCTGTCCTACCTATCCCCCTCCCTACCTATCTCCCCCCTCCCTCCCCCCTACCTACCTATCTCCCCCTACCTACCTATCTCCCCCTACCTACCTACCTCACCCTCCTATCTTATCTCCTACCTACCTATCTCCCCCTACCTACCTACCTACCTACCTCACCCTCCTGTCTTATTTCCCACCCTCCTGTCCTACCTATCCCCCTCCCTCCCTCCCTCCACCTGTCCTATCTCCCCCCACCTGTCCTATCTCCCCCTACCTCCCTACCTCTCCTGTCCTACCTATCCCCCTCTTGTCCTACCTATCCCCCTCCTGTCCTACCTATCCCCCTCCTGTCCTACCTATCCCCCTCTTGTCCTACCTATCCCCCTCTTGTCCTAC
>CM060318.1:28965668-28990668 GCA_030674155.1 Stramonita haemastoma
TGTAAGGGTGATACTGGTCCACGGCAAAGTTGTACGACACCGCTGCACACACCCACACACACACAACATCAGATCCCAGGTTGTGTGCCATTGCAAGCTTTACGCAATATTTATGATGATGACGCAGAAGTATCGTATGTTGTATAAATTGCAACATCTATACCATAGAATGACAAAGAAATGATTTTCTTGTGCTGAACATATTGGAAAGTCTACACAATAGGACAACACAGAAATAATCATCTTATGGTGGACATATTGCGAGGTTATGACGACGCAGAAAATTAATATCGTATGTTGTACATATTGCAAGATCTACACCATAGGATGACACAGAAATGATTTTCTTATGCTGGACATATTGCGAGGTTTACACAATAGGATGACACAGAAATATCGTACATTGTATACATTGCAAGATCTACACCTTACGATGACTCAGAGATAATTATCTTATGTTGGACATATTGCAAGGTTTACACACCAGGATGGGACAGAAATAATTATCTAATGCTGGAAATATTGCAAAGTTTACACAATGGGATGTTACAAAACTGATTTTCTTATGCTGGACGTATTGCAAGGTTTACACAATAGGATAACACAAATAATTATTTTACGCTGGACATAATTGTCAGGTTTACAGAATAGGATGACATAAATAATCATTTTAATATGCTGGACATATTGCAAAGTTTACACAATAGGATAACATAAAAATAATATCTTATGCTGGACATATTGCAAGGTTTACACAACAGGATGACACAGAAATTCCTATGTTCTACATATTCCAAGGCTCACGTAATATTATTAAGATGACAAGAAATACCTGGTGTTGTACAACTTGCAGTTTGACACAATAGAATGATACATAGGTATCTTGTATTGTGCATAGCCCAAGTTTATATAATAGGATGACATAATGATGAACATGTCCCAAAACAAAGAAAGACGAAATAAATTTCTTGTGTTGTAATATTCTAAGTTTTACACAATACGCTGACACAAGCACACCTGAAGTGGTATATAGTGCACGTTTTACGCAATACGATGATAAAAAAGTATATTGTTGTTCATATTCCATTGGCCAATCTTTACATGATACAATGACAGAAATATACTATGCTGTGCATACTCCAAGATTTTCACAATATGAAGACCCATTTACAAACAAAACAAGCTCACATAGGCCCGTGCGACACACGCAGGTATACAAGTAGGTGCCCAAGTGTCATACACAAACAGGCACTCACGCATGTGTACACAGGATTACCGACACAACTACACATTCAAACATACACAGATTCAAACACAGATACACATTAAAACACACTACAGAAACAATCAGACAGACAGACAGATAGACAGACACTTGCACACACACACACACACACACACACACACACACACACACACACACACACACACACACACACACACACACACACACACACGCACACACACACACTCACACACTCACACTCACACACACTCACACTCACACACATACACTCACACAGATACACACACACACACACACTCACTCACCACACACACACACACCACACACACACACACACACACACACACACACACACACACACACACACACACAAAGAGGCGTGAGATGGGGGGATGTTTTTTTACCTGCAGCAGAGGGAATGAGATGCAGCCAGAAAGGTCGGATGGCAGGCTTCAGGGTGGGGTGCCAGAACGGTGCCATGATTTCCTCTCCTGCACACACACACACACACACACACACACACACACACAACACACACACACACACCCCACACACACACACACACACACACACACACACACACACGCACGCACCACACACACACACACATACTCACTCACACACACACACAAACACACACACACACACGCATACACACCCATACACACACACGCGCGCGCACACACACATACACACACACACATCAACACCAGATTATTAGAGCAAAGACTAGAGATATACACATGCAGCAGACAGTTAGCAAGCCCAACAACCAGCCAACCAGAAAAAACACAGACTATTACAGACAGACAGACAGACAATCTCAGACAATCATACACAGACAATCATACACAGTCACATACAATCACAGACAGACATCACGGACAAACATGATAAACAGGCTGACTGACTGGCCAGTGTGCCGGTGGGAACAGATGACAAGATTTACAAAACTATATACACATGGGGACTGGGTGTAAAAAAAGCATATGAGTGTTTATTCCATTATCCTCGATATAAAAGGAATACATTTTTTTTTTACATGGTAAGTCTGTCTCAATAAAGCCTATTGTTACAGAACCAAAGACAGACAGAGGATAAACTTCGATTCAGAGCCACAGACACAGACATACATGCATACATGCATACATGCATACATACATACATACATACATACATACATACATACATACATACATACATACATACATACATACATACATACATACATACGTACGTACGTACGTACGTACGTAAGTACGTACGTACGTACGTACGTGCATACATACATACATACATACATACATACATACATACATACATACATACATACATACATACATACATACATACATACATACATACATACATACATACATACATACATACATACATACATACATGCATACATACATGTATCCATGCATGCATACAGACAAACAGACAGGACCACCCCATCCACACACATACACACACACACACACACACACACACACACACACACACACACACACACACACACACACACACACACACACACACACACTGACCATAGATCTTCCCAGCAGTGCTTGTTGTTTCAGGCCACAATCTGGGGATCCCACATCTGCAATTGCTGACGATTGGGCGACAGTGACGTCAGCAGCTTACGTCTGTCACACACACAACACACACGTCATTAGAATTGTATACTAACCACTGTCATATATATCAAACTGTTATCGTGAAGGTGTACATGAAGTTTGTGTGCATGTGTTTGTTTGTTTGTTTGTTTTTTCGTCAGTTGGAGGGCCCAAGTAGTTGTGGTGTGGTGTGTGGGTGTGTGTGGGTGTGTGTGTGTGTGGTGGTGTGTGTGTGTGGTGTGTGGTTGTGTGTGTGGTGTGTTGTAGTGTGTGTATGTGTGTGTGTGTGTGTTATTTAATTTATTCTTTTACATGGAGGATAATGAATAAACACTCATGTGCTTCGTGCAGTCCCCTGTGTGTATGCAGTTTTGTAAATATTGTCCATCTGTTCCCACCGGCACACAATGGCCTACTCTTACGAAAAGCGGAACAGGGTTTAACGTGTGCGCAAGATGTTCTGTGTGTATGTGTGTGTGCTGTGTGCACGCGTGTGTGCGTGCGTGCGTGCGTTCTGTTTGTCTGTGTTGTGTCTACGCTTCCTTTTATCTACTCTCCACTACTTATCTAAGTGTTTGAAATCATTTATCTGTTTATTCCACATTTATTCAGTAATTGTTTTTTTTCTTTTTTATTTCATTCATCAGTTGGTTGATTGGCTCATTCTTGTCTATCTATCTAAACTATCTAACTATCTATCTACTATCTATCTATCTATACTATCTTATCTATCTATCTATCTATCTATCTATCTATCTAATCTATCTATCTATCTATCTATCTATCACTGTCTGTCTGTCTGTCTGTCTGTCTGTCTGTCTGTCTGTCTGTCTGTCTGTCTGTCTGTCTGTCTGTCTGTCTGTCTGTCTGTCTTCTCTCTCTCTCTCTCTCTTCTATCTCTCTCATCTACTCTCTCTTCAACTCATCTCCTCTCTCTCCCTCTCTCCTCTCTCTCTCTCTCTCCTCCCTCCAGGGTTTAACGTGTGCGCAAGATGTTCTGTGTGTATGTGTGTGTGTGCGTGTGTGCACGCGTGTGTGCGTGCGTGCGTGCTTCTGTTTGTCTGTGTGTGTTACGCTTCCCAGATTCCTTACGCCCTGATCAGGGCAAGGGCCGGTGAAAAAAAGTATGCAATGCTTACTTACTCTGTTACCCTTGAAAAATAAAGATTATTCATTCATTCATTCTTCTTCTCTCTCTCTCTCCTCCTCCTCTCTCCTCCTCTCCCCTCTCTCTCTCTCTCTCTCTCCTCTCTCTCTCTCTCTCTCTCTCTCTCTCTCTCTCTCTCTCTCTCTCCTCTCTCTCTCTCTCTCTCTCTCTCTCTCTCTCTTCACTATCCACCTGTAGTATTTTCTCCAGCCAGTTTGAATGGTCAGGCGGCAATCTGTTTTTCCCACTCAGCCTGGGAGGCCTGCAGTCTCCGTAACCGCACTGCTTTTCTGCGCTGACTCCGCGAAAATCTTCTCCTGCCGCCGACTTGAGAGAAAAAAGAATAATATTAGGAAAAGGATGAGACACTTTGAAGAAAGCCTGAAAACGGATGAACGAACAGAGACTGTCGCGTTAAATCTAGAAGTCAATAGAATGTAAAAAATAAATTGAATAGGAAAAACAAAGTTGATAATTCATTTCGATATTTTTGTATCTTCGTTCTCAAGTAGGAATTATCTATAACTGAAAGTTTGATTGTTTTCGCGACATCTTTCACCTGTTTCTCTACCAAATTATTGCGAATACTGAAATGAAATCAAAGTCGTCTGTCTCAATACCACTCTCATCGCTGCGATGTTCATAATCATGATTATGACAATGATTGTCAAGCAAATAAAACTGTAACCCCAACCCCTACCCTCACACAGCCCCTCCCTCCCCCACACAAAATAACAACAAAAGACCTCCAAACCAAATGCAGCCTGCACAGCTGTTACTCATTAGATAAGTAACAGATTTTGTTTACATTGACAATGCCTGTGATAAGAACATTTGGTATGGGCACTTATTTGTTTATTCATTTATATATTCATTTATTTTTTATCAATGACAAATGTTTTCTTATTGTTGTATTTGTTAAAATTCAGACAGAATTGCGAGTACAGCCTGAGGTTATATTGACGTCCCGAAAATGACTGGTATCATGCAATACACGCTCATGGACTTCAAGGTTTACTTAACTCTACATGAATCTCTGAGGCACCTCCATAGATCAGGCAGTGAATCAAGGCCATGTTGAACTACGAGGAGCCCACTCTTCTCAAGGTCCCAGTTTGCATGCTAGGTATGTTTGTATTAGTCACGCAACCCGTCATACTGGTCTGCTCTTTGTGAAAGACAGATATTTCTCTTTGATAGGTGTGCCTGATGTTTGTCTGCAATGGCATACAGGAGGACTTCAGTGTAGGGTTATATTTACGGGGCGTGCATGGAGAAAGGCCCGAGCCAGTGTTAACTCCAAGAGAACCCTGCCTTCAAACAGACCTCTTAATGGAGACTAGAACCCGCATCTTCAGGATGGCCATTAGGTCTCAAGTTAAAGGCTCTAACCACTAAGGTGTTCCGCCCCTTACATACAATCAACAATAAGGACAAGATCCAATTCAATCCAATAATGTTGCTTAGAGCCCCGCCGACCCCACAGGCCATATCGGGCTGTCACCTCGTAACAAGAGCAAACCAAACTAATGTGCATAACTTCTTCACACGAAGAAACCACCAGATTCTTCATACACTAGTTCATTTTCAAAGGAAAATTCTGAGGTAAAATATTACACAGCATTAAACAGACCACAATCAGGCATATCGTTTGTGAAACACCAAATTAGTGACCACTAGTTTAGATTTTTATCCAGTTTTGTCAAAGTCAGCGACAAAACATTTATTTCTTACCTCATGTGCTCTTGAAGAGTAAGGACATTACTCAGCAAGATCAAACGCAAGTTTTCCACTCCCTTCTATTTTTTTAAATAAAAAGTTTTGTTATTGACAATGCACATATAAAGTGGTTAAACGCATATTTATATCGACATAATTATGCATACATTCATAGAGAGACAGAAATTCAGAGAAACAGAGAGACAGACAGACGGATAGAAAGAAATATAGACAGACAGACAGACAGACAGACAGATAGACAGACAGATAGACAGAAAGAGATATAGACAGACAGATAGACAAACAGACAGACAGACAAGACAGACAGAGACTAAACTTGAGTGTCAAGAGAGAAAATAAAGACTTTTTGATGCATACATAACTATAGAATACAACGACAGTGCCAGAAACTGCAAACAAATTGGTGCAAAATACTGGTGCCCCATGTTATCCACTAAAATCCCACCACCACCAACATTACCACCATTCCATCACCACAACGATAACAACAAGGATTAAGATAACAGTGTATGTACACGACATCAAGCGATGTGCGACAAAAAACAACAAAACTATAAGCAAGAGAATACAGCAGTTCTTATAAACATCATACGCATTCGCACACACACGCACGAACGCACCCTCTCTCTCTCTCTCTCTCTCTCTCTCTCTCTCTCTCTCTCTCTCTCTCTCTCTCTCTCTCTCTCTCTCTCTCTCTCTCTCTCTCTCTCTCTCTCTCTCTCTCTCTCTCTCCCCCCACGGGGACTGGATATAAAAAGTACAAGAGTGCTTATTCCATTATCCTCGATATAAAAGAATTTTAAAATCAATCTCTCTCTCTCTCTCTCTCTCTCTCTCTCTCTCTCTCTCTCTCTCTCTCTCTCTCTCTCTCTCTCTCTCTCTCTCTCTCTCTCTCTCTCTCTCTCTCTCTCTCTCTCTCTCTCTCTCTCTCTCTCTCTCTCTCTCTCTCTCTCTCTCTCTCTCTCTCTCCTCTCTCTAAAACAGGACAAAAGGATACAGAAATACACGCTCATATTGAGGTACATTATGAACAAAAAAATAAAACAAAAAAGACCAAAAATTTAAGCTTTGAACATTGCCAAGTCCAGAAAAAAAGCAAGCAAACAAAAAAACAAACAATTGACAGTTACTTTTGTACAAAAGTGCACTCCTGTTAGACAATCTCTACTCACTGTCTGGTTTTTCGATGTCTGAAAAAGGGAGGAAAAAGAAGCAAAGCGAAATAGGGTAATGATTAGCAAAGGGAAGGGTCACAAGCTGTTGGAAGATTTATGCCAGCAATATGAAATGTTATGCAAGTAAAACAACAGCAACAATAAGAACAAGGAATAACTTTTGTCTCCTCGTGTCTCAAAGACTTCACGTCTTGTGTTGTCTGTCTGTCTGTCTGTTTGTCTGTTTGTTTCTTTGTCTGTCTCTCCTCGTCTTCGTTCTCCTCCTCCTCCTCCTCCTCCTCCTCCTCCTCCTCCTCCTCCTCCTCCTCCTCCTCCTCCTTCCTTCTTCTTCTTCTTCTTCTTCTTCTTCTTTCTTCTTCTTCTTCTTCTTCTTCTTCTTCTTCTTCTTCTTCTTCTTCTTCTTCTTCTTCTTCTTCTTTTTCCTTCTTCTTCTTCTGTTCAACCGTCCTCTCTGTCTCTCTGTCTCTCTGTGTCTCTTGCTGTCTGTCTAATCTCCAGTATAATGACAACGCAAAACGTTAAATCATTCTAAGTATTCACAATAACAAAAAAAATTAAGTTTTACGTTTCTAGACTTACTGGTAAGGTTAAAGATACAGAAATGGCATAAAGAAAAACATTTGCATAATGCTGTCAAATAAAGCATGCACATGTAATGACTATAAAGCATCCAGAATCAAGAAGCGGAGGGTAGATTAACAAAACAGTTCGGGGGGAACAGTAGCGGATTGCAAGCAAAGAAACACACGCATATATATATATATATATATATATATATATATATATATATATATATATATATATATATATATATATATAATATATATATATATATATATATATATATATATATATATATATAATATGTGACGCTCCACCACGAAATGAGTCGCTTAGCACATTACCTAATTTTGCGCTAGGAGCCTTTAAAGGCAGGTGGGGGTCAAGTTGTCAATTTTGTGATTTTGATTGATTATTAAACTAGATCTCTTTATTTATCTTATAATGAAATATCAAGGTATAATTTTTATTCCTTTTGGTTTTAAACGTGTTTTGAAAATACCAAAGCACTCATTCTGACAACCTGTTACTAAAATAAACTTGCCCGTTTCTCATTTTGTCACATCCTGCAGTCTATCATTTCAATTTGTAATAATGTTGCACAGAATTGTCCGATTTTCAATCTGTTTTTTGTATTTGATAGCCACTTTATTGCACATTAATAACATGTCAATAACTAAAATTTGACCTCATGTGCACTCCGTCTCATTATGTGGTGGAGCGTCATAGTGGTAAGAAACTCGCGTAGAGCATGGCAGCAGAGAGTCCTCAGAGGAGAAGCCCCCTTCAAACAAGTGTTTCGGGCCTTTAATCTTCCTTACACTCTAGGGAGGCCGGCCCACATCCAGTTCATGACTCTGGATGTCTCTCTGCTGCCCCTTCATGTATGTGGTGAGTTCTGACTCGGATTTGAATTCATGGTCTCTGGATATGCACACTTTTTTTTTTTTGGGGGGGGGGGGGATTAGCCACCTATGGTATTATGGGGTCATCTAGGTCTTATGCAGTTCACTTTTGTTCCTCCTTGACCAGATCCAGCTTGAACATCTCTCGGCTGCTTCTGTCATGGCTTTCAGGGCTCTGGTTTTTTCCTTCCCTGCAATCGAGAGCTGTTTCATGAGGTTGTAAGCCGATTCTCCCACAAACCCCCTGGCTCCGACTTCTGCAGCAAGGACTTTGACCTGATAGCCTTCTTTCTTCAGGCTGTTGGCCAGATCTGCATATTTTTCAGTCTTGTAGGCGTGAGATGCCTCCATCCTGTTCTCATATGGAACAGTCAGCTCTATCATGATCAGCTGCTTGGTTGAGTGGGAGTTGACTACTATGTCAGGTCTCATACCACTCTTGCTGATGATCTCGGGGTGGTTGTTCCATTCTGGGAGGTCTGCAGTGCACACCCAGTCGTCTGCTCCATCCAGCAGACTCTGCTTGCAGGTTCTGAATGGCACTGATGTTCGTGGCCATGAGTCTTTTCCTCCTGCCGTGAAGAAGGTTGCGGGAGCTTTTTGTGTCCTGATGTTGCCAATTGTGGAGCAGGTACTGAACCAGACTGCTTCTACAATCTCTTTTAGCACCTGGTTGTGCCTCCATGTGTACCTCCCTTGGGTTAAGGCTACCTTGCATGAGCTGAGGACATGTTCCACTGTTTGTTTTTCACGGCAGAGGGGGCATGCAGGATCGTCTGCTTTTCCCCACTTCACCAGGTTTGCATTTGATGGTAGCAGGTCATACACGGATCTGAGAATGAAGCTGATCCTGAGCGGGGCCATGTGCCAAATGTCATTCCAGGTGAGACTTTTTTGGAGCGCACTCTCCCATGTTGTCCATTGCCCTTGTTGGCTCTGCTGGACTGCTTTTTGGAGTCTCTTTTGGTCTTCTTCTTTCCTCATCTCTTGAATGACCATGTCCCGTTTGGCTTTTCCTTTTGCTTTTGACCACCATTCTGTTTTTGTTGACCCTAGTCCTTGTCTGTTGGTCTGTGTGTGTCCTGTTATCTCTCTGATCTTGAGACTTTCTTTGGCAGAGTTTATCACCTCCTGGACTTTCCATTTTCTGCCGGTCTTCAGCAGGGGCTTGATTTCTTCTACCACCTTGTCATCTGTGTCCTCTAACATGCTTTGAAGTCTGATTTTTCCTGCTTTATATTCTTCTAGGATGGATTTCAGTGGCAGTTTTAATTTTGCTTGCCGACAGTACAGCGCTATATCGGTGAGACAGGGTGGAACTCCAAGCCATTTCCTCGTGAATTTGTTGATTTTGGCTTCCATTGCCTCTACCGTGCTGGTGCAGATCTCATATATCATTAGAGGCCATAGTAGTTTTGGGATCAGCATGAACTGCAGACACCACACACCTTGTATTTGCCAGGGAGACCACACTGGTCAATGGTCTCCAAGCCTTCTTCCGCCATCTTTTTGGTTTCTTTGGCTCTTTGTGTGTCCTTCAGGGTGTCATCATACCACCTCCCAAGGCTCTTGACAGGTTCCTCTGTGACTGTTGGAATGGCTTGGTTAGCGACACTGAAGACCACGGATTCAGCTACTTTTCCTTTTCTCAGTGACAGACTCCGTGATTTCTTGGGCTTGAATTTCATCCTTGCTGAGGCGACAATATATATGATGCTCCACCACATAATGAGACGCATTGCACCAGAGGTCAATTTTTAGTTATTGATATGTTATCAAACTGCAATAAAATAGCTATACAATACAAAAAACAGATTGAAAATCGGACATTTCTAGGAAAAGTTATTGCAAGTTGAAATGCTAGACTGCAGGAAATGACAATATGAGAAATTGACAAGTTTAGCATCCTAATTGGTGGTCAGAATGAGGGCTTGGGTATTTTTAAAACACGTTTAAAGGCAAAATGACACTAAATTATGATTTGAAATTTCACTATAAGGTAGAATAATGGCTATACTTTAATAATCAATCAAAGTCTCAAAATTGCCACCTTGACCCAACCTGCCTTTGATGGCTCCTAGCGGAAAAGTGGGTTATGTGCTAAGCGACTTATTTCGTGGTGGAGCGCCACACACACACACACACACACACACACACACACACACACACACACACACACACACACACACACACACACACACACACACACACACACACACACACACACACACACACACACACACACACACACACAGATATATATATTATATATATAAAATCAAAGTTTATCTCTTTCTGTTGGTTGTTCATTATTTTTATTCAAATTACATTTTCACTTTTAACAACATCCAATCCAATCATGTTGTTTATAGCCCCGCCGACCACACAGGCCAATCGGGGCTGTCACCTCGTCAAATTAACCAAAAACTCAGCTATATTAATACAATCGGGGTATAAAACCAACTTTACTATCCTGCTTGTATCGACACCATGGTCAACCATAATGGTCACCCAAGACGGCCACCACATTGTGGGAAAACCCACATTTTAACTAACATACATCAGCTGAAAAACCTATAAGTTTACATTCTCAAGCATAAAGAAAAGGAACAGTGTCATTGAAGCATAAGCCATAGAGAAAACGATCTAATTCAGAATGATTATAGAATATGTATTTTGTTCAGTATCATTTTTTGTGTGTTAACATTTACGTACTTTGAAAGACGTAATCTATCACTTAGAGAGATCAGGAATATGTTTTATTGCAAGCATTTTGTTCACCCTCTTTGTTTCAATAAGTGTCAAAATATCATAGGTGTGTGTGTGTGTTGGTGTGTGTGTGTTGTGTGTGTGTGTGTGTGTGTGTGTGGTGTGTGTGTGTGGTGTCGGCGCGGTGATGTCGTGCTGTGTGTGAGTGTGGTGTAGGTGTGTGTGTGTGTAGGTGTGTTTGTTGTTGTGTGTTAGTGTGTGTGTGTGTTTCACGAGAGCACACACGCATTTTTGTCAATACGTAAAGATAGTCTAATGTTAGCGAATAAGAAGAAAAAAGAAGAGTAAAAAAAAAAGCATAACAGACACTAAAGGGGATTAGGGGTATCACAGCCATGCACAATCTATCAGCAAAACATAAGGGGGAACTTACACGAGATGCGAATCCTAAAATGATAACAACACAGTTCGTTAGTCAGCTGATCTCTCTCTCTCTCTCCTCTCTCTCTCTCTCTCTCTCTCTCTCTCTCTCTCTCTCTCCTCTCCTCTCTCTCTCTCTCTCTCTCTCTCTCCTCTCTCTCTCCTCTCTCCACACACACACACAACACACATGTTACAAGCAATAATCAAACCAAGTCAATACTTATTATAAGCATAAAAAATGTTTGTATTTTATAAGCCATAGGTTCATTTTCGTTGAAATTGTAGCTTAATTTCTCTTGAGATACAGTAACTTAATTTCTTTTTTCTCTCTCTTTTTTCTTTTTCTTTATTTTAATTTTTTTAACGTGGTTGGAGTTCTATTGTTATATAATTTGTTATTTTTGTGCTGATGTAGTGTGGTTTTTTCTCTTTTGTTGTTGTTGTTGTTGTTTTTCTTCTTCTTCTTGTTTTTCTTCTTGTTCTTCTTCTTCTTGTTCTTCTTCTTCTTTTCTTCTTGTTCTTGTTCTTGTTCTTGTTCTTGTTCTTGTTCTTTTCTTCTTCTTCTTCTTCTTCTTCTTCTTCTTCTTCTTCTTCTACGATACAATTCATTGACTGAATTAACAAAATTTCTAAGAAAGTACTTTTCTTTTCATCATACGGTTGAAAACAGATCTTTTAACTTTTGAAGACAACATATTGCAAGTCAACACAAATCAGCACAATCTGATCCTATTCAATGCAACCAAATCAAACCCAGAACAATGCCATTCAATAACAATAATGATGCATGCTAATACAATAAAGTAAAATCTAACATTAACACGAACACAACCATTAACTGAAATATACCAAAACAGAATCCTAAAAACGAAAACAAAACAGAGAACATTGCATGTCAAATGTCTACAAATGGTATCTGATACGTGAACAAATCACAAAATAATGCAATACAATCCAACACAAAACAAACATAACATTAACTTGAAAAAAAAACCAACAAAACAAAATCCTGAAAAAACAGAAAACATTTCTAGTCATCATAGTGCACTTAAATATACTCTTTAAACAACAATGACAAACGCAGCTTTAAGAATAAACCCAAAGACAAAGACAGAGGAAACGGAAATGCATGCTCCATACTTCCGCCATGCTCTCTGGATTTTGGCAGCAGCTTCCTGTTTTTTCCGGAACTCCTCCACTCTCTGCTTCTCTCCCTTCTTCACCTTCTCCTTGTCTGTCTTGGTCTGTAACACCTTCTCTCCTCTGTCGGCTCTCGCTCCTTTTCCTGAAGACAGACACATACACATTAAATGAGTATGAGTATGATATATATATATGATATATATATATGTGTATTGATATATATATATTATAGTATTGTATGTGTGTGTGTGTGTGTGTGTGTGTGTGTGTGTGTGTGTGTGTGTGTGTGTGTGTGTGTGTGTGTGTGTGACTTTGGTTTGAAGTTATGCTGGTATGTTTAAACAAAAATCAACCATATCTTTTCTTCCTGATTTTTTATATATAAAAAACAAAAACAAAATAAAACATTCTTCTATTCTTATCAATGTATGTGCCTTTCATTGTTGTAATTGTCCTTCTTGGGAAGATGAAAATTATTTGAATTGAACTGAATTGAATTGGATATCATCCTTTTTTTTTGTTGTTGTCTATAATGAATAAAAAAAAGTATGACTAGATGTCTACATGTCTCCGTTGTTGCTGTTAGGTTCGCCAGCTTTTAATGCCTCAAGGGTCACCTCCAATATGCATTCTGACTCATTCATCCCATAATGATGGGAATCTCTGTGAGATCAAAAGTACTCACTAAGTAAGAAGTTTGTACGTGTAATTCTTTTCAACGACCTTGTCCCACAAAGGCAAGCCATACTCCGAGTTTACAAGCTTTGTATGTGTTCAAGCAGAGGGTAAGCACCTGTTCTAAGAGCTTGCCATTGCAAAAGTACAGTCGCGACCTAACATTTTACAGCACATTTTCAGGAAGGCTGGGTTCTTCTTTTACATCTTTTTGGTATGTGTTCACTTCCTGAGCGATGAAAAACCCGAAGTGAAAAGAGAACGAATTTTTGAACGAATTTGATTTTTTTAGAGGGTAATAGGTTAATTATTATGTTTTTATTTAATACACTCAGCCCTCGAAGAAAAAGGGGTAGCATGTGAACAAAGGGAAGTAATCTTATCAGAGTTGAATGATAAGCGCTCAGTACAGACTACTTCCGATTTCCGGTTTGCTTTCTGTACCCAGCACAAAGTCAAATTTTTGTTTGTTTGTTAATCTTTGGGTTAAAAATATGTAGACAAGAGAGAGAGAGAGAGAGAGAGAGAGAGAGAGAGAGAGAGAGAGAGGAGAGAGAGAGAGAGAGAGAGAGAGAGAGAGAGAGAGGGAGAGGGAGAGGGGGGGGGGTCAAAAGTACACGAAAAAGGCTGTATATGTGTGCTCTGTAAATTTGTCAAAACACATAGACATGTTGCTTGATATTTTTTTTGTGCTGTGATGTATCTGTAAAGCAAGATTCGAACG
Organism: Stramonita haemastoma; assembly: GCA_030674155.1. NCBI lineage: Eukaryota > Metazoa > Mollusca > Gastropoda > Neogastropoda > Muricidae > Stramonita > Stramonita haemastoma. Next base: position 28,979,739 of record CM060318.1, read on the forward strand.
TTGTGGTAGTGTATAGTTATTCTTGTTTATTGGTCTGATACAAGCAACGATGATTTTATCAAAAAACTGAATACAGAAGTATTTAGACAAATAACACCAGTGGCGTTGTTTCAACACTGTTTCAGGGGTATTCAGCCTGATTCTTGTTCCCTTTCCTTTTTACTGCCTTATTAATTAGTGGTTACCTGAAGAAATATTGTTTGCAGTATAACAACAATTTCCACAGTTTGGAAAAGAAAAACTTGTTCTTTTACAGAAACATGATTTTAAAGAACAACTACAGATTAAGAACTGTTTAAGAGGATGAGGCTTCTCCAGATTCAAGGTGACTAAGACATTCTGCCTGCAAAGTCTGAAGATCACCCCAATAACTCTTTAAGGAATTGAAAGAGAAGTCACAGGGGTCAAGTATAAAGGGAGACAAAATGTTCAGTAAGGTCAAGTAAAGAAAAAGAGAAACAACCAAGTCTGTGAGGTCTAATGAAAAAGGAGACGATTCGTGGATTAGCTTATGAATGCAAACTGATCCGATAAATACAGCAGCTTGATGTGATTGACACTTTGCACAAAGGCTTTTCACACTGAGGTGAAGCTGCCAGGACAGGTTTACCTTAATAATATACATTATCAAACTGATCAATTGAACTCGAAATGAACAGACCGTTTCAACTAGGTATTTCAGTTGAAAAGGACAAGTACGCAGATTATAATATTGAAAATCGTAATATGTGATAAGCCTATACTGAATTCAGGTGATCATTTTTTTCTGAAAGAACATATGCAAATATTTCTGTACATGCAAAACCTACAGCAAATACTGAAAACCTAGAGTACTGGTAAATCGTAGGTGCGTTGTTGGTATTTTGGTATTGTCGAAACTCTAGAATCAGTTATTAATGTATCCCTAAAACTAGAAATGCAACCACCTTATGTGTATGTTTTAAAATAATGGTCGCACACGTGACATCTCACCATTGATGAACCTCGGAGCCAGAGGAGGAACGAAAAGTTAAGGTATAAATGCAATTTGATCTACAAACTGGACCGAGAGATTAAAAAAATATCTTTCAACCTGTCAGAAAATCGATTGAAAAACATTTTAAAAACCAACCCTTACACATCCCAAAATCGCGCGAGCATTGATATGACACAACCACTTCGTGATGTAAGTGTTTCAGCAGCTGGTGTGTTTAGTTTATTGAGCTTACAGGGTGGGATACTCAGTGGTTTAATCACAATACTCAAATTGAAGTATAGGGGATTGAATATCGCTAAGCCATCCAGTCAAAGGATGCTTTCCTGGAGTAGCAAACACAGGCTCTGACTTCATTCCTCTGCGCATCTCTCGGGTGAGACTATGAACCCAGGCTTAGTGTCCAAACAAACGCAATATCTTGGCCATACTGTTAAATCCCTATCCACTATTTTGTCAAGACTAGGACACTGATGACTGGTGGTATGAGTGAAAAGCGTATCCAGGACACCCCCAAAGCTTCGCTAGGTCATAATGTATGCAAATGTCATATGTTGTAGAGGGTGTGAAAGTTTTGTTCCCTGTAATACCTCTATCTAGGTTTTGTGACCATTCAGATCATAACGTTGTCACCTTTATCTCTTGGCTTTTATGCCCTTGACAACACAACAACACACAGTACAACAAAACATAATAGAACAAGCCAACGAAAAAAAGGAACACAGTTTTGTACAGCACGACACGACACAACATAATCATTATGACTAGATATGATATGACAACTGGATACCACACACACACACACACCGCGCGCGCGCGCGCGCGTGCGTGCTCGCACACGCACACACACACACACACACAATGCAGATGATTTTCAAGCACACTACACCACACACTACAAACACAGCACAACCACCACACACACACACACACACACACAACACAACACACACACACACACACACCACCACACACACACACACACACACACACACACACACACACACAGGGTTAGGGGTTTTTTTTGGTTGTTTAGGGTCTTTTTTGTTTTCGTTTTTTTTCTTTAGATAAATGGCTCGATGAAAAAAAAAGCAAATCATACTTATTCAATGTACCATCTGGAAATAAAAATTCGATTTGATTTGATTTGATTTCACACACACACAGACACACACACACACACAGACACACACAGACACAGACACACACACACACACAGACACAACACAGACACAGACACACACACACACACACACACACAACACACACACACACACACACACACACACACACACACACACACACACACACACAAACACACACACGACCCCAGCTAAGTAACCCACCTCAATCTAACTCAAATCCCAAACCACACCACACCACACCCATCCAAACCCCACAACCTAACCCAACCAGCAACACAACCCATAACCTAGCCCACAACCCTAGTATAATCATAATCACAATCAAATCATAATCATAATACTCACACATTTTTTTCCACCAAGGACATGGCTGACAGACCCAGAAACACTGACCCGTGGCTTTGTGGTGCTAGACATGATCCCAGTCTTCAGAGAGTAACGCTAGCTCTCCAGAATGGAACTGTTTCAATACTCCACCACAACAGATCACCCACACACCCACAGACACAGACACAGACACAAGAAGAAAGACTCTCTCTTCTATATCCCTGGCACCGTGTTGAAATGGTTTCACCCTAGCTGTCAAGGTTTCACAGTCTTCAAACGTGCGATTTGTCAGGGCAAACAGCGGGGTGTAGACTGTATGAATAGAGTCACTTGCTGATCGTTTAAATGCTTAGGCATGGCAGTGTGTCTGTGAGCGGCTTGCATTTATTGCCAGATCTTCCCTGTTTATTGTGCTGACACTTTCATAGAAGTGGTCTGGTAGCGTCGACAACGATCGTTTCCCTTTCTTTCTCGGTTTTTATTTCCCTCTTTCTCCCTCCTTCACTCAAACTAGTCAAAGTTTTGTGACGTTGAAAAAGAAAGCGAGGTTAAGGTTGTGGTGGACTAGGCTTAACTTTTGTGATTGCCAGTACTTCAACACAAGGTTATTTCTTTTTACAGATTTCGCCTGGTCTATAGTTGTATTTCTGTTTGTAAGTTGGAATATTACGATTAAAAGATTTGGAGGGTGAGTGTTGTGTGGGTGGGAAGGAAAGCATCATTATAGTTTCATGGTAAAATTCTGACAGTAACTATTTTGTCGATTTTGTAAATGTTAACAGAACTTTAGATCATGATCTGGATTGCACACACACACGCGCGCGCGCGCGCGCGCACCACACACACAACACACACACACACACAAACAGATTATTATGTATATACATGCACAGATATATATATATATATATATATATTTAAATTTTTTTTATGCATTCACAGTATAATATTATCATCACTGTATATAATTATATATTTATGCACATACATACAAACAGACAAATGTACATGCATACACACATACATACATACATACATACATACATACATATAATACATACATACATACATACATACATACATACATACATACATACATACATACATACATACATACATACATACATAACACACGCACACACACAAACACACACATACACACACACACACACACGCGCCGCGCCGCGCACACACACACACACACATACACACACACACACACACACCACCACCACACACACACACACACACACACACACACACACACACACACACACACACACTCATGAATAAGAAGAAAGCTGCGATGGTAATACATTTTACGTGGTTATAAAATATTATTATTAACAGCGTAATGATTTTAAGATATATATTCTGTGACGTTCTGTATAATTAGTATCTGGTTTTAGACACAGAATAGTCAGAAATAAGTATGCCTACAAACTGTCACAAAATCGACTGTAATAATCTTTATTATCGTAACCTGCCTACCAATACACCATATAAAAAAACCTTTCCCTAACCGAACGATTCACTTGATTTCACAATACTCCCTCTCTCACATTCTTTTGACACAATTTCAAAACCAGAATCTCCGAAAAAAACCACAACAAACTTCAACAAACTACACAAAACACAGAATTGCAAAACCATACCCAGACGGTCACCATTACAATGCATAAACACAGGTCCAGTGAAACTGGACAACGGAGCACTCTGTCCGAATACAATAATAACTCCAACACTCCTAGTCCACGAAGCAGTCAAGCGTCACAGCGCACCACTAAGTAAGTAACACTTTCACCCTGCCTATAGAATGGCTTCTACAGTGCCAGAGCCAAGCCAATCCATTCTTCTCCTCTCTTGTCCCTACAAGAGTTTTTGTCAGAGAAAACAGTAAAGGGATAACAGAAAGACACACACACACTTCACTCTCGCTCGGATTCATTCTAGTTATAATAATTATTATGGCCAGAGGCGCTTGATTCTAGTGTGTGTTATGTTGTTTTGTGTTGTTGTTGTTGTTGTTGGTTGGTGGTGGTGGTAGTGGTAGTGGTGTTGGTTGGTGGTGTGTGTGTGTGTGTGTGTGTGTGTGTGTGTGTGTGTGTGTGTGTGTGTGTGTGTTGTGTGTGTGTAGGGGGGGGGGGGGGGGGGTTGGGGGGTGGCGGGGCGGTTATTGGGTTCGTGTTTGCTTAATTTCTTCTCTTCTCAGTTATAGGCTTTCTCTCCGAAGTTCACTTACCAAAAAGGCACTATAGCTTCAAAGCATTCCAAAAATGCCACACCGTGTGCCCCCCCCCCTCCCCTGCCCCGCCAAGAAATGGAAGAAAAATCAAATGAAGTGTATTAATTTAGATAGCTGTTGAGGACAAAAAAAGCCACACTGATTAAACAGTGATACCCCCCCCCCCCACGCAGAACGAAGAAAATCTGCAAAAACCAAATAACAAGCCTGCAGTGTGTGTGTGTGTGGTGTGTGTGTGTGTGTGTGTGTGTGTGTGTGTGTGTGTGTGTGTGTGTGTGTGTGTGTGTGTGAGGAGAGAGAGAGAGAGAGAGAGAGAGAGAGAGAGAGAGAGAGAGAGAGAGAGAGAGAGAGAGGAGAGAGAGAGAGAGAGAGAGAGAGAGTGAGGAGAGAGATGAGGAGGTTGTGTGTGTGTGTGTGTGTGTGCTTGTTTGCGTGTGTGATGTGTGTGTGTGTGTGTGCATGCATGTGTGTGTGTACGTGTGTGTGTACGTGAGTGGTGTGTGGTGTGCGTGCATGCGTAAGTGCGTACATGCATGTATGTGTGTGTGTGTGTGCGTGTGTGTGTGTGTATGTGTGTGCGCGCGCGCGCCCGTGGCCTGCACTATAATCCTTAGCAGGGGAACAGGCATTAACCCTTCTCTTCTCTTCTAGGCTAATCGAACTCTGGTTGCGTTGGTCAAGATCCACACAAGCCTGCCTGCCTGCCTGCCTGCCTGCCTACCTACCTTCCTACCTGCCTGCCTGCTTGCCGGTCAGCAAGACTGGACGTTCGTTCTGCTCCACTGACCAGGGACTGATCTCTGTATGCTTCACTGACCCTGGCCTGGCCGAAGCAGGGTCTGCCTGCCCCTGTGGTCTCTCTCTCTACTCTCTCTGCCACAGGCCTACTACCAGCCAGGCTAAAGTCAGGAACAAACAGGACATGTGCCAGAGCTCACGATTATAAGGAAAGATAGGTAGGGTAAGGTAAGGTAAGGCAGGTCTGGCCGCCCTCAGGTGACACAAGGTGTGTGTGTGTGTGTGAATGAAAGGGTGTTCTGACCGTATGGAGAAAGTGGGAAAAGTCTGGTCGCTTGTGTGTGTGTGTGTGTGGTGGGGGGGGGGAGTGTAGTGTAGTGTGTGTGTGTGTGTGTGTGTGTGTGTGTGTGTGTGTGTGTGTGTGTGTGTGTGTGTGTGTTTTCGGGAGGGGGGAGAATAGGTTTGTGTGTGTGTCAAGGAAACGAGAGAGAGAGAGAGAGAGAGAGAGAAGAGGAGAGAGAGAGAGAGAGAGGAGGAGAGAGAGAGAGAGAGAGAGAGAGAGAGAGAGAGAGGAGAGAGAGAGAGAGAGAGAGAGAGAGAGAGAGAGAAGGGAAGAGAGAGAGAGAGAGAATCAAACCGAATCAAACCAATTAAAATCAATTTCTTTTATTTAGAGGATAATGAATAAGCACTCATGTACTTTTTACACCTAATCCCCACACCTTATCAAGGGTAAAGTCAAGAGAGAGAGAGAGAGAGAGAGAGAGAGAGAGAGAGAGAGAGAGAGAGAGAGAGAGGAATGATATTAAAACGCAGATTTAGAAAGCCGTTTTGGTTTAAAGGGAAACAAAACCGTCGTATACTAGGACTTTTACCGACACAAGGTAGCCTCCCTGCATCATTCTCTTGTACTGAAGTTAGCCCTGATGATTGTCCGCTTTCTCTTTTACACAGTACTGGCGTCTGCACACGATCCGAGGTTCCGTTGTCCATGCGTCAGCGAGCGTGCACTTCTTCACTGCCAGACATTGCATTCGTTTATCTGTGTTCACCTGTGTGGGTGCAGGACATACAGCACAATGTCCTAATTTATTACAGGAAAGTTATTATTTTTTTGATAATTTCTGTCTTATATCGAAGAAGTTATAATTATGGGATAATTTAGAGTCAGTGTGATATTTTTGTGATATAAATAATGCCATATACGCAAAGTTCGATACAGAAGAATTTTTTGCCGGGTATTTATTTGTAGGTGTCTTGAGTAAACTCCCCTGGAGCTTTATGAATTTTAGTAATAGCGAAGAAGGCAACTGCGTTCTTTGCCATGGGAGGCAACTAAAAAAAAAGTTTGGGCGAGAAACCTTTATGATACAAATGCACACAGAACAATTTGCGCACACGTAAAAGATACGCTCTGCTTATCAGGAGAGAAGGCTATTTCCTGATGCTAGGAACGTGTGACAAAACTAAAAAAGAAAAAAAAACACATGCACACTAGTGTCGTGTTAAGACATCGTCCTTATTTTTCAAGGCATTCCATCAGCAGAAGGAATGTCATTCCGGCTGTATGCAAGGAATGTTTCCCTTCTTCAGCCTGCCTTTAGTGTGAGGCTAATGAATGTCAGTTTTGTCATCCTTTCCCACTAGCACACAATAGCCTACTCCTTAATACTTTGGGCTTCTTCAGGGTGCAACGATGCAAGGGTTTACGCTTGATTTATATGATGATGATAATGATGATGATGATGATCACGATGACGTTGATGATGATAGTAATAATACTAAAGTGTAGGGTATATATATCGCTGAATCTTGTAAAGCAACAAAATCAAAGTGCTTACTTTTGAATCATTCACACGCATGCAACCGTCCACAAATAGGATTAACAGACATCAAATTCACACATAAAGACACACGTGTGAACAAAGGCAAACATTCAAATATTCAACTGAGATTCTTTCAAAACCACAGACACCAAACTGTCTCTTTCCTTTATAATTATGATTGTGGAGTCTTTCACTTCTACACACACCAAACTGTCTCCTTTGTTATTTCTGTGGAATCGAGTGGGATAGAAAAAAACACACAGCGATACAGAAAAAAGAAAATAATCCCATTAGGTCAGGTAAAATCTAATCGAACCCACGTATAAACCAGTACTGATCAAACCCAAATCAAATCAACTCTCCTATCACCGTGTGCCCAGGCAGCCTTTTATGTCTGTGTGTGTGCGCTGAAAAATACGTGGGTGGTATTGGGTTAAGAGGCCTGGGTGAGTGCTAGAGAGTTTCAGCATCATCATCTTACATTCTTTACACAAGCCACGAACACCAAGTTTGCTTTTTAATAATATAGTTAATGAAAATGATGATCGTAATGGTTGTGGATAGATAATATTTAGTCAGTGAAAATGCGACGTGACCGAAGTGTGTTCTGTCCTCCTACCCCAACATATCCGCCATTAGTCAATGTCTGCCGATACAGCCTGTGGCTCCGTTTGCTAGACAATACCGCCACAGAGGAAAGGGCCAAATAAATGGTATTCTGTTTATTATCTTCTACATCCTAGTCCCTCTGTCCCCCACCCCCACAACCCCCTGAAGATTTATATGTCAGAGAGTCTCTAGAAAACTCCAACAGTTCCTGTGTGTCCAGACAATGTGAAGTACAGTGGATTCCTGTCTTTTTTTTGATGATTTGATAAAGAAAAATGTCAAATTTTGCGTACTATTTTCTCCATCTTATTTCTAATCTCTTCTTTTACTTACACACACACACACCACACACACACACACACACACACACACACACACACACACACACACACACCACACACCAAAACACATACACACGCACCACAACACACACACACACACACAAACACACACACATACACCACACACAGACATATGTAAGCACGCACACACGACGCACGCACGCACGTATTTCTGTGTTCATTAAGATAATAGGAGTTATAGTATCAATAATATAGGTATTATGATGATATCGGTAGTTCATTTAAACTCCCAAACAAAAAAACAGACACCTGTCCTATTCACACTGAGCAGAGTCAGGAAGTGTTGGAATATAATTATGTGGGAAACGCTGCGACACTGACAGTCTTCAGGGTGTTGTAGGGGGGAGGGGTAAGATGGGAGGGAGCAGGGATGTAGAGATGATGAACACAACACCAGTCAGTCGTATGTCCCCCTGTCTCTGTGACGGCACTGTCTGACCACTCGGCCTCTGTTGTTCTGTGTGTAGGCAGTGACTGATGACAGGGTACGCTAGTACAAGTCCCATAGCTGTGGAACAGTTTCTTCATTATAGTCTCCAGTCTGGCAAAACTTTATCTATCATCTTCCTGCAATTTTCATTATTGTTGCTAATCTATCCCTTTCATCAGAAGCAAGCTTTGAGGGTCTTGAGGAGAGAGATAATAAAATCTTAAAGATTGACATAAACTTTCGACCCATTTCTCTCTTGTTGCGCTGTGTGTGTGTGTTGTGTGTGTGTGTGTGTGTGTGGTGTGTGTGTGTGGTGTGTGTGTGTGTGGTGTGTGTGTGTGTTGAAAGTGTGCGTGCGTGCGTGCGTGCATGTGTGTGTGTGTTTGTGTGTGTGCAAATGTATGGGCATACACAGACATATCAAGGGTGATTTTTTTTGCACTGAACAGGAACTGATGTTATTTTATTTCATTCCATTCATCCGTTAAACATGCTCCAAATGACAGAACACAAAGGGATAGAAAAATGTTTTTACAAGCAAAACTTTATCACAAAATTGGCAAACTAGGTTTGGTGATATGCTCATTTTTTTTCTCTTATATAAACCCCACAGATCATCAAACAAACGGCAAAAAGAAACCCCAACAGACGAGTCATTAAAGCATGTGAATGCAGAATTTTCTTTAAAAAAAAAAATATTTGTAGTTGTTCTTGCATTAGTGCTGTTGTTTTTACTGCGGCCGTTGTTTGTTAGTTGTTGTTGTTATTGCTGACGCTGATGGGCCATGGGATTATTTTCTAAATTCTGAATAGCACATTGTTACATATTAATCATGGATTTTCAGCACTTAGTTTTGGACATTCCAGAGAAGGAGATTTTGTTTTTTACCCGGACTGTATCTCATTCCACCGTGGTCTTCTGTTCTGTCCTCTTTTTGCATCTGTCCTGTTGGACGCTTCCCCCCCCCCCCCCAATTCCATCCACTCCCAACCCTTTCCCATCTCGTCCCCCTCCCCCCCTCCCCCCCAAAAAAAAATAATCACAGAACAACCACAATGTCACGTGCACATACCATGGCACGTGCCTCTAGCAGACAGTGTGTAAAAGCTAAGAAAACAGAGACAGGAAACACACATCAGTTGGCCAAATAATAGTCTCCTCCCTCCCCCTCTTCCGCCCACGTAGCCACACACGCCCCCTACCCACTGGCCTTGTCCCCACCCTTCCATCTTCCACACCCCTCCCTCCATCCTCTTCTTCCTCCCACACACGTTGAACATTGTGATTTTGGAGGACGAATGTAAACATTCTCTTTCAGTTAAAATAAACAACGGGTGGCTTGATTGTTTTCACGTTTGCTTTCAGAGACCTGCAAAATCATACACTCGTGCAAGCAAGTGTGTGTGTGTGTGTGTGTGTGTGTGTGCGTGCGCGTCGCGGCGGTGTGTGTGTGTGTGTGTGTGTGTGTGTGTGTGTGTGGGTGTGTGGTGTGTGTGTGTGTGTGTGTGTTTGTGGTGTGTGTGTGCCGCATGCGCGCACAAACACACACATACACCCCCCCCCCACTCCAGGCTGGACATGGTACTGTTGCTAGGAAAGCTGGGTAGACTAGACCAGCCTGAAGTGAAACTTTCACCAAAGGGTCCATCTTGTCCCTTTGATTTCCCAAAGCGCTTTGATTTGTTTTGCAAGATTAACGCCATATAAATTCTATTTTTATATTTATTATTATTATATTATTATTATTATTATTATTATTATTATTATTATTATTATTATCATTATCATCATTATCATCATATCATCATATCATCTTATTATATATTATTATATTATTATTATATTATTATTATTATTATTATTATTCCCCCTGGTAACCATCTTGGTCAAGGGAATGTTGATGAAGCTTATAAAATGCTGATCAGGCAGGATTGGTAGTCTGAGAAGTGGAGATTAGGAGATGATAAGAATAATTTATTTTGTTTTACGATCATCAAAGTGTCAGTGTTCCTGGCTCATCTTCCTCTTTCATTTCAGGTTTTTGTAATATACCAGACTTTTTAACATCTGTAAGTCAAAATAAAGAAATGCTTAGTATGATCATGGCTGTGAATCCTGGACACAAAAAGGACGATGAGACAAGAATCATAGCAGCTGAGATGTTGTTTTGTTTTTTTAAGAAGGCTACTTAGTGTCAGCTGGGTAGATAAAAAACAAATGAAAGCTTGCTTACAAACTGGGAACAACAAGAAAACTTCTAACATGAATAAATAA
>CM060318.1:28995668-29000668 GCA_030674155.1 Stramonita haemastoma
TAGCTCTAGGCCACTGATCCTCCGGACACGAGACACGGTGCAAGCTATATGGGATAATCTGCTTACAGCATCTTCTGCCTGTAGAAGTGAAACTGATGATGAAATAGACAAAGGAAGACACCCAATTAGTGTGTAAGTGACAAGCCTAATGAGTGATGGGCTAAAAGATACTGACAGTTCATTGATTCAGTGACTGCTTGCTGATCTAAAGGTCATCATGTGGCCCTCAACTCTCTTGTCTCTCTCTTTTGCCTCTCTCTGTCTCTCTGTGTCTCTGTCTGTCTGTCGGTATCACTGTCTGTCTATCTGTTGGTGTTGTGTGTTGTGTGTTGTGTGTGTGATGTTGTCTGGTGCTGTCTGTCTGTCTTCTGTCTTCTGTCTTCTCTGTCTCTCGCTCTCTCAGTCACGAACCAAGTCATCGTGTAGATTAGCATCGAAAAGACCCAATCTACTGGAGAGAGAGAGAGAGAGAGAGGAGAGAGAGAGAGAGAGAGGAGAGAGAGAGAGAGAGAGAGGAGTGAGAGAGAGAGAGAGAGAGAGAGAGAGAGAGATGAGAGAGAGAGAGAGAGAGAGAGAGAGGATGGAGGTGGGAGGATGAGGAGGTATGTGCTTGCATGCGTGCGTGCGTGCGTTGTGTGTGCGAGTGCGTGTGTGGCGCGCGTGCGTGCGTGCGTGTGTGGGGTGTGGGGTTTGTTGTGTGTTTGTGTGTGTGTATATGTGTGTGTTCGTCCTGCTGGTTTACGGCAGCATGTAAAATATTCATCATCCACATCTCAACAAAGTTCTAGCCAATATTGTCTTGATTGTTTTGGTTGTCAAAACAGTGCCCCTTCCCTCACATTCTTTTTTTTTTTTTAGCCTTCCCCTTAGCGATCTCTCCCTCCCCCCTCCCTCTCTCTCCCCAACCAGCCCCCTTCCCCCTTTTACTGAAAGCTATCAGAGGAAAGTCACACTGTCACAGGTACAAACAGTTGAACGTGCTATTAGGAGATTGTGTAGAAAGCTGGGAAAATACAGAGACAGAAAGAAAACACTTCATTTGGGTAAGTAGTCCAACTCCCCCCCTTCCACACACACAGACGTGAAACATTATGAGTCTTGTTTTAAAAGTACAAAAATCCATGTTATTTGATAGGGATTTTATTTATATCTTATATCAGAGTTATTTGCAATCCTTCTGGCATTGATTATTCCGTCTAATATTGTTGTCGATATTTACAATATCATCATCATCATCACCATCCATCATCATCATCATCATCATCATCATCATCATCATCATCATCATCATCATCATCATCACATCATCATCATCATCATCATCATCATCATCATCATCAATGTCGCCATCATCAATTTGAGCAGAAAATTAATATCCCCCCCCCCCCCCCCCAGTTTGTCAGTCATTAGGAATACCGAGACAATGAAAGTTGAGTGTTAACCCCCTCCATCCCCTACCCCCTTACCTTCTCATCACATTAATTCTTATACTGTTTATATAGACCAACGTACATTGGCATGATGGCGGGGAGCTTATTAAAGCTAGATGACATCAGCGTAAACTACATTTGACTGGTCTTGTCACTTTACACTAGTGGTCAACACTGCTATACAACATGCACATTTGTCCGTCGTGTTCGACGATGACCCTTTAAACAGCAGAGGGTGTAGCTGCTGTTTCGGAAATTGGGCAGAAATTTGATTATAGTGGAGATGCCTTGCCCTCAGCACACCTCCACTCTCTCGGCCAAGAGGGTATAATTATGGACAGTCAGCGTTGGAGATGTTCTCCAAAGGCCAACTAGCCCCCAGGGCTGCAGCCCATAACGACTGTGCAAGTCAAGCCTCCTAGTCAGAGTCATAGTCGATCACTAAAAGACTAAGCTGTAATGTGGAATTACATGACTGGGAAAGCCACTGATCACACAGCATTTCATTTTTTGCTGTTACTCCTAGCGTAAATGGTTTAATCAAGAACTGTAAAAAAAAAGCCCGGGCCCTGAAAGCCCAACATTTAGATCAGCTTAAATGCAACATACATCTGACCTCAGCGCTTTGTTTAAAGCTGACCTTGGTGCCACATGCAAGACTGAACTAAATGCCATGTGTAAAGATGACCTAACTGCCATGTGTAAGGATGACTAAGTGCCAATGTAAAGCTGATCTAAGTGCATAAAGTGACCTAAGTGCCACATGGCGCCTGACCTAAGTGCCACATGTGTAAAGGCTAACCTAAATGTCATGTGTAAGGCAGACCTAAGTACCACGTGTAAGTCTGACCTAAATGCTCTGTGTAAAGCAGACCTAAATTATGTGTGTAAGGCTGACCTAGATACTCTGTGTAAAGCAGACCTAAATTATGTGTGTAAGGCTGACCTAGATACTCTGTGTAAAGCAGACCTTAATTATGTGTGTAAGACTGACCTAAATGCTCTGTGTAAAGCAGACCTAAATTATGTGTGTAAGGCTGACCTAATACTCTGTGTAAAGCAGACCTAAATTATGTGTGTAAGGCTGACCTAAATGCTCTGTGTAAAGCAGACCTAAATTATGTGTGTAAGGACTGACCTAAATGCTCTGTGTAAAGCAGACCTAAATTATGTGTGTAAGGCTGACCTAAATGCTCTGTGTAAAGCAGATCTAAATTATGTGTGTAAGGCTGACCTAAATGCTCTGTGTAAAACAGACCTAAATTATGTGTGTAAGGCTGACCTAATACTCTGTGTAAAGCAGACTTAATTATTGTGTAAGGCTGACCTAAATACTCTGTGTAAAGCTGACCAAAGTGCCATGTGTAAAGCTGACCTCAGTCCAGTGTAAAGCTAACTCAGTTCCAAGTGTAAGCTGACCTCAGTTAAGTTCTACTGTAAAGCTGACCCGAATGCCACGTGTAAAGCTGACCTAACCACTGGTCTCGTTGATTGCTTTGGCAGGAGGCAGAGAAACAGCCTGGCCTGTCCTTCCTCAGAATGTACACTGATGATCGATAGTCTCTGGAAGACAGATGACAGACAGACAGACTAACAGACTGATAGACAGACTGGGAAGCTATTAGGAGAAGAAGACAGGTAGATACGGACAGACAAGCAGGCATTATACTGTCACCAGAGAAAAGCAAAAGATAAACACATAATATGTTCCCCCATACTTCACACAGGAACTTTGTATTTTTACCAGCTGCGCGTATCCTTTTGGTCAAGCATCCCTGAAATTGCTTTCACCCTGACACGTACTTTCATCTTCACTTTCTTCTCCAATCCTTCCTTACTCTTCTCTGGTTTCTATGATGAAGGAATAGTAGTGTGGGTGATGTATGAAATATCCTATCCCTAGCACTATCGTCTCATGTATCATTGGCACTGATGGTAAAAACAGAGGAAATAGGAAGAGAGCCGTGCAGTGTTTGTGAATGACAAGTCTGACAGAGTGATGGATGACAAAAACTGACAGTTCATTGATTCACACTGACTGTGTGTTGAGTGATGAGTTGGTGAGAGAGAGAGGAGAGAGAGAGAGAGAGAGAGGAGAGAGGAGGAGAGAGATGAGAGAGAGAGAGAGAGAGAGAGAGGAGAGAGAGGAGGAGAGAGAGAGAAGAGAGAAGGAGAGAGAGAGAAGAAGAAGAGAGAGAAGAGACAGACAGACAGACAGACGAGACAGGACAGACAGAGACAGGAAGACAGAAGACAGACAGACAGAGAAGACAGAAGAGAGCAGAGATGGAGAAGAGAGAGAGAGAGGAGAGAGAGAGGAGAGAGGGAGAGAGAGAGAGATGAGAGAGAGGAGAGAGAGAGAGAGGGAGAGAGAGAGAGAGAGAAGAAGAGAGAGAGAGGAGAGAGAGAGAGAGAAGAGAGAGGGAGAAGAGAAGAGAGAGAGAGAGAAGACAGACAGACAGACAGACAGACAGACAGACAGACAGACAGACAGGACAGAGAGAGAGAGACAGACAGAGAGACGAGAGGACGAAGAAGAGAGACAGAGAGAGAGAGAGAGAGAGAGAGACGAGAGAGGAGGAGAGAGAGAGAGAGAGAGAGAGAGAGGAGAGGAGAGGAGAGAGAGAGAGAGAGAGAGAGAGAGAGACGAAGAAGAGACAGAGAGCAGACAGACAGCAGAGACAGACAGAGACAGACAGACAGACAGACAGACAGAGACAGACAGAGACAGACAGACAGACAGACAGAGACAGAGACGAGACAGAGACACAGAGAGAGACAGGAGAGAGAGAGAGAGAGACAGAGAGAGAGAGAGACAGAGACAGAGAAGAGAGCAGATAGACAGAGCTATAACAGACAGAGACAGAAAGACAGACAGACAGACAAACAGACAGACGAGATAGACAGACAGACAGACAGACAGACAGACAAACAGATAGACAGACAGAGATAGACAACAGAAGAGAGACAGATGGACAGAGACAGAGAGAGAGAGAGTTGATTGATTCAGTGACTGTGTGCTGATCTGGGGATCCTCTGTGGCCCTCAGCTCTCTCTCTCCCCTCACGCACCAAGAAGACATCGTGATAGATTGGCATTGAATAGGGCTGATGACTGGTCAGAGAGATGAGAGAGAGAGAGAGAGGAGAGAGAGAGAGAGAGAGAGAGAGAGAGAGAGAGAGAGAGAGAGAGAGAGAGAGAGAGAGGAGAGAGAGAGAGGAAGAGAGAGAGAGAGAGGAGAGAGAGAGAGAGAGAGAGAGAGAGAGTGTGAACTAAACTGTACATCACCACCAACACTAAGCGGGTCAGAAGATCAATCTCAAGGAATAGATATATTACGTCAAATGATAAGGATACTCATGTAATGAAGAAAGAGAGAGAGAGAGATAGAGAGAGAGAGAGAGAGGAGAGAGAGAGAGAGAGAGGAGAGTACAGAGAGAGAGAGAGAGATGAGAGAGAGAGAAGAAGAGAGAGAGAGGAGGAAGAAGAGAGAGAGACAGACAGACAGACAGACAGACAGACAGACATACAGACAGACAGAAAGACAGACAGAGAGACAGACAGACAGAG
>CM060318.1:29005668-29013168 GCA_030674155.1 Stramonita haemastoma
GGGGAAAACACGCAACATCGATTTTGTCTGGGGGAGAACACGCAACATCATCGATATTGTGCCAGCGGCCTCTGACTGCCAGAGATTGTACGTTATTGGCCTGTGTTCAACAGAACAAGACGCTTTGCTCCAAAGGGTATATCACTCACTTTCTTTACAAGTCTCCACAGTGAAAAACATAGGGAGTAGGTTTAAGACTTGGCAAGAGGATAGCAGGAATCTGTTAAAGATTCAATCAAAAGGTTGATAAGAAGAATTACACTGCTGCTGGTTTTCTCACCTTACGTAAGCTTTGACTGAATAATGGATTGGGGGATGGAGATCATTCTTGCCCGGCTGGAAAGGGGAAAGGAGGGTATATCTGAGGGATAAACAGAAGGGGGAAATGGAGGAAATTGAAAGAAGTTATATCCGAGATGGCAACAATACTTCGAGCAAGAATACAGGATAGAGGAGAAGAGGGATGTTGTGTGCGAGTGCACATGTACTCCACTGAGTGCACATATGACTATTCTGAAAGAGAAATTGTCATGTTGCTTCTGTAGATACTGTCATGTTATTTCGTAGAGATTACAGAGATCTTTTCTTTTTATTGAACATGATCCAGAACCCAAAGAGGAGAGAGAGAGAGAGAGAGAGAGAGAGAGAGAGAGAGAGAGAGGGAGAGAGAGAGAGAGAGAGAGAGAGAGAGAGAGAGAGAGAGAGAGAGAGAGAGAGAGAGAGAGAGAGAGAGAGGAGAGAGAGAGAGAGAGAGAGAGAGAGAAGAGAGAGAGAGAGAGAGATCAGAATAATAGAATCAAATCAATAATCAAATCAAATCAGATCAAATCAAATCAAATCAAATCAAATCAAATCAAATCAAATCAAATCAAATTTTTATTTCCAGATGGTACATTTGAGTAAGCAATAAATTTGCTTAATTCTCTGTGTGTGTATGGTGTGTATGTTGTGTATGTATGTGTATGTTGTATGTATGTATGTGTTGTATGTTTTATGTATGTTGTATGTTGTAGTTGTTGTTGTGATGTATGTATGTATGTGTATGTGTGTGTATGTGTGTTGTTGATGTGTGTGTGTGTGTGTGTGTGTGTGTGTGTGTGTGTGTGTGGTGTGCTGTGTGTTATGTGTGTGTTTGTGTGTGTATGTTGCATGTGTATGTGTATTATGCATGTGTGTATGTATGTATGTATGTATGTATGTATGTATGTATGTATGTATGTATGTATGTATGTATGTATGTATGTATGTATGTATGTATGTATGTATGTATGTATGTAGTATATGTTTGTGTATGTATGTGTGTGTATATATGCATGTCTGTGTGTGTGTGTGTGTGTGTGTGGTGTTGTTGCTTGCTTGCTTGCTTAGATGCGTGCGTACATTGGCAGGATCAGCTCTGATGAAGAAATGGCTTAATCAAACAGATTCTGAAGTTGTTCATTATTCAAGAAAATAACAGTGTTGAGAGCACACATCAAACCATTATTACTGAATAATGCAAGAGAAGCACAGAGCAATGCAGAAAACTCCACACATTGTTTTGAATGAGATGACTAGGCCTTATTTAGTAAAAGATTGGATGCTGTTTACCGTAGTGGGAATGAATGATTAAAAGGTTATTGACAACAGACAACATGGTAGCATTGTTTAGAAAAGACTGAAGGCTTTGTAACTTTGTCTCTGTCTCTGTCTCTTTCCTCTTTCTCTTCCCTCCTCTCTCTCTCTTTCCTCTTCCCTCTCCTCTCTCTCTCTCTCTTCTCCTCTCTCTCTCCTCTCTCTCTCTCTCTCTCTCTCCCTCACTCTCTTCTCTCTCCTCTCTCTGTAAATGTTTTATCTGGTTCTTGTACTAGCAAAGAGAAATGGACATTAAATGTTTATCTTTCCTTAATTGTTAAACAAAATGTTGTCCCCTTCAATACCTATCTAGCTATTTATTAACTAAATTATTGATTTCATCTTCTATAGTATTCCTCTTTACTTGTCTTGTTTGTACGTTTCGCTATATTCTACTGTTCAACTTATTTTTTTCCCTTATAACAAGCCTGATAAAAAGTAAACCCATTGTCTTGTATCACAAAACCACATCCGATATTCTCATTGGACAAAAAATGAGAGGAGAGAGACCAGGCAACATCGATTTTGTCTCCAGAAACACGCAACATCGATTCTGCCCCATCGGCTTAAACTGCCAAAGACTGATTTACCAGCAGCTGTGTTCAAAAAGAACAGGACACTTTGCTCCAGAATAGTTTCACTTTCTTTTTTTTAAACAAGTCTTCACAGAGGAAGATTGAGGAGTTTCAGACTTTGTGTGAGGTAGTAAGAGGAATGGACACAGATTCCAAGTTGAATAAGATTTGCATGGCAGTGACTTTTCTCCTCACCTTACGTCAGATGTGACTGAATTATTGATTGGGTGGAGAGAGTAGAACCTGAAGGACTAGAAAGAAGAGAGAGAAGGGTTTAATTAAGGGAGAAAGAAGGGGATGGGGTGGGTGGGGAGAAATGGAAGAAGACTGGAACAATGCAGAAACAGGGTTAGAGGAGTAGGATTGTGTGTGTGTGTATGTGTTGTGTGTGTGTGTGTGTGTGTGTGTGTGTGTGTGTGTGTGTGTGTGTGTGTGTGTGTGTGTGTGTGTGTGTGTGTGTGTGTGTGTGTGTGTGTGTGTGTGTGTGTGTGTTTGTGTGTGTTGTGTGTGTGTGTGTGTGTGTTGTGTGTGTGTGTGTGTGTGTGCTGGTGATGTGGTGAGTGAGAGACAGAGACAGAGTGAGGAGTAGATAGATAGATGATAGAGAGAGAGAGCAGAGAGAGAGTAGAAGGAGATAGTAGAGAGAGAGAGAGAGAGAGAGAGAGAGAGAGAGAGAGAGAGAGAGAGAGAGAGAGAGGAGAGAGAGAGAGAGAGAGAGAGAGAGAGAGAGAGAGAGAGAGAGAGAGAGGGAGAGAGATGAGGATGAAGAGTGTGGTGTGTGTGTTGTGTCGTGCGTGTGCGTGCGTGCGTGTGTCCTTCTGTCAGCTATTATCTATCTGTCCGTCTGTCTTTGTAAAAAAGAAAAGGATAGCTGTTACCTAAGCTCTTTGCCTGTTTATTTTTCCGCTTGCCAATAGAAAATAGCCATACATCTATTTTAGGATTTTTTTTATGGAAATGCTCCAAGATTTTGCTTATCCCTTTTTAAATACGTTTTGAGCTATTGCATTTTTTGGAATAAAATTCTTGTCATCAGACTTTCATTTTTTTTCTTATTTTTCAAAAGCTGTGGCATTCTTCTTTCAGCTTTCTTTGTGTAAATTTTGTAAACCTTGGCTTTATCACTGTTCTTGATTAAGCCATTGATGCTGGGGGCAACAGCAAGTAAATGTAGGTAAAATATCATCAAAAACATTTTAAGAAAAATGCTGGATTCAATGACGTAAAGATATTTAAACGAAAACGTAGGGTTTATTACTGCCAAAAAAGTGTTCAATGAGTTTAACATAGCAGAAGATTAAAAAAAAAAACATTCAAAAACAACCTAGCTCGATACTTGAATTAAGTTACAAAAATGTAAAATAAAAACTGGGGGATTTGATACTATAAACATGACTCATGCAAAAACATTGGTTAGATTTTTCAAGAAATGTATACGAAAAATCTAGGTTTAATACGTAAGGTGTTTAAACAAAGACATGTAATTGAATATGGTAAAGAATTTAATCACAAAAAGCCTGATTCTAAAATTGCAGATCTATCTATCCTTTAGTCTGGCGACCGTGGGGGCACCCCAGAAGACTTGACAACAGGTTCCCTCCATTCCTCTCTCTGTGTTCTGCCTTTTCAAAATTTTGTTTTCTAGGCCTGTCATTCGTGATGTTGACAACATCAGCGAAAATGACATATTTTTTTAAAAGCAGGGTCCAATACCACGAAAATGTTACGATAAATTTCACCCCGGATATGCCCGATGCCCTGGGTCTCAACTATCAGGTGTTAAAAGGCTGTGTGACGCATTTTCGCTCATTAAAAACAATCATAGTTGCTGGTTTGAGCGTTTAACAAAAGAAGAAGAAATAGAATTACCAAGGGTCAATTTTACAAGATTTTGGACTAAAAACATTATGTTTGATGCTGAAAAAAATGTTTGAACATAAACACAGGGCTGAATATTGTTATGCTTTATACTGAGAGCATGTTTTTAACAAAATTACTGTGTTTAACACTACAAAGATAATTTAAATTTAAAAAATTCTGTGTTTTTAACAAAAATGTAAACAAAAAAACAACTACAAAGATGATTTAACAAAACTTCTGGTGTTTAACGATTTAAAGATGTTTGAACAAAAACGCTGGGAGCTGTAACAGAAACGCTGAGTTAATTGCTGTTAAGATGTTTAAACTACAACACAGGGCTTGAGCTGATACGGCAAAGCTGTTATAACCCCACTCTCATTTTAATACGGCAAAGATTTTTTTGTTGTTGAAGTCCTGGGTTTGAAATTGGCAGGAGGTTCAGATACTAATGCTGGGTTTAATACAGCAAAGACATCTAAAGAAAACAACTGGGTCTAATACTGCTAAGACACTTAAACAAAACCAGTGAATTTGATACTGCAAAGATAAGCAAACAAAACACTAGGTTAGTTTTGCAAGGATGTTTCTACAAAAGGTGGGGCTATAACTATCGGCAAATTGTGTTACAGCCGTTTTAAAACTGCAAAGACTTTAAGCAAAATCGCTGGGGCTTTTTACCTGCAAAGACGGTTTTTGAAAACAAAAGCGAAGACAAGCACTACAAAGCTGTTGATACAACACCACGGAAATCAATATTGCAAAGTGTTTACATAAAAAAACGGAGGGTTTCAATGTTTCAAACATGTTTAAGCAAAATGGTTAAGTTTAATACCGCAAAGACTTGTAAAACAAAAGCACCAGGGCTAATGCTGCACAAACGTTTACGCCCCAAAAAATAAGTCAACGTTTCAAAATGGTTTTAAACATCAGGGATAGTATGCTGGCTTTAACACTGCAAAAGGGGCTTAAACATTGTTGCCAAGTTTAATGCTACGAAAACTGTTCAAATATGAATGGTTGGATTTAATAAAGAAATCACGTTTAAACAAAACCCCTCAGTTTTGCTTTTGCAAAGATGATGAAAGCAGTATGCAAAAGTACTTGCATCAAGCGCAAAGGTGCACACGCACACATAGACATGCCTATAATAATATACACAGGCAGGGTTCTTCTATTTATCTTAAAACGCTTACTTTAATCTGCCTACTTTTACTGTCACCCTTTGTGGTTTTCTGCACTAATTTCATATTAAACAATTGTGCTTGACCACATTCCACTACAATTATCTATTTCATTGTTCTTAAGTTGCTGTATGTATTTCTCAATATTGACTCATCATAAAGCTTCGAAATACTAATTTTTGCCATACATATTTCCCTTTATACATTTTACTGTACGCACCACGCAGTTTTGACATCAATCTTATAATTTAATTTTTTATTCATTGAATCTATGATAAGTCATTTTCAAAATAATTGAGAAGTTGGTACCTGCACTTAGTTTTTCCTCCACTACTTTTTCCCTCTATAATTATGTTTGACATGTACAAGTTGTGTTCAGTACATAGAGGTTATTTTGTACCATTCTCTCTCTCTGGTCTATGGGTCTTCACAACAATGCAGATGGTACCAGGTAGGAGGCCCAGCATCCTAACAGCCATGGCACCATGCACCATGTAATGCCCCTGCTGCTGACGATAATGGCTGAGCTGAGCATAGTCAGGGAGTCACGCCGAGTGCCAGACCTACTCTGCAGTGTACCCCTTTAAACTTTGATCAGCTTGAATGTGTGCTTCTCTCTTGCTTTCTGCTGTGTACAGTCTTTGCTGTTCTGTCTGGTCTGTTGGTCTGTTTCTCAGTGTGTGTGTGTGTGTGTGTGTGTGTGTGTGTGTGTGTGTGCGTGCGTGCGTGCGTGCCTGCCTGCCTGCCTGCCTGCCTGCCTGTCCGTCCGTCCGTCCGTCCGTCCGTCGTCCGTCAGTCCGTCTCTCTCTCTCTCTCTCTCTCTCTTCTCTCTCTCTCTCTCTCTCTCTCTTCTCTCTCTCTCTCTCTCTCTCTCTCTCTCTCTCTTCTCTCTCTCTCTCTCTCTCTCTCTCTCTCTCTTCTCTCTCTTCTCTCTTTGTCATCACTTCACTGTGTCGACTGTGTGTGTGTGTGTGTGTGTGTGTGTGTGTGTGTGTGTGTGTGTGTGTGTGTGTGTGTGTGTGTGTGTGTGTATAAATGCGTGCATGCATGTATATGCGTGTATGCATGCGTATGTACATGCGTGTGAGTATAGATATGCGTGCGTGAATGTGTGTGTGTTTAAATGCGTGCATGCATGTGAGTGCGTGTATGCATGCGTATGTACATACGTGTGAGTATAGATATGCGTGCGTGAATGTGTGTGTGTGTGTGTTTTGTGTATGCATGCGTATATGTACGTGCGTGCATATGTACGAGTATGCGTGCATACATGATGTGTGTGTGAGTGTGTGTAGGGTGGGGGTGCTGGTGGTGTTTGTATATGCATGCGTATGCGTATATGCGTGCGTGTGCATATGTATGCTCGCATACATGTGTATGTGTATAATGCGCACATGCATGTGTATGTTTATTTTTTATTATTTTTATATTTTATTCTTTTATATAGGGGATAATGGAATAAGCACTCGTGTGCTTTTTTTTACATCCAGTCCCGTGTGTATGCAGTTTTGTATGTGTGTGTATATGTGTCCGCATTCCTATGTGTACATACGTGTATAGCTATGCCTTCATGAAGGTAAACGCGCGCGCGTGTGTGTGTATGTTTAAGTGTATGCTCTCATACTTCCCATTGGCATGCTGGTAGAGTTGTTTTATGCAGCAGAGGTTCTCCCAGATGTCCAGCCAGCTTGTGAGCCCATGCAGATAGTAATGGTCTATTTTACAGACACCTCCCCCTGTGGGAGGCTGTAGGAGAGTCCCTGTAAAGTGATGGTCTTCAAATAGCCATCACAGATAATGGCTAGCTAGCTAGCCCTAAACTCTCATGTGCATTAGTAGTACTTATGGACGTATACCCACGCGTATATATACATGCAGACCTGTGCTCGTTTTTTGCGCTCTCACAACCACACCCACGCACACGCACGCACGCGCACGCACATACTCACTCACTCACACACACACAACACAAGAACACACACACATCACACTGGAGTTAACATCAGTGCTGACTCCACTCTCCCCAAAAGTCCTTCAAATAAGGCTATAAACCGCCGCCTCGTGTGCGAACGCACGCAGAGCATCTTGCACACACATTAAATCCTGTTCCATTTTTTGTAAGAGTAGGCCATTGTGTGCCGGTGGGAACAGATGACAAGATTTACAAAACTATATACACACGGGGACTGGATGTAAAAAAAGCACACGAGTGTTTATTCCACTATCCTCGATATAAAAGAATAAATAAATAAATAAATAAATAAATAAAT
>CM060318.1:29018168-29025668 GCA_030674155.1 Stramonita haemastoma
AAAAATAATTTTGCTATTGCAGTGGTATGGTAAATACTGACATGATTCATTGACTGTGTGTGTAATTGTGACGGCGACAGTGCAAGCTCAACATTTTACTTATCTAGTAACCATTCACACTTATCCACAAGAGTATATTTCAAAGACAATTGTTTGAACTGAGTACTGTCGGGTTTAGCAAATTGAAGCGGGTGTGCGCTATACCAGCAAAAAGGCCTTGACAATGGCAAGTGATTACAGAAATGTTCCAAAGCAGTCCATTTTTCAGCGAGTTCAATGGACACATTGTGGAATGGCTGTCGCCAGTGTTGTGTAGCATTTAACCCCTTCAGAGTGGTCCACTCCCATGGAAGCAATTATTCGGGAACAACTCCACTCTTTAATCTGTGATTGGCTACGGTCGTGGACGTCCAATTGGGAGCTTGTGTTTGATATGAGTGCATTCAATGTCGTCCACCTTGGTTTTTCATGAATTGGTTTGGTTTTAGAGTTCCTAAGGGGAGAGCTGGATGTTAATCTGGGAATCTTTAACAGTGACTTTGACCACGAGGATTCTTAGGCTTCGTTCAATATGCTTTTCACCAGCTTTTTCGCTAGACTGAAATGAAGCTTACTGTTGTTGAAATTACTAAACAGCACCAGCCTGTGTTTTTTCATTAAGTCTGAAAATTATGTGGATGATTTAACTCTTACTAGCCTGAAATTTTGATGGATGATTTAACCCTTTGGTTGGCAAACATATTGGAAGGCAGCCAGTACTGGCATCCATTTAAAGTGGATTAACATCGATCATTTTTCATTCCGTTTCCTTGACCAAATGTTCTTTAAGTCAAACAAAAAGTAAAAAAAAAACCTACCAAACAAACTGGTGCAGTAGCAGACTTGATGATACGCTTATCTTTGGCATAGGCATTTTTTTTTGCAAGTAATGAAATCCTGGTGACACAACACTTGTTACAGGTGTGATGAGTCTTAGAAAAAGAAAACAATATTAAATCACTTCTCTTGATTTGACCACAAATTAAAAAAAGTCTACATAGATGAATCAGTGACAGAATCAAAATTCTAAATTATCCTTTTTCTTTATTGCTTTCACTTTTTAACAAGTGTTAGTTATTGACTCAAAAACAAATATTACAAATCAATCACTGACAGTCCTCAGCTTGACACAAAAGGGGGACGTGAATTTTCTACAAGGATTACCCATCAGACGATCTCTATGGTATCGACAGTCACACTAACGTGAAGCCAGACCTCCCAAAGAGACAGGGACCAACCTACCCAACACAGGAAGCCACAGTGACTCTTCAGCGGAAGTGACGCAGCAGACGCCATGAGTTTGCTGTGGCAGAGGTTGTACCGGA
The DNA here is from genome assembly GCA_030674155.1 of Stramonita haemastoma. Lineage (NCBI taxonomy): Eukaryota > Metazoa > Mollusca > Gastropoda > Neogastropoda > Muricidae > Stramonita > Stramonita haemastoma. Next base: position 29,019,533 of record CM060318.1, read on the forward strand.
AGTGGAAGGAATCTCAATGTGAAGTGGCGCGGAAAAAAGCGGGCGTGGCGGCAGCCAACTTCTTCGGCAAACTGAGTAACAAGAAAAGAAAATGGTAAGTACCAGGGTGAAACTGAATATGAATGTTCACACCTGGGTATCCAAAATAGAGAGTTTTTTATGATTCACACACACACACACACACACACACACACACACACACACACACACACACACACACACACACACGATCACCCATACACCACAAAACACAACAACAACACAACAACAAAACACTACAAAACACACACACACAACACACACGGGTGTGTGTGTGTGTGGGGGGGGGGGGACATAGGCATACTAAACTATCAAACTAAAATTTTCGTGTCTCTTTCTCACTCTCTGAATCTGTATTTTTGTCTATCAGTTGCATGATGTCCGTGGTGTGTCTGTGTGTTTGTATACCTATCGGGTTTTATTACTCTTGCGTTTATACTATTCTGCTTTCCGTATTATGTTGTGTAATTGTTTTTGATATATACATGTATGTACAGCATTGTTGCATGGGGGATGCAAACACGTACTGTACGAGCGAGAATATGTTGAGGTAAAACACTCAAGTTTTCATTCTTGAAAACGAAGATACTACCTCCAAAAACTGCGTGAAAGTTCAAATATATGCATGCACATTCTGGAATAAAATATTCTGCTCATTTTGTGAGTTTCTCCCTAGAATTCTGCTTATTTACCTACGAAATGCTTGAATATTCTGCGAACACGTTAAACCTGTTCCGCTTTTTGGAAGAGTAGGCCATGGTGTGTCCAGTGGGAACGGATGACAAAATGTACAAAATTGCATACATACGGGGACTAGATGTAAAAAACAAACTAAACATGAGTGTTATTCATTATCCTCAAAATAAAAGAATTTTTTTAAAAGATCAACAGTCATGATTTCATAATTCAATGATAGAAAATTTACAGGCAGACACAGTAATGCGATCATATACACAAAAATGGAAAACACGATAAATACACATGACAAAACAAACAAGCGAGGTGATCACATTCTGTTTTGACGCTATGTCTACATTTTCCCCCTTTAAAAGATAAATGTAGCATTGAAGTTGTGAAAAAGTAACCTCGGGGATATCTTTTTGTAGTCCCAAAATAATGATGACGCTAAAGTTATTTTTTGTCTGCGATTCGGTTTCTTTCTATTTAGCAGATTGAAAATGAAATGTTCTCTTTTTTGTCTGTCTTTCTAAAATGTTCTCTTTTTTGTCTGTCTTTCTTTAAGTTTGCTGTTCTCTTTGCCTGTCTGTCTGCCTACATGCATGCTCGGGGTTTTTGGCATTGTTTTCTCTTGTTCGTGTCTTTCTGTTTTTGTTTTTCTTTCTTTTATCTTTTCTTATTATTTTTCTATTTTTTACCTTCCTATTTCATTCCTTTTATTTAAAGTTTTCCTCTTCTTTCCTTCCTCATAATTCTTTCCATCTTCTTACCTCCCTTTCTTTCCCCTGTTCCTCTTTCCTACCATCAATTCCTTTCGTTCTTCTTAATTCCTCTTTTCTTTCTGTCCTTCATATTTGTCACTTTTAACTTTCTTTCCGTCTGTTTTTTTATCTCTTCTTTTTTATCTTTCCTAAGTTTATTTCTTCACACGAAAAATAAAAGATTCAGCACAAGAGACAATTCTCTAAGAAAGTAAACGAGGGAGATAACTTTTTACTTCTCTCGAAATAGACAAACGTACATAACTGTAAACTCAAGGATGAAATTATGGCCCTTTGCCCTTTTTTTGCCATGAAACAAAAAAAATAAATTAACTGTCTTTATGTTTTTGTTTGCTTCTTGCGTCCGAGGTGACCAAAAATAAACACACACCCCAAGTGCACAGAGGTCAGAGAGCTTAGGACAGAAGGAGAAGAAGGAGAAAGGACAGGGAGAGGCGATGTTTGTCACCGTGTATTCTATGGAGAATTTCGCTTCCTCTGTAACGATGCATCACTGTCGGCTTGTTGGCCCCGTATTGTCAACGCTGGGGGAAGAGAGAGGGTAATGAAATTAACTCCAATTTCTGTATGGTTTGGACCAAAAGGCGTAAAAGCCGAATTCAGCCAAGGAGAAAGTCTGAAATGAAGTAAACAAAGTAAATAACAAACAGGCACAGAGGGATGCTTTGAGCGTGCGTATTATTTGCATGCACATGTGCACTCTTGACGTACACTTGTCTTTATGTCATGACTTAAGAGTGGTTACATTATGATATACCTACACACACCCACGCGCACACACACGCGCACAATCACACACACAAACATCACAAAAACACACACAAACACTCACACCAACACACAACACACACCGATGCTAAAAGATAGCTTTTGAATCTTACAAAAAAAATTGTAGAAAAGCTGGCATCTTTATTTTTTCAGATTATAAGACTACATGTCCAAACATTCTAATATCAACAGTCTACATAATGGGTGACAATAGTGATGAAGAGGTTTGTGGCATGATAGACCTTAGAAGAGCATTTTCAAATCAGTTTTTATGACGCCACCTTGTAGAATTCTATACTGCTATGAATATAGACTTGTGGACTTCCAAAATGGGTTTTTGGCAGGGAAATAACAGTATGGTTTGACAGAGCCATCCAACTTGTTTGATTTGTCATTTTAATGCCTACTCATCTTCAGCTTCACGTGTCGTCTTTACACTAGTAACCCCAAAAATTTAATATGAGCTCTGTATCGTTTGATTCAGATTCTCTTTAGTTGCATGGGTGAAGATACTGAAATAAACAGATGCAATAATTATAGTCATGGAAAGGATAAAACTGCCGTCTGCGTCGTTATTTGTTTTTGCTTCTGGATCATGCCCTCTTGGTTATATTCAGTTAATAATAGTAATAATAATATAAGTGATAATAATAATAATAATAATAAAATAATAATAATAATGAATAATAATAATATAATAATTATAATAATAATATATCTCATCATCACCCAATCCATGGAATTTATATAGCGCTATATCTTGCAAAAACAAGAGATTAGTAGATGAAAGAAAAAAAGAATACACGAATGAAACTTTGATGTATGAAATGCATACAAACCTCTACAACCAAAAGTGTGCAAGCAGCCTGGAAAAGGAATGAATAGGTACAATGCATTTTGTATGAATTGTAGTTGTTAATTTATCAGTGGCTCAAATACGACGTTATATCGGACACAATAGCTAAAAGGGTGTAATGTTATGTATAGATTGCAGCCGAAGTCGTCGTGGCAGTGGTGGATTTGGCTACACTCCAAATTTAGCTTCCTGGTTCTATAGAGTGCGAGTCGAAAAATTCTACCAATTTTCAATACTTTTTTTTTTCCAAGTATGGAAAAATGGTACTGTATACTTGTTTTTAGTAGTGAGGACATAGCGCAGTACCAGGCAGTCACTAGAATGTTAGAAATTATCATTAAATTATGATTCTTTGTGTTCCAATAGTGTTAACCCCACGCAAGCATAATTATGATTGTGGTAAGGAAGCTAAGACTGAGGGTTTAAAGTGTTTCCTAAAAAAAAAAAGAAAGCATAAACCACTAATGTGTTCAAAACCCATAAGTTTTGAGTGCAAAGTAGTGTTTCACAAAAACACCTTTGGGTTTTCTTTCTAAGGATGCTGCTTTACCTTCTTAGTAACGTTCGGATGAATTGTTGAATCTTACTATACTATAGGAAAACAGAAGGAAAATGACAACATTTAAAGTGGGAGTGCAGCCTGTATCTAGGGCTTCAGACTTGCTTATCTGAGGCCTGCAGAGAGGAAGAGGGCAAGACTGGAAGTATCCCCGTCTGCTACTTCCCTTCCTCACCTAATCTGATGTAGCAGATAACGCTGAGAAGGGGTGGTGGTGGTGGTGGTGGTGGTGGTGGTGGGGGGTGGTGGTGGTGGTGATGATGATGGGGATGGTGGTAGTATGTGTGTGTGGGTGTGGATAGGGGTAGAAGAGGTGCTGTGGTGTAGGTGTGGATGTAGGGGTGTGTGTAGTGTGCGTGTGTGTGTTAGTGTGTTAGTGTGTTAGTGTGTATGTGTGTGTGTGTGGTGTGTGTGTGTGTGTGTGTGTGGTTGTGTGTGTGTTGTGTGTGTGTGTGTTAGTGTCGTGTGTGTGTGTGGATATTTTTCTCTCATTTCATTCCTTTTATTTCGAAGATAATGGAATAAACATTCATGTGCTTATCTATTTTCTTACATCCAGTCCTTGTGTGCAAGCGAATTTGTCAATTTTGCCATCCGTTCCCCGCAGCCCAAATAGTCTACTCTTCCAAAAGGCAGTACAGGTTTTAACGCATGTGCGAGATGTTCTGCGTGTGTTAGCACACGGGGCCTCGGATTATACTCTCATCCGAAGGACTTTAGGGGGATTGGAGTGGGCACTGATGTTAACTCCAAGGGAAAAAATCCCCTTGAACGGGTGTCTCGGTGGCGGCTCGAACCAAGACCATCAAAGTCAGACATACCACCATTATCATCACCTTCACCATTACCATCACCAACCACTACCACCATCACTCTCACTGCTCTCTCTCTGTTATTTGCTGCATCATTAGCGTGCGCGTGCTGTGTTGATTTTGTGTGTGTGTGTGTGTGGTGTGTGTGTGTGTGTGTGTGTGTGTGTGTGTGTGTGTGTGTGTGTGTGTGTGTTGTGTGTGTGTGTGTGTGTGTGTGTGTGTGTGTGTGTGTGTGTGTGTGTTGTGTGGTGTGTGTAGTTGTGTGTGTGTGTGTTGTGTGTGTGTGTGTGTTTGTGTGTGTGTGTGTTTGTGTGGTGTGTGTTGTGTGTGAGTATGTGCGTGTGTGTGCGTGTATGTGTGTATGTGAGTGTGTGTGATGTGTGTGTGTGTGTGTGTGTGTGTGTTGTGTGTGTGTGTGTGTGTGTGTGTGTGTTTTAGCTATATCTGCCGTTTAGTGTCTATTCACATCTATTGATTTTGGACTCACGAGTAAAAGGTAGAGGGGGAGGAAAATACGGTTTGAAAGTTAAAAGTAACAGGAAAAATTATAAAATGTTAGGAAAATATTGTTTAATAGAATAGCTGTAACATGCTAGAAATACTGAATTGTTAGACAGACTTCTCATCAATGCAAAGACAATATCCACCAATAAGGATGTGTGTGTGTGTGTGTGTGTGTGTGTGTGTGTGTGTGTGTGTGTGTGTGTGTGTGTTTTGTGTGTGTTTGTATGTGTGTTTGTGTGTGTGTTTGTGTGTTGTGTGTGTGAATGTGTGTGTGTATGTGTGTGTGCGTGTGTATGTGTGTGTGCCGCGCGCGCGCGCGCGCGCGTGTGTGTGTGTGTGTGTGTGTGTGTGTGTGTGTGTGTTCGCGCACGCGAGCGCGTGCGTGTGCAAGTGTGTATGTATAAGTATGTTCACACACACACACGCATGCTTGCACGCTCAAGCGCGTACTGGAGTATGTCCTAGCGTATAATTATATGGAAGTCTGCGTGTGCGCACACACACACACATACACACACACACACACACACACACACACGCACACACACACACACACTCAGATAAACTGTAATAGCAGATTTATGGCTCACAAGAGACCGGAGAGCCGACAGGTATTGCAAAATTTACGACGTGTTAATGGCATTGTGGCGACTGATTGCAGTGCAGTGTTGAGGGCAGCCCGCATTCCCTTCTTTTTTCTGTCCATTAATTCTGTCAACGTTAAATATTTGTTGGTATCCAGCGTAACGTCCTTCTTCTTGCGTTCCCTAACTCAGTCAAACAGTTGTTGGTATCCAGTGTAACGTCCTTCTCCTTGCGTTCCTTAACTCAAACAGTTTATGGCATCCAGTGTAACGTCCTTCTCCTTGCGTTCCTTAACTCAAACAGTTGTTGGTATCCAGTGTAACGTCCTTCTCCTTGCGTTCCTTAACTCAAACAGTTTATGGTATCCAGTGTAACGTCCTTCTCCCTGAGTTCCTTAACTCACTCAAACATTTGTTGGTATCCAGTGTAACGTCCTCCCTGATTTCCTTAACTCAATCAAACAGTTGGTGGTATCCAGTGTAACGTCCTTCTCCCTGAGTTCCTTAACTCAAACAGTTGGTGGTATCCAGTGTAACGTTCTTCTCCCTGAGTT
>CM060318.1:29038168-29055668 GCA_030674155.1 Stramonita haemastoma
GTTGATAGACAAATGAATGAACGGACAGATGGATGGAGTTTTTGATGAACAGGTAGAGATGTGAGACAGAGAGGTGCAAAGGAATGTGAGAAAGAAAGAGAAAGGAAAGTGAGAGACAGTAAGTAGTACTGATACACTAGGCACAGAAACAGATACCGTTTTTCTATAAATGTACAGGTGGATCCTTACATAATACATAGAGATTTTCGAGTGAATCAGTTGACTGACAGACACTTACATGATTGGTTCATATGATCACTGATACACGAATACATATACACACATGTATATGCACTTACTCATATACCCATGTGTGCATGTATGCGTACATGCAGTATTTGCAAGCAATCAAACTTCGTCCGTCCTTCATCCATCGATCTATAGTTCTATTCATCATACATGCATACATGATGGTAGATATAAGACAAAGCAAGATGTAGTACAATGAGATCTTCTCAGGCTTAATGTCGTTCACTACAAGTGATTTAGCAATGTACATTCACGTTAGAATGCATGAAAGGATAGGAAAAAGTGAAAGGTAAGACATAAGATGATGAATTATACATTCATTAAGTATGACTACTGGTGACTGGAAATACTTCTGCAACTGATACGAACATGCAATCGATCATACAGACACTTGGACATTCATATTTTCTTAGATCTATCCTTTGCTTATCGGGCATGCACAGGCATCAAACAATAATGAGACTGATAATGCAGAACAAGTGCAGAAACATTTTTGAATATTATTTTCAAGATTAGACTAATATAATATATTCTTTATTTCGGGCACACAAACGATTAAGTGAATCTAAAATGTTATCATCTTGACATGAGAAAAAGGCCAAGATATACTCTTTGTTTATCCCTCCTTCTATGTGTCTGTCTCTGCCTACCTCACTTTCTCTGTGATCCATGACGTTCGATTATTCTCTCTCTGTCTACCTATCTCACACACATACACTCCCCCATCATCCTGTACACACACACGCACACACAGACACAGACACAGACACAGACACAGACAACAACACACAGACACAGACACAGACACCCACACACAACCCACACCCACACACCCACACCCACACCCACACACACACACACACACACACACACAGAGCACACACTATTGTCTAATATCACTTTGAGTGATCAGACGTAGAATCGAAGCAGCAGCAACAACATCAACAACGTTGCAACAGCAACAACAAAAACAACAGCAACACACACACACACACACACACACACACTTACACACACGTATGCATGCATACATCCACTCATGTACATGCATAAGAGTAAAAAAAAAACCAACACCAAAAACAAACAACAACCGAAGACAGAAACAAACTAAGAAAAGCAGGCAAATTAACTCACACCAGCCCAGGCCCACACACAAGGATACAAACCAATCTAAAAACTACTGCCATCAAAGCCTCCTCACGACTCCTCCACTTCCAAAGGCATCAACCTCCTTGTCAGCCAAGTCTCTCTCTCCCTTCAGTGACTTTAGCAGTAACTGCTGTCCTCTGCCTTGCCCTGATCTGCCAGTCACTGTGATGGGGAAAGCACTTTGGCGGTGTTGATTTCCAATCGGGGAGAGTAGTTAGTTCTACAGCCTTCAGGTGTTTCAGTCTGCTGACGGGCATGTTTTTTTTTTTTCTTGCTGTAGATAGAGTCTACTTCTGTTGTGAAAAGGTCAAAGGTATATATATATATGTATCCAGACGAGCGATGCCATCAACTACTGATTGATGTTGATTGATTGATTGAAATGCTTGACTGATTGAGAAAGTGGTTTAAAAACTGATCACAGCTGATGTTTATTGAAGATGTTGATTGATGATTTGTCCGTGCTGACTGATTGTTAACTTTGGCGTTGTGTATTTTGTTTGGGTTTTTTTTTTCTTCACTTTGAGTTTATTGCTGCTATTTGGCTTTTTCGTTCCATTTATTTGTAAATTGAAGTGGTAACACGTTTCAATTTTTGTTCAAATCTTGTAAGTGCAATCCAGGCTTGTATTTTTACATTACTCTTGCATAATCAACCACACAGTTTATTCTCTCAATAAGGCCCGTGCATAAAACATAACAACAAGGCAGAATACTAAAACTTCCCAAAAATCAGGCACAAAGCAGAAACAGACAACAAAATCTAAAATTCAACAAAAAAATCTAGGTCACAAAATGCAAAAAAAATTAAACAACATAGAAACAATCAAAATACACCTACGAAACAGTTGGAATTGTTTCTAGAACAAAGTAGGCCAGACTCAGAAGAAGAAAAAGAGGACATTGGTAGATCAATCAGTTATTTGCAGGAAAGAGGACGTGAGTGACTTGAGTTCCTGACATCATCAGCAGCAGCAGTTAGAGGAGGCAGGCAGGCAGAGGGTATTATTGAGTTTTATACTGTGATCCCGTGCACAGGGATAGCAAAGTTGACAGGTCTCTGTCAGCTGTGCACAAGTTATTCAGGGTCTGAAGTAGTGTCTGCCAGGTTAAAGCCCTACTACTTCTTCTCTGGGCTAGAGGTTTACAGGCACACATACATACATAACCCTTGTTTGTTTTTCTGTCTGTCTGTCTGTCTGTCTGTCTGTCTGCCTGGATGTGTTTGTGTGTGTGTGTATGTGTGTGTGTGTGTGTGTGTGTGTGTGTGTGTGTGTGTGTGTGTGTGTGTGTGTGTGTGTGTGTGTGTGTGTGTGTGTGTGTGTGTGTTTGTGTTTGCCTATCTCCCGTCTCCGTCCTCTGTCTGTCTGTCTGTCTGTCTGTCTTGTCTGTCTGTCTGTCTGTCTGTCTGTCTGTCTGTTCTGTCTCCATTTCTCTCTCCCTCTCTCTCTCTGTGCTTTTTCATATATTAAAAAAAGCAGTTCTGTTTTTTGTTTTGATCAGTGCTTTCATTTCCCAACTTCAGTGCTTTTTTTTTCCACCTTTTACTTTTTTCATAATTTCTAATCACGTCATTTTTCCTTTGTATGCAGCTTATTTCATTCTCTTTCTTTTGATAACGCCCTCCCTCTCCCGCCATTTTCTTATTCTTTAAATGCATTCTAGCTAGAATAAAAAAAAAGACTGCGGTTTTTTCAATATTAATTTTTTGTGCTTCTTTTTCTTTATCTTCTTCTCCTTATTGTCGAATTTTTTATTTTTTATTTTTTACTTCTTCCTGTATTTTATCTTATCTTCCATTTCTTTCTAATTTGTGTGTTTCTTCTTTATTCTGGTGTACCTTTTTTCTTCTTTTTATCAGTCGTCCATCTGTCTTTCGCCTGAATGTTGTCGGCATTGCATTTGATGTCATTTTTGTAGTTGTCTGTATTGGTGCTGTTACTAATATTCATGTGTTCATGTGTTCATGTGTTCATGTGTGTGTGTGTGTGTGTGTGTGTGTGTGTGTGTGTGTGTGTGTGTGTGTGTGTGTGTGTGTGTGCGTGCGCGCGTGCGTGTGTGTATGTGTGTGTTTGTGAGTGTATGTGTGTGTATGTGTTTGTGAGTGTATGTTTAAGTGTGTGTATGTATGTGTGTATATGCGTGTGTATGTGCGTGTGTGTATGTGTGTGTGCATATGTGTGTGCATACGTGCGTGTGTGTGTGTGTGTGTGGCGTGCGTGCGTGCGTGTGTGTGAGTGACGGACACCTGAAGTAATACCACTGCAGTATGTATTAATGCTGAGAGCGAAACCATTGGCGGAATGAGATGTTAGGTTTTGAATAGGAAGGGTGACAAAGGGAGAGAGCAGATTAGACTGATTAAAAGAGAGAGATGGTTGGAGGTGTGAACAGCTGATTATACTGATGGATGAATAGATAGACATATGGGGCTGTGAAAAAGTATGAGTGTTGAAATAGAGAGAGAGAGAGAGAGAGAGAGAGAGAGAGAGAGAGAGAGAGAGAGAGAGAGAGAGAGAGAGAGAGAGAGAGAGAGAGAGAGAGAGAGAGAGAGAAGAGAGAGAGAGAGAGAAGATCAGACACACAGAGACAGATAGGTGGCACTGCTCTTGTGGCGACACGCTGTCCCTGGAGAGAGCAGCCCAAATTTTACGCAGGAAACTCGGCCATGACTTTAAGTATCATACAAATAAAAATATACATAAGATAGACAGAGAGACAAGCAGATAGACAGACAGACAGACAGACAAACAGACAGACAGACAGACAAAAGCAAGAAAATCAAATTTGTTGTTTACTTATGGTACCATCTGGAAATAAAATTTTGACTTTTGACTTTGACTTTGACAGACGTACAGACAGAAAGACAGAGAGAAAGATAGACAGAAAGACAGAGAGAAAGAAAGACAGACAGACAGGCAGACAGTACAGGCAGAACCATCTGAAACAGCCAAAACACAAATATTGACACACAGAGAAATCAGAGCTAACTCTTTCAACAGTCACCATTAGGTCATTGACATGTACTCCACTGTACTGTCAAGAGAATCAGTCCCATCTATTCCTTCACTAACTCAGGAACAACTCCTGTCTTCTGCATTGCCCTGATCTGCCAGTACAGTCACTGTGAGGGGGTGGGGGGGGGGGTGGGGGTACTGAGTGTTCTTTTCAAACAACACTTGGATCTGGTGTTGAAAGTGGCTGAGCTCTGAGAGAGTGGTACTTTCCTGTCTTCAGGTGTGTGTGTGTCAGTCTGCTTGCTGATTGGCGTGTGTCCCTGTCTTCAGGTGTTTGTGTGTCAGTCTGCTGATTGGCGTGTGTCCCTGTCTTCAGGTGTGTGTTCAGTCTGCTGATTAGCGTGTGTCCTGTCTTCAGGTGTCTGTTTCAGTATGCATTCAATTTAACATTCAATTCAGTATGCATGCTGATTGGCAGGTGTCCTTGTTTTCAGGTGTGTGTTTCAGTTCGATGATTGGCCTGTGTCCCTGTCTTCAGGTGTGCGTTTCAGTCTGCATACTGATTGGTACGTCCCTGTCTTCAGGTGTGTGTTCCAGTATGCATGCTGATTGTCACGTGTCCCTGTCTTCAGGTGTGTGTTTCAGTCTGCTGATTGTCACGTGTCCCTGTCTTCAGGTGTGTATTTCAGTCTGCTGATTGTCACGTGTCCCTGTCTTCAGGTGTGTGTTTCAGTCTGCTGATTGTCACGTGTCCCTGTCTTCAGGTGTGTGTTCCAGTATGCATGCTGATTGTCACGTGTCCCTGTCTTCAGGTGTGTGTTTCAGTCTGCTGATTGTCACGTGTCCCTGTCTTCAGGTGTGTGTTCCAGTATGCATGCTGATTGTCACGTGTCCCTGTCTTCAGGTGTGTGTTTCAGTCTGCTGATTGTCACGTGTCCCTGTCTTCAGGTGTGTGTTTCAGTCTGCTGATTGTCACGTGTCCCTGTCTTCAGGTGTGTGTGTCAGTCTGCTGATTGGCTTGTGTCCCTGTCTTCAGGTGTGTGTTTCAGTCTGCATGCTGATTGGCCCGTGTCCCTGTCTTCAGGTGTGTGTTTCAGTCTGCTGATTCTTCAGGTGTGTGTTTCAGTCTGCTGATTGGCCCGTGTCTGTTGCTTCAGGTGTGTCTGTATCCTGATTGGCATGTGTCTGTTGCTTCAGGTGTGTCATTCTGCTGATTGGCCCGTGTCCCTGTCTTCAGGTGTGTGTTTCAGTATGCTGATTGGCACGTGTTCCTGTCTTCGGTGTGTGTTTCAGTATGCTGATTGGCATATATCCCTGTCTTCAGTATTTCAGTGTGCTGAATGGCATGTATCCCTATCTTTCTTTACTTCAGTGTGCTGATTGGCATGTGTCCCTATCTTCAGGTATGTCAGTGTGCTGAATGGCATGTGTCCCTGTTTTCAGTGTGTGTTTCTGTCTGCTGATTGGCATGTGTCTGTTGCTTCAGGTGTGTCAGTCTGCCGATTGGCATGTGTCTGTTGCTTCAGGGTCTCTTGTGTTGTGGGAAAGATCAGAGGATATCCAGAATGCCAGCTTAGTCAACTGCTGATTGGTTGATTGATTGATTGATTGATTGATGGACTAATAGATTTTTTTTACACTGGCTTACTGCTGCGAGTAGCTGTGATGGAACTGGGCGCTGTTTACATTGGTTTTTTCCTTCGCTGTTGTTGTGTCATTTCATTCCCTCTGGTTTTCTTACTGAGACTGAGAGACAATAAGACAAAGAGAGTGAAGGCATGAGAGGAAGAGGCACAAAACAAACAGAGAAAGAAATTTGAAGTGTCTGACTAGACAGAAATGGTGCTAATAACAGAAACAAAAACAGAGGCAAAATTAAATGGTTATTGAGAAAAAGAAAAAAAAAGTGTTTAGCCACATTAGTAGACCCCAAGTGAAGGTTTATTTATTTATTTTTATTTTATTTATTTATTCTTTTATATCGAGGATAATGGAATAAGCATTCATGTGCTTTTTTACATCCAGTCCCCATGTGTATGCAGTTTTGTAAATCTTGCAATCAGTTCCCACCGGCACACAATGGCCAACTCTTATGAAAAACGGAACAGGATTTAACGTGTGTGCAAGATGTTCTGCGTGCGTTCGTACACGGGGCCTCGGTTTACAGTCTCATCCGAAAGACGAAAGGTTATGATGGGAAGAAGGGCATATAACAGAGACAGACACAAACAAGCAAAGAAACGAACAAACCACATCAGCAATATAACTGAGTGATGGTCTAGACGTTCATAGAAGTGAAAATTTAATATTCCTGATGGAATCTGAGCTTTTCCGTTATCCATCCAGACGATAAACCTAGATCCCGAGTGCAATACACATGAAGTGCACGTAAAAGAGCTCACAGCAAAAAGAGAGTTGTTCCTGGGAAAATCTTGTAGAAAAAAGCCACTCACTTAGGAAAAAATACATTTTCGAACATGATTTCTTTTTTAAATGGTTGACGCAGCCCTTATGGTGACACTGTCTTCCGAGATAGAGCAGCCCGAATTTCACACAGAAAAATCCGCTTTGACTCAGAGCGGTATACAGTATAAACTACAATATATCATACAAAACAATAACAAAAAAAGAGTGACAACACTAAAACCTGTTCCTTGATGGTAGGTGACAGAAACAGTTACATTATGCAACCATCATGCTGTTACGCAACTCTCCAGAGAGACGCAGAAAAAGGGAGGTAATGGAATGGCTTTCATCAGGGTGGTGTGCCCTGGGGCAGTCTCCATCATCAGCTTCGTTATCCGCCATACAGCCTCGCCTCCTGGGGCAGCAGACAGGACGGTCATGCCATTAGGATGCTCCTGATGTTAGACGCATATAACACCTTACAGAACCGGAGAAATACAGTGAGAAAACCATATTCTGCGACGAAGCTGAGTTTCATTTTCTGCTTTTGATTTCTATACGTGCAAATCTCTGTGTGTGCTGATTTTAGTTGAAAGCGCAAGTTGGTATTAAAGAGGAAATAGCTCCCTTTATTTTTTGCGAAGTTAGATTAATATGTTCTCGACTGTAGCCTTACGTTACAGTGCGACTGTCAGGGTTATAGTACTATTACTTATCACTCTTCACACAAATTAATGACAGCAGTAACTTGACTAGACTTAACTTTAGTACTAAGCAGGGTAGGTCAGATGGGTTTTTTAAGTTCAGACGAAAACAGTTTTCATAATAACATTACAACGACACAACACTACAAACGGTAGAATGGGTCTGGATCCAGAATCAAAATAATCTCAGCAGAATAGGCACCGTTAGCTAAAATAAAATAAAAAACAACAAAAACAGGGCGACCAGTTCTGTAGAAAGGGATAGGTTAAAGCCAGAAGAAGACGTGGGCAGATCAATCACTTGCAAATATCAGCCTTCAGTTTGCTTCCTTACATCAGCAGCTGTTTAGGAAGCGAGCAGTACAGAGTTATGAGAACGATTATCACGTGTTGGGCGACAGCGCTTTTCAGATGATTATCAGCTGCGCAATATCGAGGAGGAGAAGTGCTGTCTTGTTTTTTTGCCAGCCTGCTGCTCTGCTCTGCTCTTGCCACCTCCAGGCACAGTTTTCAGGCAGGCAGGCAAACAGACACAGACACAACATTTATTTATTTATTTATTTACTTATTCATTTATTCATTTATTTATGAATTTATTTACACCATTTCTATGTATTTCTGTGTTTACACCCCTGTAAGTCCCGGCAGATTTCTCAGCGTGAAATTCGGGCTGCTCTACCCAGGGAGAGCGCATCAACCACAAGAGCAGCGCCACCCATTATTTAATTTTTCCTGACAGCAACTGTGCATTTGTTTCCTTATCAGAGTGGTTTTTTTTCTACAGAATTTTGCCAGGCACAACTCTCTTGCTGCCGTTGGTTTTTTTACGTGCTTTAAACAAGTATGTGTAACACATGGGACCTCGGTGTATCGTCTCATTTGAAAGACGAGCACGCAGACCATCATTTATGGTCTCATGGATGAGGGAAACGTTTGTGTTCCAAACGGGGATTAAACCACCTCACATACTTTTGACCCAGACTTTTCGCTTTCTGATCAGGTGCGTTACCTCTAGACCACTAATCCACACGCATGACGCAAAAAACCTCTAGTATGATCACTTACACTTGACGTTCTTCATCCATCAACATTTTCTTTTTAAAGTAAACATGACACAGTCATGACACTGCACTGAAGTGGGTCAGCTTTCCCCATTCTGAGAATGTTCCAGCTCTTGTGAAAGTTGGGCGGGCCTGGCAATACACTTGTTGTGAGTTTAGCAGTACTTGTCATTTTCATCTTTGTCTTCTTTAAAAAAGTCCACATCAGCACTGGCTTTGATAGAAAGGAGAGGATGAGAATTGCAATGCCCAAGCAGTGAATATGATGAATGATACCATGTCTTGACTTTCATGATAGGCTATTAAATGGTAAATTGCCTCAATGGTGGCAAACATGATTTCATTTTCGTTGTAGAATTCTAGAGGAGTAGTGTTGACACAACACTCCCACTTTCAGGCTGTAAGTCTATGTGATTTGGAGACAGCACTCCCACTTTCAGGCTGTAGGCCTATGTGATTTGGACACAGCACTCCCACTTTCAGGCTGTAGGCCTATGTGATTTGGACACAGCTCTCCTCCCTTTCAGACTGTAGGCCTATGTGATTTGGGCACAGCACTCCCACTTTCAGGCTGTAGGCCTGTGTGATTTGGGCACAGCATTCCCCCCTTTCAGACTGTAGGCCTATGTGATTTGGGCACGGGAATCCCCCCTTTCAGGCTGTAGGCCTATGTGATTTGGGCACGGGAATCCCCCTTTCAGGCTGTAGGCCTATGTGATTTGGGCACGGGAATCCCCCTTTCAGGCTGTAGGCCTATGTGATTTGGGCACGGGAATCCCCCTTTCAGGCTGTAGGCCTATGTGATTTGGGCACGGGAATCCCCCTTTCAGGCTGTACTAAGTGATTTGGGCCACGGAATCCCTTTCAGCTGTAGGCCTATGGTATTTTTGGCACGGAACCCCCTTTAAACTGTGGGCCTATGTGATTGGGCACGGGAACCCTTCAGGCTGTAGTCCTATGATTAGGGCACGGAATCCACCATTCATGGCTTAGCCTATGGATTTGGCACGGGAATCCCCCTTTCAGTGTAGCCAATGTGATTGGGCACTGGAAATCCCCCCTTCAGCTGTAGCCTATGTGTTTTTGGGCACCGTAATCCCTTTCAGCGACCCTATGTGAATTTGGGCAACGGGAATCCCCTTTCAGCAGGCCTATGTGTTTTGGCAGAGCATCCCATTTAGCTTACCTAAAGTATTGAGCACGAACCCCATTACAGCTGTAGCCTATGTGTTGGGTCAGCCTTCCCCCCTTTCAGGCTGTAGGCCTAGTGAGTTTGGGCAGAGCACTCCCTTTCAGGCTGTAGCCCTATGTCATTTCACACACTCCCCTTTCAGACTGTAGCCTATTATGCACAGCAATCCCTCCACTTCAGCATAGGCTATGCGATTTGGGACAGCACCCCCCCTTTCAATGTAGGCCTATGTGATTTGGCAAGCACTCACCCCTTTCAGCTGTAGGCTATTGAATGGGCACAGCACTCCCTCCACTGTCGGCGTATAGCCCATGCGATTTGCACTGCACTCCACTTTCAGGCTGAGGCCTATGTGTTTGGACAAGCACTCCCCTTTCAGGCTGTAGGCCTATGTGATTTGGACACAGCACTCCCCCTTTCAGACTGAGGCCTATGTGATTTGGGCACAGCACTCCCCACTTTCAGGCTGTAGGCCTATGTGATTTGGACACAGCACTCCCCCTTTCAGGACTGTAGGCCTATGTGATTTGGACACAGCACTCTCCCACTTTCAGGCTGTAGGCCTATGTGATTTGGGCACAGCACTCCCACTTTCAGGCTGTAGGCCTGTGTGATTTGGGCACAGCTCTTCACCACTTTCAGGCTGTAGGCCTATGTGATTTGGGCACAGCACTTCCACTTTCAGGCTGTAGGCCTAGTGTGATTTGGGAGCACACACTCCCACTTTCCTATTGTGTGCTATTAACTGGGCACAACACTATCATTTTCCGGCTGTGTGTCTTTGTCAAGTCAAACCTGATTGAATGGAATTCATATAGCGCCCAATCTTGTAATAGCCAAACTTTAGCCTTGCATTCAACGTATTCTTACACATGCAGTCTACAGTAATTAATAGTTTTAACAAATTCAAATACGCACACACACATGCGCCAGCACACAGCACACACACACACACACACACACGCAACCACCACGCACCGCACGCACACACACACACACACACACACACACACCACACACACACACACACACACCACACACACACACACACACACCACACGTACGTTATGCCAATATTTAGCGGGGCGATGGGGTCCTGACAATATAAATATCATCCCTACCTTCTGGAAACACTGTACTAGCAATTCCTCTTTTCTATCCCTCTCTTTGTTTCTGCCATGTTCCTTTTCTTCCTGTAACCTCCTTCTCATTTATTTTCCGCCTTCTCTGCAATTTTTTTTCAGAAAGACTCTAAACAATTGTAATTCTTCCCCAAAAGTCGAAGTCATATGCGCTGGGTTCGACTTATCAAGCGCTTAATAACGACAGCACGTCGCATTTTCGCTCATATGACAGACAACAAAACTTTGAGTGTTCGAGAGAAGAAGAAGAACACACTACCCTATTTTAAATTCCCTGCCACAATAATCTAGTTGCCCTTTTCTCACAGCAGTGTGATTTATTGACCGGGTCTTTTCAATCAGCTGCCCACAAACACACCACACCCACACACCACACACACACACACACACACACACACACACACACACACACACACACACACCACACACACACACACACACCCCACACACACACACACACACACACACACACACACACCACAACACACACATTCACTCACAGTCTCTCCTCTTTTTTTTATACATGTGCCTTACTTCTTTCGTGTTTTTGTCAGTGATCTTTGGCACAAATGTCACGGTCTAAGTGCACTATCAATACCTGTAGAGTCGGTGTGAAATGGAATTGTGTCAGCGTTGGCTTTGACACTGATCATTGTTGGCTTTTCCCATCATTTCATCATGAGCCAGAAGTGTCTTCCTGATAAAAAGCAAACTTTGCAGAAATAATATCACGAAACTTGAAAATCTATGATTATGATGGCCATGAAAATCGTCACCACTTTTTTCTTTTTTAAGAATGTGATCATGTTTTTTTTTTTTTAAAGACAGTGCTATTTTCCTGTGTTGAGATTTTTTTGTTCATTCGTTGAAGTTTAAACGCCCTGGTGTAGTGACATATCACTCCCCCACCCCTTGCACACACTCTCTTTTCTCTGTTCTGTCTGTCTGACTGTCCGTCTGTCTCCCTGTCTGTCTGTCCGTTCGTCTGTCTGTCTCTATCTCCCACCCCTCACCAGTCCTCGAAGACGCGTGCGCCCCTCTAAGCTGCCACATAAAGTTATGATACTGTAAACAGAAGATAGTGACTTAAATTAGAGAAATTCATTGCAATCTGCTTCACCTAAACAAACTGAGAGAGAGATAGGGAGATGGAGAGGGGGGAGAGAGAGAGAGAGAGAGAGAGAGAGAGAGAGAGAGAGAGAGAGAGAGAGAGAGAGAGAGAGAGAGAGAGAGAGAGAGAGAGAGAGAGAGAGAGAGAGAGAGAGAGAGAGAGAGTACGACAACACACACACACACACACACACACACACACACACACACACACACACACACACACACACACACACACACACACACACACACACACACAATATATATATATATATATATATATAATATATATATATATATATATATATACATATGTGTGTGTGTGTGTGTGTGTGTGTGTGTGTGCATCAAAGTCAAAGTCAAATTTTTATTTCCAGATGGTACATTACATAAGCAGTGATTTGCTTTTTTATTAAGCCATCTGTCTCGGTAAAAAATAATTTGATCAATAATATTTAACTACAACATAATTGCGGCAGTTATTAGAAATAAAATATACTCTTAAGGGAAAAAACTCCCATAAAAGAATACACTCAAAAGTTACACACACACACACACACACACACCACACACACACACACACACACACACACACACACACACACACACACACACACACACACACACACACACACACACACACACACACACAACATTGTATCTGTATGCCTGTGTGTATGTGTGCCATCGAGCGTGCGCACGCGTGTGTGTGTGTTTGTGTTTGTGTGTGTGCGTGTGTGTTGTGAGCCATGAAATGTGAGCCATGAAATGTGAGCCATAAAACATGAATTAAAAAAAAACACACACACAGCGATAATAGAGTTACTTTGAGAGCTGTTAAGTCACTAACTTTAAATCAATGTAGAGGTTGTAACTGTAAAACCAAAGTCGGTCTCTCTGTCTGTCTCCTTTTCTATCTGTGGCTGTCAGTCCCACTTTTATTTTCTTTGTCTTGGCTTATTTCCCTTTTCTTTGTGTGTATGTTTTTGGTCTGAGTAAGGCATATAATTGCTTCCCTTAGCATGAAGCCTTGTAATAACGTAATGCGAACCTGTGAGTGTGGTGAGTGTGTGTGTGTGTGTGTGTGTGTGTGTGTGGTGTGTGTGTGTGTGTGTGTGTGTGTGTGGCGCGCGCGCGCGCGCGCGCGCGCGCGTGTATGAGTGTGTGTGGTGTGTGTGTGTGTGTGTGTGTGTGTGTGTGTGGGGTGTGTGTTAAATCATCATGCAATTTAAACGAAAATATTAAGCTTTTTCGGTTTTCATAAACTCTGGGACAAGTTTTATATAATTTGCAATTGTTAGTTACTTTTTATCCCATGATAAGGATATTGTCTAAGTTTCTTTCTCCTTTTACCAAAATGTATGATTTCTATGGCTAATTTTGTTGATAAATGGTGGCGAGATGATGTTTTCAGTTGTTTAACTCGTTATGTCTTCATGTTTGCTGCTTAGTTATTAGTATTTTTTTACCTATCAAAATCATCATTTGATTGCTTATTTCTTAGTTTAGTTCTCTCTCTCTGTTTTTTGTTGTTGCATTGTTACTGTCTTTCTGTCCTTGCTTCTTGTCTTCTGTTTGTTACAGTTCCTGTTGTCTCTTGTTTTATGTTATTTGTTTTATCATTGTTGCTGTTAGTTAGTTCGAATTTTTCTTTGTGAGACAACGATGTCGTTCCACACGGTACAGCTAGTAATCGTAGTCAGTAATAGTCCTAGCTAGCAATCATTGTCAGTGATAATAATCCTTGACTTCACATCTCGGCACAGCACAGTAACCTACTTTCCTCTCACCTCAACTCTCCTCATTTATCCGATTCCTCTTCTTTCAGTCGTGACATTTGTTGCGGATAGATTCCCGCAGATTCGTTAGAGAAGCCGCTGTCAGCACTAACTGGAGAATGGAAATCCCAGGATATCAGGGACTGGTTGACTGTCATTGTAGTTTGCTTTATTTCCTGAGTCTAACTCTTCGATTCAGGACTGATGGTTACGTAATACCCCAGATTTGAGGTCTTACATGAATGTGTGTGTGTGTGTGTGTGTGTGTGTGTGTGTGTGTGTGTGTGTGTGTGTGTGTGTGTGTGTGTGTGAGAGAGAGAGAGAGAGAGAGAGAGAGAGAGAGAGAGAGAGAGAGAGAGACAGACAGAGACAGAGACAGAGACAGACAGACGAGACGAAGAGACAGAGACAGACAGAGAGAGACAGAAGACGAGCAAGAGAGACAGAGAAGACAGAGAGACAGAGACAGACAAGCAGACAGGCAGACAGGCAGAGAGAGAGAGAGAGAGAGAGAGAGAGAGAGAGAGAGAGAGAGAGAGAGAGGAGAGGAGGAGAGAAGATGAGACAGAGTAGAGTAAGAAGAAGAAGAAGAGAGGAAAGCAAATCAATCAATCAAGTCATATATGAAATAAATCAAATAAATCAATTAAAGATTCTTTTATTTCGAGGATATATTATATATATATATATATATATATATATATATATATATATATATATTATATATATATATATTTTATTATTTATACAATGAATTAAAGAGAGAGGAGAGAGAGGGAGAGAGAGAGAGAGAGAGAGAGAGAGAGAGAGAGAGAGAGAGAGAGAGAGAGAGAGAGAGAGAGAGAGAGAGAGAGAGAGAGGAGAGAGAGAGAGAGAGAGAAGAGAGAGAGAGAGAGAGAGAGAGAGAGAGAGAGAGAGAGAAGAGAGAGAGAGAGAGAGAGAGAGACAGAGAGACAGAGACAGAGCAGAAGAGAGACAGAGAGACGAGAGACAGAGAGACAGAGAGAAGAGACAGTACAGAGAAGAAAGACGAGAGAGAGAGAAGAGAGAGAGAGAGAGAGAGAAGAGAGGAGAGAGAGAGAGAGAGAGAGAGAGAGAGGAGGGGGGGGGGGGGGGGGAAGCAAATCCAATCCAATCAAGTCAAATAAAATGAATCAAATCAAATCAATTAAAGATTCTTATATTTCGAGGATATATTTATTTAATATATATATATATATATATCTTTTTATTTTATTTTATTTTTTACAATGAATTAGAGAGAGAGAGGGAGAGAGAGGAGAAAGGAGAGAGAGAGAGAGGAGAAGAGATGAGGAGAGAGAGAGAGGAGAGGAGAGAGAGAGAGAGAGAGAGTGGAGAAGAGAGAGAGAGAGAGAGAGAGAGGAGAGAAAAGAGAGAGAGAGGAGAGAGAGAGAGAGAAGAGAGGAGGGAGAGAGAGAGAGAGAGAGAGAGAGAGAGAGAGGAGAGAGAGAGAGAGATCAATGATAAGAGATAGCCTCTTGGTATAAGTACACAGCAAAGATCACCAGGTAAACTTACATAATCTACTTGTTACTGTATGGATGGAAGATGTTCCGCACCTTGGAAGGGTAGTTATGTAATTTATTGTGATTAATGTCACCCTGACTCTCCGATGTGCATGCATACACACACCACACACACACACACACACACAACACACACACACACACAACACACACAAGATATATATGTTTGAAGATCTGCACACATGCACACGCATTTCCATGACATAAAACATTAATATTTTTGTAATTAAATCATATTGTTATGACATGTGTAATAAGACAGCTACCCTTCCCCCGTTTTCCTATCCCCCCAACTACCCCTCCTTAGCCCAACCCCCCTATCCCCAAACAGCCCCTCCTTCCCCAGCTACCCCCTCCCCCCCCCCGCAGCTACCCGTCCCCCCTTTCCTATCCCCAAGCAACCCCTCCTCCTTTCTACCCCCTCCCCCCCCTCTCTCCCTCCCCCCCAATTCCCCCTTCCATATCCCCCAGCTACTCTAACCTGCCTCCCCTTACTTATCCCTCCCACAACTACCACACCCCCTTTTTTACCCCCCCCCCCCTATTTACTGATCCATCACCAACTACACCTCCCTTTTCTATCCCCCTCGCCAATATCCAACCTACCCACCCACCTACTCTCTATTACCCCAGCTCTTAATTTAACACACTCATAAAAAAACCCACAAAAAAACGGAAAACAGTATGAACATGGGAAGATAGGCAACACATCTCCTCCAAACTTAGGAGGATTAGAAGTTAGGGGTGATCCCCATAGAGATCTCAAATTCCTAACTCACAGCTAAAGTTATTGTGTGCATAGTTTTAAAACATATTATGAAACTAACAATTCCAAACTCTAAGGGTGTCTTTTCCTGCATCAGTTCAGAAATAGAAAAAGAGCGTATTAAAATTTTTGGTTTAACCCTGTCCCTGTACCTGTCCTTTGTTTCAGACAGGTAAACAGCTGAGTCTACAAATTTATATAAAAAAGTTATGCTTCATTTTCAACAGAAATAAAAATTTTATCTGAACTTCTGAGTGATTTCAAACAATAAAAAGGAACATAACTGTTTATGATAGTCTATAAAGGGGGGTAAAATTGTCATAAGATAGAATGAAATGTTTTATCACGCACATAGAACGTGTCAAAAATGCTAAATACAGTTGAACAACATCCTTTATGCAGCATAAATTAACACACATAAAATAACTTGCACCTTGAAGAGAGTTGTCACCGGCAAAAATTTGATGGGGGGGGGGGGGGGGGGGGTGTTAATAAATATAGGACATCTTAGGTGTGGCCTGGTTTTATTGACCTACAGGATGAAAGAATTAATTAGATTTTTTTTCAGGTTGACAGTTTTGAATGCTTGAAAGAATTAAGAAGTCTTGATCTTAAATTGAAAGTGGAAGTTGCTAAAGTTATTGAACCTAAATGAGGTGACAGTCTTAATATGACCTTCATGGTCTGGAGTGCTATAAACAGCTTAAAACAATAACGGAAATGATAATAACATGATAATAAAAATGATGATAATAGTAATATGGACTAGACATAGTCCTACATCTTGTAAAAACAAATCAAAAGTGCTTGCATTCAAACTATTCTTACAAATGCAGCAAAATCACAAATAGTTTTAACAAATTTAAATTCACACACACACACACACACACACACACACACACACACACACACACACACACACACACACACACACACACACACACACACACTCACACACACATACACACATTTTCTACACATGCATGCAAACACACAGCCATGCATGCATGAACATATTACAGTGCACGAGTATATGGTTGATATTTAGAAAGGTTATGCACTGAGAGAGAGAGAGAGAGAGAGAGAGAGAGAGAGAGAGAGAGAGAGAGAGGAGAGAGAGAGAGAGAGAGAGAGAGAGAGAGAGAGAGAGAGAGAGGAGAGGAGAGAGAGAGAGAGAGAGAGAGGAGACAGACAGACAGACAGACAGACAGACAGACAGACAGACAGACAGACAGACAGACAGATAGACAGACAGACAGACAGACAGACAGACAGACAGACACAGACAGACAGACAGACAGACAGACAGACAGACGGAGAGAGACAGAGACAGAGACAGAGACAGACAGACAGACAGACACAGACAGACAGACAGACAGACAGACGGAGAGAGACAGAGACAGAGACAGACAGACAGACAGAGATACTAACACAGATAG